>VXAU01000121.1:593020-630293 GCA_013399695.1 Formicarius rufipectus
TTTTTTTTTTTTTTTAAATTAAAAGCAAAGCTCAGATTCTCTTTTATCAAAAGAATCCTGTCCATCAGGAAAGGCATGGTTTGGCAGTGAGGTGTAAAATTGTTTTCCCTGAAGTTAGTAAATGAGGTAAGACTTCTTTTCCTTTCTAGCTCTTTATTTAGGTTAGAAGGAAGCTCCCTGAACTGAATTTGGTTACTGCTCCTCAGGGCCTTTTTCTGGGAAGAAATGTGATTCTTGGTTGAAAATCTCCTCTCACTAGCCTGAAAGCGTCAATTTTCAGGGTTCAGCTTACACTACTAGCCCAACAGTAGCATAGTATTGTGGTGAAAAATCTTTCTGTGTATACTGTATTGCAAAAGGTGTCCAGCATTTCCCTTGAGAAGAGCAAATCTGGACTTATGATGGTATTTTAACTCTGATTTAATACAGTTGTGGTTCCAGCAACATTAACCCACATGGGACCCTGAGCAGGAGGCAAAACAGGCACCTCTCTTTTCCCACTCCCATGTTGGATGGCTTGTACTGCTATGCATCTCCCTATCAACCACATCTCTTCCCTCTCTAGGTTTCAGCCTGGACAAGAAAAGCCATGCATGGATCAGAAAACAAATTGTCCTTGCAGTGGCATGAACTTGTGTGTTCATTAAATAAAATTGTTACTAGTTCAACTGCAGAAATGCTTCCAAGAAACCCTTCTCTCCTAATCTCACTCTGGACAGCTGTCTTGTATGAAATAATGTATATATATTAAAAAAAAAAAAATAATCAAACCTCAGTGGGCTGGACCCCACTGCTGGAGTAACGACTTAGAGGGTGGGGGGGACTGCAGCATTATCAGCACATTATCCCTTGTATCCAGAATAGGCTCTTCCCTGATTCTTCAAACAGGACTTTCCTGTTACTGTGTGTGGGCTGGGAGGTTTAACTACATTCTGACTCTGCCTACTGCTATGATTGTTACTGCCTCCCAGAAATCTTGATGGATATTGAGCAAGGAGGCACAAACCTTCTCGGGAGAGTAGAATCACTGTTTGACAAACCACATCTTTCTAGGGAACAGCTGTCATCATCACAAAACAGCCAAGTGAGCAACTGTGCCCCTCAATCCTTTACATTAAGGAATAGTTTTTTTGACCTAAGTCTATTTTATATCTTGTAGGAGGTTTAAAAGAATTAAAGAGAAACCAAGTGACCTTTTCAGTCCATTTAATATTAAACATATCACACATAGCTTCATCTTATACAGGGCCAGAATAAGCAGAACATAATGATTATACACTTTTTATACTGCTCTTGGGGACTTCCAAGCTGGAATACCCTGCCTGCATCTATCTCCTTTGGATCCCCAAAGCTTCACAGTTGCATACACATGCTACCAGCCACAGTTCTTGAAAAAATCATCCTATTTTTGTTATGGCAGAGTAATATTGAAGAGGAAAGCTCCCTTGGCTGTGCTGCAAAGGTTTTGAGGAGGTGGGAAGTGGATGGGGGCGAGTGAGATGTGGGACATAAGTCAGTGGCACCCCTGTGGCCCAAGGGGTCCCACACAAGGTCCACATGAATCAGCACTTCTTTCATTGAAGGTCTGAGTAGATCCTGCTCATCAATCACATCAGTACAATCATGGCACATTGATTTGGGGGACACAGAGGGAACAGAGAATACAGACTTGAAAGAGGGTCCCTGCAGCATGTCTGTACCTGACAGCCCGTTCCCCAAGGCCTCAAGGCAAGGTGGTATGAGCATGATGATTTCCCATACTGGTGGTGACTAAAGCCCTTGCCTTTCCCTCAGTAAATGCCAAACTAAGCTCAATCTTTTTGAGGACTCCATAGATGCTACTACAGTGAAACAACATACTGGCTGACCTAAATGGGTGATTACAAAAGTACTCTGAATGTTCTTTTTCACAACCATCATAAAAGTCCTAGGCTAATTTCCAAGCGCTTTTAAAATCTGTTTCCCAGAGTTGTTTGCAGGAAAAAGGCTCCAATTACAGTTTACCTGCATGGTATAGGAACATATAGCTGCCTAATATCCCTGTCAGTTTGCAGCCCTGTGTTAGTTCAAAATGTACATACAGTAAATACTGTCAGTCATAAACAATCCATAATGAAAGTAACAAACTGTTCTCTTTACACTGAGACCAGCTGGTATACTGGGATATACTGTGAGAATCAGCATTTGGACATGTGCCAAGCGAGACAGAATTGTCACAGGTTACTGGCCTGGTCACAGCCAGTTCTTGCTTTGAGCTGGGTTTATGTGTGACAATACCGTGTTTGGGTATCTTGGCATATTTTTAAACATAAACAGACAAAGGGTAAAAGTCATGTACTTTAATGATCCATTTCAATGCTGTGAGACAGAATCTAGTCCCACAATAATCCAAATATATATACAAATACATATACATGCTCTATATGATCTAGGCTGCAATTTCAGTTAAGTCAATAAATTTACAGGTTCAAATTACCTAGTCACCAAGTAAATACAGCAGATATGCAGAATATATAGTTACTGATGAGCTGGTGAACTGCAGCAGAACTCAGTAGCAAGCAGGCACATTAGCAGGTTGTTGAAATAAAATCTTCTTTGCTTCTTTCCATCTGCGTTTTCTTCCCAATAGCAGAAATTTTGGCCTTTCCTTTTGCCTTTTCCCCTTGCTGCTTCCATCACAGGAATACGGAAGTATGAAGGTACCTATTTGTTTCGCTCACACTATGTGAAACACTGCAAAATGCACACACTGATAAACAGGTAGAGCAGCAGCAAATATGCTTTGTTGAAGTTCTGCATCTATTAAAAAGGATCCCATGCTGCAAACTGGGCAAAGGCACAAGCATTTCAAAGTGTGAAAATCAGACTGACTAATACAGCCCAACATGTTAGCTCTGCTGAGGTGCTTTAGGGGTCCTTCTCTTTTGCCTTGACCTTTTTCTTTCTTTTTACCTCTGTACTCACCTTTTGTAAATGTGAATGATCAGAACAACTTGATGCTTCCAGGCCAAAGTTTAGCAATGGGTTTACATTTAAATCTCTATGTTCTGCAATTGCTCTTGTCTTGTAAGCATGCAAATCAGTACTCTAAGTATAGGGCAGGGGAACAACATCCTCAGCAACTAAGGAATTCACATTATAACCCTGCAAGACACCTAAAGGCAGGCAACTCCTCATTTTGGAGGTAATAAATGTATATAATTACATTAACACTGGTAAGGTCAGCAGATCTTTGAGGTGGACTTAAATCCATTTTTCCCTTGCAACAATTGTCCCAAAACACTAAGTTCTTAAATTCAGAAATCAGATGTTGTTAGACATAAAGGAATACTAAAACCACCCCAAAACAATGAAAAACAAACAAACAAAAAAAACCCCCCCAACAACCATAGAGAACACTTAAAAGTTAGGCAAAACAGAAAGTTTCCAAATTAACTCCTTGCAGGGCAGGTTCTTTCTTTCAAATGCTTCTCTCTGCCCCATTCTATCTTTAGGATATTTCACCCAACTCATCATCCTTATCTGCACCAAAGAAAAGTATTTTGTCCCCTTTCCAGGGGTCCAGTCACGGCTGCGGCATCATAAACAAGACAGAGGCAGCATCTTCTCTGGTGCCAAAACAACACCCTGTATGTTTTATTTTATACCACGTTCCAGGGAACACCATAGATAATAAACACGAAGAGAGCAGGTACTACCCCTGTAAGTTGCAGGAGGAGGCCTGACAGCTGTGGCTGCTTTGCCCTGCAGCATTGGTTGGATGCTCCGTGTCTACTTGGTCCTGCTTCAAACCAGCTGTGTATCCAGGTAGGTGTTCATTAGAGGTGAATATTATTTGGCAATTTTGTGTCGTGTTGACTTATGCAGGTAAACAAAGGCAAATCCATAGCACATACGCATATTTGTGATATATAAACATCTACATTCTCAGTATTGAAAGACTGTGGTTACTTTATTGGGGATGCCAAAGCCTGTGCAATGTAAGGGGTGTAGGCAGTCACTTTGGAGATGGATCCAAGAAGCTGGTGATTTCACCCCAGAAGTGTACGCCCTCACAGACTGTGACCCAGGCTGTGGTCTGATGAAGTAAACACATCTTGTGTCCCATGTATGGGTTGCATAAAAAGGGTGAATGCACACATGTACATCTCACAAAGCATATTTGCCTAATTTACTTAAAATTTCACCAGACTGATTAAAAACAAAGCTATTATCTATATTTTATGAGATATACCACAGCAGATAACCAGATCACATAATGAAAAAAAGTAATTTTTTAAAAGCTTATCTTGGAATGTAATGAAGGTCTAGTTTTGTTTTAACCAGAAAAGCACAACTACTACTTAGCTAATATTTTACTGACACAGTTAACATGTCACTGGAGGACTCTGTCATTACTGGGCATAGGTGGCAGTGGAATATTAAGTGTATATTTTGGTCTTTGGCCAGTTAAATGATCCAAGCAGGCAAGAATTGTACCTACACTCAGTTCAATAAATGCAGTTAAACAAATGCTTGTGCCACATCTTTAAATCTGTTAGTATATGTTAGCAGCTTCATGTTGTTCTTTGCCATCTCTATGTTGTTACATAGAATATTTTGGAGATTTAACATGTAGACAGATGATGGTTGAATCATCTTCAACAACAGTTTCCAAATAGCACTGGCTTTTTCATGGAGAAGAAAGCACCAGTGGCAGAGTGCTTTCATTTTTTAAAAACTGTAAAAGACACAGTTTACTCTCCTCTGTGACCAGGTCTTAGACACAGTAAATCCAATATTAGGGCCCTTTGTATCAGACCACTGCCTGCTACCCGAGGTCCAGATTCAGCTTTCACTCATGCTCAGTTAAAATTTCATTAATTTCTTGCTGACAGACTTCATGTGATTACAACTACTGCTCTCTGTGTTACTGTCACTTTGTCAGATCAGATATCAGCTACCAGCTGTTATAAAACTCTTATGAACTCCATAACATAGATAATTAAATGAAAATATGGTCATGTACCCACAGTGAACTAGAACCAAACCTGTATGCTTGGGGGATCCATTGCACACATCCAGTAATAGAAATGATGGAAACAGCCTCACACATGCACTGTGCACACTAAAACTAAGACATGCTTTCACTGAGAAAAAGTTAAAATATAAATGGTTCAAGTAGCAGTTTAATTTCTTAGCATGTCTCTCATTAGAGTCACTCAGGGATTTTACCAAATTAGATGTTCTTTCATAAGGGTGTAAGGCAGAGTGTGTAAAGGTCTTCCTTGAGAAAACAGCCCTGGCTCCTGTCTGTAACTGTAAATGCAAGACCTCCATCAGTATCACTTTTGTTTTACAAAAATAATTAAAATTTCTTCAGCACAGTTATCTCATTACATGCCTTCTTTTCCTGTCAACCACTGTCACAATCTCAACATTTTTAAAGCACTCAAGAGTTTCACTGTGGAGGAACAGAAAAAGTAGTAAGAACTCACAGTTCATCTTGTTAGCTTTTGACCTAAAAAAACACAAGGCCATTTGGCATTTTACGAGGACATTCCAGTCATAGCTAAACAGTTTTCTTGCACCATTTGTCAAGGGGATTTTAAAAAGCTTCCTATCTTCTTCTTGATGTGCAAGTGAATACTGAAGCTTGGGAAGATGTGGTGTGCTGTTAGTTTTGGTTGTAGTGTTTCAGGGAAGAGTGAGAAGGAAGTAAGAAGTGTGTTTTACATTAGTTCTTGGATGCCTGACTACTCCAAAAGATGCAATTGTTCTGTGCACTGTCTCACATCTGCACTGCAGTCTGATCTTCGTGTATTAAAAAATGGCATTTTTCAACCACTCAAGTTTTGCACTGTTCATTTGTCTTGGGAGACTGACATGTCTGCCCCATGTCACCCCTTACCACACAGCAGGGTGGTATTTTCCTGGGCTGCTGTATCAATATGTACTTCTTTCCTTTGTCATAGAAGCTGCAGCATATGCAGCATATCCAGTAGAAGAACAGACCCTGTAATAACTGCTAAGACTTCTGATCCTTACAGTTCCAGTTAGTTTCAATGCTTGTCTTAGCTAAATTCAGTAGAATGTCTGGAGTTGCAATAGCATGCGCAAAGTTGTTCTTCCTTTAGTAAATCTCTTTCCATTGTCTTCTCACAAGATAAAACATCTTGGCATTGCTGCAAGGCAAAGACATGTGCAGGAAAGAGTAGAGCTTGTTTTGCTGATAAGAAACTGCTTTTTGAAACAGTAGACCCTTCTCTGAGCATGTGTTCTTTGCAAAAATGTCACAACTTCCCTGTTTCTAAAGTCCATCCTGTCAATTCCTTCCTTGTTGATTTTGGCACAAAGTTCATACAAATCACGTAACTGGTGACTAATCTCTCCTCTAAGAAAGCAAGATCACAGTGGGAAAGCTGAGCATAGCCACTAAAATGTTCCACAAGAAAATTCATTATATTGCATCAGTATTTTCCTTGTCAAAGACTTTGAAAAATTCTGTGCCTTTATGAAGCAACTGTCAGTTGTCAATATCTAAAGGCATTGCATTTCAAATCAGGAAACTGTTGGCTCTTTTACCCCACAGATGTAATTTCTCTTGTTCAATCTTCTTTCCACTTTCTTTGTAGGATAATAGCTAAAATGAGTTGGTTCTAGGAAGGTAAGATGGCTAAATGACTGGCCTATACATTATGCATGACTTCTCACTGTATCAGCTGGGTCCAGCAATAGGCAAGACCAGCAAGTGACTTGTGACACTGTCCAAGAGATGAACAGGAATGCCTCACTGACAGAAAAGAATTAACAACATAGCCCTGCCATCTTCAGCTATTTGGCAGCACACCCAGCAGACTGCATAGCTGCTAGAGATGGACGTCTTCAGCCAAGAATCAAACTGTTTTCAGAATCAAACTCAACTAAGCCACTGTGAAGTAGAAGGACCAGCCAGCCTGCTTCACCTAAGCACCTGCTATAGTCTTTAGAGAAAGGATAAAATATCCAACTGTGCAGGGCTGATGAAAGATTTTATGTTATGTTTTCAGACACTTATTCTAGTCATCCCTTGAAGGGTCAGGTGTCATATTGCTGAGATTTTGCTGGCATTAGAGGCTCTCTCCAAAAGGCAGTGAAATATAATCTGGTGGAGCATTGCAATACATACTTTCCCTCTGAATCTAGAACTTCTTGGGCCCCTGGACTCATTAGTCTATGGCAGGAAAGTTATATGAATGCAAGCAATTAATCCCCAAAATCAAGTATTCATTAATATAACACAAACCACACACATTCAAACTACAGAATTCAAATCAGCAGTGATGTGGACCAAAACTTTTTCCCAGGAAAAGTGCAGTAATGAATCCAAAACTGGTGTAACCGGGACTAGTTCAAGTAAAAACTGCTTCCTGTACCATCAATCCAAATCCCAGGGACAGGCTGCAAACAACAGAGCCTGTACAGGGATTACTAAAGAATTAGAGATGACTCAATACTGCACTGCATAATTGCAAACAGGAAGAGACTACTTCATAAATCATGGGTCATTTTCCTAAGTTGAAAGCTCATCTGTATACAAACAGGTCATTAAGGCAATGGATCACAAGATTTTTCCATGTTATTAAGTAGAGCACAAGTGCTGGGCACACTTCAATCCTGCAGAAAGCTCTGTACAGTCTAGTGTAGACTGGAAACTTCTGCAAAAGCCACATCATATGATGGTGTCATGAATACACCCTTGTGTCTGCAATAACCTTCTCTTATCCTCCTGACCCTTTTTCTCTAATCCTTGCACCATGGACATGGTTTTGGAAATAGACTCAAAAGGCTTGATGCCAGCAGGTGAGGAGGATGTGAATCCTATCCATGTTTGGTACTGCCTGTGTTTTGTGGAAGGGAAAATCAGAGGTTATGTGCTGTCTGTATCAATTAGAAAGATGCCTCTTCGTATTTTGCTTGAGCTGATCATTAGGTTGCTCTATTTCTGTAGAGGGGAATTTTACCTACTCTAGTAAATACTAAGGCATCACCTGTGCTATCCTTCTGCAATAGCTCAAAATGAAGATTGCTGATACTCAGGGTTTTTGTTTTTTTTTTTTTNTCCAAGTAGTAAATAAACTGAAATCAAGGACAAGAATTTTTGAAATTTTGTTCAAACCTTTCAAAACTACTTTGAAATGTGTGGGGAAACTCACAACAGAACATCTAATTCTGGATATGAATCACTATATATTACAACATGATAGATTTTCCATCATCACTTACAGCCTTTTAATATGTACAGCTTCCCAACAAGTTTCCAGTCAACAGCAGCCTGCGCTATTTATAAATGTACAACTGGTACCATGTGGAATTCCACTGATTTCAAAAAAGTTAATGACTCTATGCTAATTATCCTACTTTAAATATCATACTTTATTCCCTTGGATGTAAAATCAGATTTATAAAATCCATTTAGTGTATGCAGACCTTCAAAGATGAGGCAGGGTATTACCCAATGTCAGCAGGAGAAACCTGCAGACACAGCAGGTAAGATGTACCTCAGCTAGATGTGTAGGTCAGATGTCAAATGTTGAGGTTAGTCTAACCTCTGCTTCCTCTCAAGAAAGGTACAGACATCTCAGGAGACAAATTACATTTCCCTGCAACACAAGCACAAGAATTGTGCCCATTCCTATGTAAGTTATTCCCATAATTAACTATCTAGTCATTAACTGTCACCCATAGTGGGACTCCCATTGAGACTGCTTGTACACACAGAAATGCTGTTTGGGATCAGGCTCCTGCTAGCTTGTGTTCTGTAAACTTAGATCCTTGAATTAGGATAAGAGCTGTTCAAATCAACCTTGGGAAGTATGAAATGCTCTCCATGGAGTGCAAGGAAAGCCCAAGCACAGACTGTGCACCTGCTAAAGCATCTGAAGTTCAGGGAGATGACTGCAATTCATTGTTAGTAGGTTATGTTTCAATCCCTAATAAATGCTAGAACACTGACAACTTATTCCATTATTTCAAATACTTTAGGCCTAGGCTGAGATAGTTCCAAATCAACATCAACATTATTTCAAGCCTGTCTTCCTAAATTTAATTGGTTTTGGTTCTGCTCACCTGCAAGAATAATGCCAGAGGAAGGGGAAAAAACAAACACCAAAAAACCAGAAAACAACAACAAAACAGTGAGATAAGCTGAAACAAAAATATTCGCAAGATACTTATTTCTTAAAACAACTAGAGACGAAATAGTAGGAAATAATGAAGTCGTCATTCTCGATACTCAGCTCATACAGTGTTTAAACGCTAAAGCAATACATAAATGGCGTTAGAGTCACCCTCTGCTGGCGGAGACCGACCGGTACAGTGGCCTAGCAGCTAAAGCCCGCAGGAATCACCACCTCTAACGTGCTTTTTGCAGCGTCACGTAATACTTGGCTACACTGAAGACATCAGAGGTGTGACCCGAGCGGTGGGGAGCTGGGGAAACAGAAAGGACCAAAGGAGGCCTCCCCTGTGCCCATTAGCGCTACAGCTTCTGCAATGAAGAGCCCTGCCACTACTCCACTCCCCTTACAGATGCAGCCAGCCCAGGTTTCAACTTCCAGCCATGGCCCTAAGAGAGTCTGCCACAGGGGAGAAGATCTGAACAGAAAAATTTGTAACTGCTAACACAGTCTGTGTTCTCTTTGCTGCTCCGTACACAAAGCCAATGGGCTAGAAAACCACAAACTGTGCCTGACTACTGACTTGTATAACCACCTGCATGAATTAATTTAATTTAAAATACAAATCTAACGTTCCTGTTTTGAGAATCAGGGCTCCTTTTACGATTCTTAATGTTTTCTAAAGAAACAACAACACAAAGCCACTTTGCATCTTGGACTCAGAAATGTGAACATATCTGATGATGGCACAAACACGCTTTACAAAAATGGGCCAGCAGTTAAAAGCTGTCTCAAGAAGTTACATTTATCTACAGAGGGCTTCAAATATAATAGTTATTAAAGAGGGAATAGTAGTTGACTATGATTATGAATGTATTAAAATTAGGGGAACCCTACAGAGGTATTGCCAATTCTTTGATTCTCCTAATTAAAATGTGTCAGCTAGTTTTCTAAGGGATAATAATTCCTAGACAGAGCACTGTAGACATAACACGGGAGAATGGCTGAGTTTGCTGAGTTTGCTCAGTCTGCTGATGGGTTTTTGCACTATTGTACTGTAGCCATGACAAAAATATGGGTCTGCACCTACAGGGCACTGCAAATTGCACTTTGAGGTACATGAGGTTGTGGAGGTCTGTTTTTCCTCAGGTCTCATCAGTTCAGTAAATGGAACACGGTACTCTGAAATTTTAAAATGCAAAGGTTAAAAATATGAGACTCAGCACACAAAAAGAATTTTGGTCTACTTTTTAAGTGTTATTAATCTGTGCCCTCCCTCCCAAAATTCAAGGAGGGTTCTTTCCTCTAAGCCTTCTTTTTTTCCTCCTTTACAACAATGGGATGCAATAGCTGGAAGTCTGCAGCCACTGGAATCACCATCTTCACACAGTTAACAAATGGAAATCATTGTAGGGCTTCTCAAACACTAAACACTAAGTGTGATGTACTCTGAGTGACAAGAAGATAGTAGAAAAAGAAAAAAGGAAGTATGGAAAACTTGTCTGTTGGCTACGTGAAAACCTATGGATTAGCTAGAAACAAAATAGTGGCAAAAATCAGACACCATTTGTTGACAGTGGACATGAACAAAATAATGCTTTGTTTTCCCTGCTATGTCACCAACTATTGAGCAGTAAATTCAGGGAAGACTGAGGTAGCCATCCTGTTGCATTCCGCAGAGGTGAACATTACCTGAAGTTTGCACACATATAGAACTACCATAGCACATGGAAAGCTCAGGTTGCATGTTTCTTTCGGGAAGAATGATTGGTAAACTGACAGTACCCAAGAGGCTAAGTCACTCATACCACTCATACATGAGGCAGGCATATTCCAGCGTCCTGGCTGATGTGATTTGTACCTAACTTCCCTTCAGATAATGGAGAACTGACTACAGAGAAGGCCTGGAATATCTGACATACCATCAAACCCATATAAAAGAAGCTGCAACGCCACTCAGAATGAATAGCAGGAACATTACCCATCCTGGAGAGCCACAATACTCAAGTGTTAACAGAAACTTGTGAGGGACATATAACTGCTTGCGTGGCCAAGCATGTCACATGCCTCAGTACTCATGACAAGGTTAACCCACAATCAAATGACCTTCTCAAGGATGAGTTTAAAATGCAGATGTATTCTGACATTTTAACAATTCACACAAACTACTTGTTTGAGCCCAGACATTCATGTTTGATTTGTTCTGAAGAGGGAACAGCCTCTCCATCCCAGGAGTCTGTCAGCAACACAAAGGTCCTCTACTTTTCCATTTTTCTCCCAACTGACTAATTTATATTTTACAAAGTGCTAAATTACAAATCATTATTATACGATATATAAATATGTGCACTTTATGGATATGCCTAGATTTCCAGATACATATTTATATTTACACTATAAAAATGCTCATAAAGTATTGTATAAATACATTATTTATAACAAAGAGTAAGAAAGTTCACTTGTTTTCATTGGGTGTACTAAAATAAACTCCATTTTGACCCCCACCTTGTTTCCTGGAGGTAGGACTGGTACAGCAGTTGCTCCAGTCACACTGTACCCTGGAGGTTAGAGATTTTTCTGAGCAGAAATTTGCAAGAGGCCAAATAAACCTCACAGTCAGGAGCTAGTACAAGCTCATCCCTGCAGACACAGTAGCCACCTGGCTGTGCAACACCCTCCTGCCAATTCAGGTTAAAATTGCACCTGTGTCCACTTCTCATTTGTTTCTCCACAAAGGTTAACAACAGCAACAATCTAACCCTTTGGGGGAAGCAACTACTATTTTAGCTGACACCCACCAAAGCAGTGCACATACAACAAAGGCACTACACCTCACTCTGAAACAGCTGCCACTACATCGCGCTCATCAGACAGCAACATTCAGCATCATCAGAACAGAGGCAGTAAATCATATTTGCACAGTAAGAGTTCATGGCAGAACAGCCAACCTCACTGGTAGCAGAACTGCAAGAACAGTGATAGGGAAAACTGCAATGAGTTTTTTATCTATTATACGTGTAACATTTTAGTAGCAAATTATCTCTTTCACAGATTTTCTCTGTCACTTTGCCATTAAAGTGGCTATGTGTGCAGGGGTAACATACAATTCCCTGAATGTAAGAATCAGTTCCATCTTATGCTTGCACTCTCAGTAACCAAAAACCCCCAAACTGTTTCACATCTTACTGCAGCTGTGTGTTCACACTGGCACTTGCCTGGGCTACACTGAGCAATCACTAGTGCTGCTTACAGACAGCAGGGCTCCTTGAGCAGCTGCTGCCTGGTCAGAAGCCCACATGCAGCAAAACCACAAAGGCTTTGTCATGAGACCTAATGCAGAAAAACACAGCTAACAAAAGCACCTATACATACAGGGGCAATGCTGCTGCTCCTTCCCCTCAAAATAAAGTGCAGGACAGCCTTCAGACATAAGACAACTGACTTCTGGCTTCTGCCATGCACCTAGCTACCTGGTTTTTGCACCATGTTGCAAATCCTCTAAACCAGGTCATGAACCTGATTCAGGTTTTATAAAGCCACAGTACTGCAAACCTCCTCCACTTCTACCACAACCCACAGTAAAGCATATACAGGGACTGTGTGTCAGCACCCTGACACCTCATTATGCTGCTCCAGGTAGCACTGGCATGAAAGGGAAGGGCATACTGCACCATGGGAAGGCAAGGGGCAAAAGGTAGCAACTCCTTGAACTTGAAATGCCACTATAGCCTCCCCATCATGCAGATAGATTTTTCAAGAGCTCAAAGCAGGGAGCTCAAGTAATATACCTCCTGGGAATGCATGCCCAAAGGGGCTTACTGGAAACAAAACAGCTCATGTATACACAAAACAAAAACCTGAGGGTAAGACTGCATTGAACAGGGTAGCCAAATCATCAGCTTCACACCTTTCCTGAAAAACCTCTCCTGTCTTGCAGCATGTCACACCTATTAAAAGACACAAAGAACATACCCTTCTCACCTTGCAAGCCCTAGGACTTGTGCATGTAAAACAAGGTTCAGCAGCAAATCTGTGTCACGCAACTCAGGTCAAGTGACCAACTCAAACCTGGGGCAAGAGCAGTGTAACACTACCTTTTTTCACAAAATTGTGCATCAGGAAACCAAGGGCTGGTAGACCTTGAATTCATGACAAAGCAAGCTTGTGTAAACCTGACCTACGTGGATTGCAGCCAAGATGTAAAGGTTAGCTACTCACTAGCAGTCTACTAAATTACGTGCGTAGGACACTGCATTTAGGAACAAGAGAAACCACGTTACTGGAAACTTGGCCAGGAACTGAGATACTGTCACCAGTTTTCCAGGAAGAGGCATTTGCAAAAGAAATGGCCGAAACCTCTCTTCCCTCAAAAATAACGTGGTAGAAAAGAGTCAACTAGCAAAGAGTCAACTGTGTAAAAACACCAAGGCAAGGAAAAGAGTAAACCCAGGAATTTTGGCATAAGTAACACTATCAAACACTGCTGTCCCAGGAGCTGTGTGCTTTTTCACAGTGCCTTACCCAAAAGCAATTGGTCTGTGTGTACTAAGGAGTCCCCCAATTGCAACACTCTTGGCTTAGGTACTCACCTGCCCAAGCTTGTATTTTAAGCTGAACCATACAGAAAGCCACATGCATTTTTGCACTGCTGTACCCAAACAGCTGAAGAACGTGAGGACACTTGTACACATAATCAGGGATCTCAGCCCATCAATTTAGTTGCAAGACTTTCCAAGAAAATAAAAGATGGTGCATCATTTGACATAAAACTACAGTTGCTAAAATTAAATTTTAACCTCTAGTTACTGCTTTCACTCTCCAACACTTTCCCCCCACAATTCTGCAAAAACAGCAACAAGGAACGGCACTGCAATCTTCCCATAACTAAAGGCCCACATTGCCCTTGTCACAGAGTCATAATTTCCTAAAATGTATTCCATAATCATATTTTTAGTGAGCTTTTAATTTCAGTAGAACTTGCACGACCTTAAAAAAATCCTCTCCTGCCTCCTCCTCCCCAATCCTGCCTCTGCTCCCTTATTTTCAAAGGAGTAAGAGCTAGTGCCACGATCAAAGACTTGTGAGCTTGTGGTCTGCTTGCCTGCCACAGACACGTATCAGCTGAGCAGTATCAGTTACCAACTCAGGTTTACCACTACACAACAAAAATTGACCTTTCCATGATTAGTGGCAACTGAGTGAGGTCCACCCCAAGCATAACCTCAGCATGATACTGATACCTCTGCCTGCTTTATGGCATACTGGGCTCGATCAAGCGTTGTGCTGAAGAGGGCTGTACACATACAAACTCGATCTAAACATGCAGCCCAAGTGTTTCTTGTTCCACATGGAAGCACACACCTAGGGTACCCATTGTGTATATTAAAGCTGTACCAATGGCAGCAAAAGGATTTATGCTCAGCTTAGGAGCGCACCAGACTCATGTTTGTGTGCAAGTCTTCAGCGATTCATGGGTGGGGAAGGCTTATCCTCAGTGCAGTGCTGCAATCAGCCTCCTGGCTCTGCAGGAGTTAGGTGGACCAAGAAAAGCTATTGTTCCAGGAAATACTATTATGTGAGACAAATCAGAGTTGTTTGGGTGGTTCTGGCCTAGGCAGTGGCACGGATGTTCCCAAGAGAAATGTGGTCTGCTTACAGCCCTACAGTTTTCAGTGATCATGTCATGCCATCCCATCTTAGGAGATATCTACGTGCATGTAGCTAAGAGATGCAGAACTTTTTGTCTCCTTGTGCATGTTTTCCCTTGTGCTTAGCAAGTTTTTCCCATTGTTAGTGTGCCTTCCCAAAAGGGAGTTTCCCACAACTGGAGTCTTGTAGTCCCTTGTACTTGAACTACCTGCAGGTTTTCACAGTGCTCTAACACATAAGTCCTGCATGTTGTGACGATAATCTGCAGTACCTACAATAAAATCCATTTCCTGTTTCAATATTATCTCCCTTTTCAACTCAGGATCTGAGTTAGAAGCTGTAGAAGAACCCACATTTTTCTACTAAAATGAGTCCTCTCAGATACCAGATCTTATACACCCAGGGACTTGTAAGAGCCTGCACAGCCTTTCCTGTTGTGTTAACTGGTCTTGAACTGCTGCCATGTTTCAGTTGAAGAACATGTCCATGTTAATTCAAGAGGTTCTTGACTGCTCTTAGAGCACTCTTCTTGTGCTGAAAGAAAAAAAAAAAAAAAAGGTAACACTTCATAAACAGTCACTAGAATCATTTCCAGAGCTTTACAAACTCCTCTGCATCTACACGAATACTAAGCTCTTCCAGATACTGGTTTAACAGCTGCCTCCCCACAATTTCATTGAGAACACTTAAAAAAGACCTTCCACTCTTGTGTTTTTCCCAGTGCTCCCTGTCAAAGAACAAAGACAACATAATGTATTCTTCGATGTGATGATTAAGAAACTTGGAAATGATATAGAAATACTTACCTATCCTACTCAGCTGAATTCAACCTCTCACCTTTCACCTTGTAGCTCCAGTAACTTTCTGGGAAATAGCTCCATGGGAGACAAATGCAACCAACAACTAACCTTCATCCTCCATCATTTGAACAGTAACTTTAATGTGAAAGAGTTAAAATCCTTCCCCCATAGGCTCTGAAATAAGAAGTGTGGACTTAAGTTTTATAGCTGGGTTATTAACAAAATGGGATTTTAAAACAAAACTCATGACAAGGGTAGCATAGATGGTATCAATTATCTTCAGAAACTACATTCCACTTTCTGAGTGCACATACAAATCTTATCATTCAGCTACTTTGCATACCAGAAATTATGTTAGACCTGACAGTAGGTTTGCAAGAACTGAGACAATCCTAACACCCTGCCAGTTCTCTGTGCTGCACCACCATGGATGTCGACACTGTGACAGTGTAACACCTGACACCTTAAAAATTACGTGTTTGTACACTTAATCTTGAAATTTGTATTTTTCATGTGGCCTCTAGAACTGGCTTTGTATACCACCCAGTGAATATTCAGAGCACCCAAATCCGTAACTTTTCATTAAGAGGAAACTTGTCAGGATGAAAGCTGAGACACAAAGACAGGCTTCTACAAATGAACTTGGATTACACTTTGCTTGACCAATTTCCTCTTTAAGTGAAAGTCACCACACATTCCTACTTATTCTTTCATCCTCCTGCAGGATCTTCCAATTGTTTCTCGAGTTCCTCAGGAAAATGGATGGTTGCTTACCTGAGTCCACAGTGGGAGGGGGGGAACAATAAACAAACAAAAATCCCAAAACAAACAAAAAAACCACAAACAAACAAAAAAAGAAAACAAAGAAAACCCATAGTTTTTGCAGTATAGTAGTTCAAGTATAGACGAACATAACAGCTTCACAGGCTGAGGACCAGACACATACCAGGGAAAGTTTCCATTAACAGCATTAAAGTAGAGCATACCCATGTTTAAGAAACACAAAAGGCAGGCTTCCAATTCTATCATCACCTTGTGTATTTTCACATGAAACACCAAAACACTTATTTCTGAAATAAGACTATAAGCTTCCCAGGGATCTTGCAACTAAGACCTGTTGGGTCAGGAGAGACTTGTGCATTTGCACTTTGATGTGAACAGAATATCTAAGTCTGATGCACAGAAAACAGGTTTCATCATTAACATCTCTAACAAGTTGCGATCACCAAGAAAGATCTGTACACTCATAAGTAACAGACAGCCACAAACTGATCGAAGTGAACCGGACACAGAGAAAACTGTTGTTCTTGTCTCTTGACCAGGCATCCATTTGTGTGGTTTCTGAAGTAATTTCTTTCTTTCTACATTTCAATATGCTATAGCAATTCCTAGCTGAAACACCAAGGCATCAACAGATAAAGAAACAAGGTATAAACAATGGTAGAAACAAAATTATCTGCAAAGTGATCTGCACTGCATTCTCCTCAGAGCAGAACACTGACTCCAGCAGGATTGAGGGGAGATGGAGCAACCACTGCAGGTAAACGCAATTGTTTCTGAACCAGTTTCAGTAACAAAATATACTGTCATTAGGCCAGCGTACCATCCTGGATGAAGATGTCACATACACTTTTGCTACCAGATATAGAAAAGAAAACCAAGTTCACCCCAGATTATTCCACCGCAATACTTACCATTGGTACCAGTTATCAGCTGCACTGATAAAAAGCACAAGCCTAAAGTCTCCCGTGGACAACTGCTGTGACAGAAGTCATTGTGCCACTGGTCCTTTATTTCACCTAATCTAAAGGTATCTGCATACAGCAGAAATAGAAGGAGAAAATAAAAAGGGCTGTTCCTGTAATTCAGAATTCTTCAGATGCACGGAACTATTAACGAAACGTACAGCAAGCAACAGAGCATTCCACTCCCTCCACTCCTTTTCTTCAGTGATGAATACAATAAAATGCGACAACATGGTTGTGAGGAGAAGCAACCATAGGACACTGGACTCCTAACAGGATCACAAGCAACTGGTCAGGTTCTTTAACTGCAGAGAGCTGCGTATAAGCCACAGAAGAAGGGCATGCAATGCTGTAACACCAGCAAATCTTGAAAGACTGCGAAGTAACTGCATCACACAACACGTCACTCCACCACTCAAGTGTCTTCTGGGGCAAATGCATAATACTTGTGTAGTTGCTGTGATACAATACTCTGAGCAAATACATCCTACTTACCTCCAGGAGGAGCCAAAGTATGCAATAAACCCTGCAAGCCTGTTTGTCCTGAGTTTGTACCTCTCCTGTACCACTACAGGACTTTAGGCAAGATACCAAACAAGCCTGCAAAGCTCTTCATAACTCTTTTCAATTAAATAACTCCCTGAATAAAGTGCTTTATTCCACAGAAATCAGCTGTAACTAGAAATGGTATTATTTCACAAGCCGTGTAATACTTTGAGTGTCCTCCATTTGTTTTCATCGAAGGTCTTCTACACGTTGTTTCAGGGAACTCCACTCCCTTTAAGCATAACAGAGATTTGATTAGTTTTTGGTGAGCAGATAATTTCCCATTTCCCAATACAAAAGACTAGCATAAGGAGGATTGAACTTCAGTACAATAGAGTCAAGAATCTGCTGCTCAAAATTCTAGCTACCTCCTAAATGCCATCCAGGAGGTATGCTAAAACTAAGGGAGAATTTAGTCAGCTGACTAAGCCATGCCAGCACTACACAGGTAACAGGGAAGCAAGCTAGCTTGGCTGCTAAGATATCTTACATCCGTTCAGCTTTCTCAAGGTTGATTTATGTCTCTATGGCTATCGAGTCACAGGTTGGGGTTGAAAGGGGCCTTAAATACCATCTAGCTGCAACTCACATGCCATGGGCAGGGCCATGTTCCTCTAAACCAGGCTGCTCAGAGGCCTGTGCACCCTGGCCTTGGAACGAGGCAGCCACAACTCCTTCAGGCATATTTTTGCAATGTGTAACCACACCGGAATTAAAAAATTTCTTCCTTATACCTCATCTAATCCTGCCCTTTTCCAGACGTGCTGGGGGCAGCTGACTTCAGGAGGAAGCAAAGCTCCTCCTGCTGGCCACACTAAGCCCTACATCTATGACAGCCAGACACCATTAGTCCAATTATCAGACAGACATTACAAGCCTTAACAAAACCCTCAGAAAAAGCAAACGCGGCCTGTCACCTGCTACGCGACATTGCATGACCCAGCCTGCTCCCTGCTGACAGCCTCCCCACCGAGGCCAGCGCTGCTCTTTAAGCCGCAGCGCGCACTTCTCCCCAGGGCCAAACGCCACGGCAAGTGCAGCCCCTCACAGGCCCCCCTGCCCGAGGGGTGCAGGAAACACAACCCGAGAGCCACTGGAGCCACTCCGGCTCCTGCTTACACCGAGCAGCCTGCCCGTGCCCGCCCAGCACCGCTCCCACACGCCGCGGCCATCCCCACCGCGACCCCCGCCCGCTCCCGCCGCCCACCGCCCGGCACAGAGCCCCGCTGCCCCCCAAAGCCTGGGTGAGACCTGCGTCCCCAGCTCCGCTCCCGCCCTGGAGAAGCACTGCCTCACCCAGAACCCACAAGCACGAGAGACAACCGGCCCCATCCTTCATGGCTCCACAGCGCCCCTCCGCCCGCTTCTCAGCCTCCCTCNGCGCGGCGCGGCGCCTGCCGGGAAGTGGAGTCCCCACCCTGCGCTCTACCGCGCTGTGGGTATGGCAGAGAAACTACGAGCCCCAGCAGCCCCCGCGGCCGGGGGCCGCCAGCCAATGGGAGGCGGTGCCGCGGCCGGTGGCCCCGCCCCGGCGGGCGAGAGGGGTGATGTCATTGCCCGGTGGGGCCGCGGGGGCGCGCCGCGCGCCGCCGCTCATTGTGCTCTGCCGGTGCCGCCTCCGCTGGACACGGCGGGGGGGACTCGCTCCCTCCCTGCTCCCGCCCCGCTCCCGCCTGGGGCCGTCCTGCTCTTGCACCCGCACCGCCCGGGGTGGGCTGCCCTGCCTCTGCACCACCCGCGAGGGGCTGCCCTGCGACTGTACTCGGAGAGGGCTGGGTTGCACCGAGCCCCGCTGAGCTCATCCCGGCGATTCTGGCCCGAGGGCGGCTTGGCACCATCCCGAGCGGCTGCGCTGCACCAGGAGTGGGGGCTGAGCGCCCATTCCCGAGCGGGACCGCCTTGCGCCCAACCCCGCTGCACGCATCCCGGGTAGCTGCCCTGCGCTTGGTAGGTGGGCAGCACCCATCCCGGGGGGAGCGGCGCTGCCTGGCGCATCCCCGGGGTCAGCACCTCCCACGGGCGTGCGGGGACTGCAGCGCGCCCGGCCCCGCTATCCCTGCCGCGGGGCGGCCCCGGCGCTGCCGCCTTCTCCCATCGCCAGTGACCGGCTCCCGGCTCCCACCTCGTTTTATGGTTGTGGGGAGGGAGGAAAAATCCCAAACCAGGTGAGTCCTGCGCTCCTCTTCTAATTTTTTTGTGTGTGTGCTTTTCCTTCTCCTTTTAGCGCCTCTTCCCCAGGCCCCCAGCTCCCGACGCGCTTCCCCGCACCGTGTGTTCCCAGGCGGGGAGCAGCGCTGCCGAGCAGCGCGGTGCGTTCTGGCCCCGGCCCTGCTGAAAAAGGGGGCAAGGAAGGGAGAAAGACCCGTAACTCCCTAAATGGTCTCATCCCGCGGGGATGAATGCCCCTCCGCCTCCTTTCGGGCCCGGCGGTAGCTCCGCGGCCGCGCCGCGCGTCCCGCAGCCCTTGGGAAACATCCCGCAACTCTGGGATGCTCCGGGCGCCCCGAAGCTGCGCGGTCCCGAGGCGCAGGCACTGGCGGAGAGCCCTGTCTCGTTTGTCTCCTTCACTGGATAATAGCGGAAAATACGATGGAATTTTAGTTGCTGTCGTTAAGTGCCGCTAAGCATGCGAGACCTGGGGATAAAATGAGTAGGGGGTGTATTTTAGGATGGTTTGAGGGGCGCTGGTGTGTGTTGTAGAATGGCTTCTGTGTTTTGGCACCCCTATTCCCCCCCTCTCTTAGGGAAATAGGGAAGATTTGAATCCAGCTGGCTCTCAATCCCTGCTACGTGCAGGTTTCTTTTCCAAGTTACATCATGAGTTTGTCTTAAAAATTGTCGGTTGGACAGCCTGATGGTGTATTTCAACTTCCGAACTACTACTCCGACCTTTTTAATTTTTATCATATATATAGTCATATATATGTAAGTACTCATATTTTAAACTTTGTAAAAAGTTTGTGGTCCAGCAGAACTTCATTGTAGTATGCTTTTTTATTTGTTTCCCTCTTCTTTCCTGTTTGTGAGGTGCACTTCAGGTCTCTCCTTTAGCAATGTGAAGGTATGAGGGCAATAAGGTTTTGTCCCGTTTTATTACTATGTTACTCCTCCAGTTGCTAGTGGACCCCAGAGCTCTCATTTTGCACTGGTGGCAGGAAAATGTGTGCACACAGAAGGGTCCTGCTGGCTTCAAATCTGTCAGCATCTCTCAGCGCCCTTTAAGTTAATCCGCTCCAAAGCCCAACTTGGAGGCTGTTCTGAGGGCGGGAAGAGAGTGTGCAGCTGAGCTGATATTTTTAATTTTTACCCCCCTCTGCTGCATATTTGCTTCTGCGCTTCTCTTGTGTAACTGGCACTGCGTGTCCTCTGGCAGGGCTCTCCCTGGAATCGCAGTGCTGAGGAGAGGGTGACATGAGTGCAGTGGGGACAATGAAACTCCCTGTTTGGTTTGCCCCGAGTGTTTGTAAACACCAAGGCAGTGTTGGGGTGTCCGTATGCAATGGATGGCATGTTACAGCTTTTCCTCTTCTAGCGGGATAAACATGCTGCATCCACAGCACCTCCTTGCATTCATTTTATCTCTGGTTTTTTTCTTTCCTTCCTCTTTATTCCTGACTCAAAGGGGAAGAACAACAGTGCATGCAGGCGTTGCCTTAGGTTGGTCTTTTTTTTAACATTTTTATTTCCTGGAATGGCATTTTCCTCTTTATTTTACAAGGGAGGGAACCGATAATCTAATAGAGGGTTTCCCATCTTGGCTGTAAAAGGAGAAGTTTTATGGCAGTGATTTATCTTTCATTTTTTTTTCTTTTTTTTTTTTTTTTTCTTTTAAGCCTGGGATAGAAGGCACTGGATATGAAGTGATAATTTTAAAGTGTAGCCTGGGAATTGTTCTGGGAAATATTGATACAGAAGCTGATGAGAAGAAGCAAAGAATCTGTGCTCAGGAATTTTGTATTTAAGTGACACTATTTTTGGTTCTGTTTTCATCTTTACATATGTCTACAAATATGTGTTGCTATTTATGCTTATTTTGTGTTTTTTTTTTTTTTTTTTAAATTGCTACATTTATTGGATTTATGAAGATTTGTGACAATGCATGCTAGCATTTTCAAGCTGTATTATGCTATAACAGGAGGTAAATTAAAAACGTACCTCAGAAATCTACACTATTATATTAATCAAGTGAAACTTTGCCTTGCAGCAGTTGAAATACAGACATACAAAAAGGATCCAAAAGCTGAAAATCACTCAATAGATAAAGGATTTCTGTGAAAAAGCACAGATAGGCTAAGGGGCCCTTGTTCTTGTGCTGCAAAGACCTAAATGCAGTGTATGTGTTTACTGTGATTGAAGAAGTCCCCAAAGTGCTAGTTACTGGAAGAAAAGAGAATATCCCAGGAAGACAGCACTAAATATTTCCTCAGGTCTTTTCCCCCAGTTTCTGAAGGGAGAAAGTAAGTCTCATGGTTGTACTCAGCAGGGTTTTCTTATATTTTAGTCCTGTTTTAATAAAATTGAGTATGATGTCAATGATTGGCTTATTACTAAAGCCAGAAATTGCATCTTTGCAAACTGGTTCTATCAACATCACATATGTGCCCTGCACTGCATTAAATTGCCCATCCCAGAACTGTTCCAGAAAGGGATTTAAGCTGCCCTGAGATGTTTGGATGTCACCCAACCTCATGTACAGGAGAACCCAAAGACTGGTGAGATAAGGGGAAGAGCCAGAGTTGGGCCAAACTTGCTGACTTTTAAGCTTAATTTTCTTCTTTGCTCCCGAGGTGAGCTATGAGAGGACAGTGATTTCTGTAGCCTGGAGTTGGGATCTGGCGAGGCAGCTGAAGTTCCTGGAGCAAGAGGTGGATGGCTGAAGGTGGCTCTTCAGGGAGGAGCTGAACAGTCGCTTCCCAAACAGGCATGGGGAGGGAAGGTGAGAATGGGGCAGTGGGAGAAGGGTGTCTGCAAGCAAACAACCTCCACTTGTCACCTTGCTGTGAAAGAGCTTTTCTCTGTTGGCAGATCCATGCTGTGTGCTTCCTGTCTTCCCAGCTACAGGTGGTAGGAATTGTTCACAACTTGAGCTAAAGTGTTGTGGCTCTCTAATGAAGCCGTAGAGAGCTACTGATTTCAGCTGTGGAGCTGCCTTTGGCCCTCACTGGGATAGCCAAGCTGGCATCCATCAACTGGAACATAGATGTGCTTGCTCTAAGCTTTTTGCTGTGTCCCAGATGGCTGTCTCTGCAGCTGTTTTTTGTTTGTTTGGGGTTTTTTGTTTGTTTGTTTTGTTTTTTGTTTTGTTGGTTTTTTGTTTGGTTTTTTTTTTTTGTGTTTTTTTTTGTGGATGTGGTAGGTTTGTTGTCACTTTCTTATTTTTAAATAAAGTGCAGCCAAAAAAGGAGAAATTATAATAGCTGGGAAGTAGATCGATTCCTCTTCTAATTTTGAGGCATGTTGTCTTTTTTTAGGACAGAACCAGCAGTTTGAGTGCAAGCCTTGCTCTTGGTGAGTACAGAAAGAGGAGTGGGGAATGTGCTAGGAGGTAGTTCATGCATATTATCAAGTAACCACCCAGGAAGTGTGAAAATTCAAGAAATCCATTGCAACTGTGTGGCTGGCATGACCGGAGTGTGGAAAGTGGCACAGGATGGACATACCTTGCGGTGACAAAGCTGTTTAGATATTGATACTTGGATGGATGTTTGTAGAATTTTGGAACAGGAGGTTTAGGAGACAGTAAAATCATCTTCTGTATTATGAATGGGTTTCTGACACCAAAAACTTCAGCCCAGTTGGAGAGGTCTTGAGGCAGAGATGCTCAGTGACAGCCCTGGTTTGGCTGGAGGACAGATGAGCTGACCTAAGGCAGTGTTTTGATTGACTTTCTAGTTTCTGCAGTTTCATTTTGCAACAGGTGATTTAGCTTCCTGCTTCCTCCTCCCAGTGATTCTGTCAGTAACTAACTAAATTCTCATTTTAGTTTTAATGGCTTTCTTAGAGGAGGAAAGAAGTGATCTGTCATGTTTGTCATGTAATCCTGGTTGATCTGTGCATTAACTGTGAATTTAAAGGGGGTAGGGGGAGTTGAGTCTATTCTTCAGGTGCTAATATGTTGAAATAATTACGGCAGAACAAGCATAAATGTGTCCCTTAAAATCATTGTCAGTATTGAAACAGAATCAAGACCACGTTGAAGTTTTTTGCTATTCCAGTAGTTTCGTAACTAATATGTGCTGTTAAACATTGGCCCTGTACAAGGTATTAGTGAGGTTTGTGTTGTAATGCCTTTTGATTTCACCTTGCATAGATAAAAATAATTGGAGAGCTTTGTTGCTTTGAGCTGGGAATAGATATTTAGGTTGTGAACAGCTTGAGACTCAACTGCGATTCGTCATCTCTCCTTGCCTGGAGTTACTGCCTCTTGCTACACTGCAGAGGTGAACTATTCCCTAATATACTTAAGGTAAAATTTAAACCTATTTAAACTAGCCTAGCTATTAGTTTCCTCGGATAATTAGGGAATATTTGTACAAACAGAGAAGAAAACCTTCAATAGAGTCTAACGGAAATCTGCTGCTGTCCTTTTAAACATCACAGGATACCCTGTTTATTTTCTTTTCTTGTAGCAGAAATGCTTTCTTTTAGGTACTGGTGAACTAAAATTTAACTGGAACCTTTAAATATCTGAATAGTGTTTTTCTTTAGACCTTGAAAAGAGTAATGAGCAAAGGAAAGAGAAGAGGAAGGGAAGGAAAGACTATGCTGGCATGAAAAAAGATTAGCTTTCACATGATTTCTCAAAAGGCTGTGTCCTGCAGGCTGAATTTAAAAGGAAAAAAAGAAAAAAGGTGATAGTGATGCCAAAGCATACAGAAGTCAAACAGTGCTTGGGTTACTCTGTCCTGCTAAAGATGCTCTCCATGGAGAAATGGTCTTCATGCAGGGCCCTGGCAGCCCAACCCACTGGTGCACTGTGCTGCTTTCCCTCTGCAGTGAAGGTACCGAAACTCTGCTTTTCTGCTTAAGCAAAAAACCAGTTACTCAAAGGGCAGCATGTGTGCATTTAAAGTGGGAGTATTTCTTCATATAAATCTAGGCTGTTGTTTGCAAAAGGGAATTGTCAAGGAACTACCATCCTGTAGGCTGGTGCTAAGCCTTGATGCCAGCTTGTTGGGAACAGGGCAGAAAATGAGTCTGTGTGTGAGAGTCTCGCATCCCACAGTAGCAGTCATTTGCGTGTGCTTTCCAGAGTGGTTTGGACCAAACCCCTCACATCCAAATATAGGTGTTTTTGTTGCTTTGGCAGGAGGGATCATACCCTTACCTGGCTGTGGAAGGATGGGATCCCTCTCCAGACTAATCAAACAGTTACCATTTTCAGTTGGAAGGAACATACAAAGATCATCTTGTCCAAATGTGTCTTGAACACTGGGGTATTGACCACCTCTCTAAGAAATATGCTGCAGTGTTTGACTGGCCTCTTGGTAAATAAATGCTTCCTTATTTTCAGTCTGAACCTCCTCTGGTGTATCTATGAACTATTCCCACACATCCTATTACTGAATCCCTGGAAAGAGATCAGCACCTCCCTCTCCATTTTCACTTCTCAGGAGGATGCAAGGAGCAATGAGTTAACCCCTTTTCTCCAAACCAGTTAAACCCAAAGCCTTAGCTCCTCCTCATGGGACATGTCTTCCAGGCCTGACAAAGATGTATAGGGTCATATGGCATGTTTCACTGCTCAGTGGGGTCTTGCCCCTGAGATAGCACCAGCTCATGTCCTTGTTCCTACCTGCTTTCTCCCTGCTTGTTTTCCATCTGCCTAAGCTACTCCTTGCTTCAGTGCAGCCACCCCTCCTCCACTTCCTCCTCTGCTTTTCTTCTGTTTAGTGATGTTCAGCAGTAGCCTTTAGGAACTTGCACAGTCCCAGACTACAAATGAATCTGAGGAATGGATATAAATGGAGACTCTTAACTGAAGGTGGTGTGATGCCAATAGGAAGCAGGTTATTAAAGATGCTGAGTAGAAGAATTTGTGTCTAGTACATCACCGCACCTATGCTCTTCCCCAGGACAGATGAAACTTAAGGCACAGGAACTTTTCAAACCCTCCTGTCTTTTCAGTGGTCACCTTTTTACTGCAAATAACCATTCATCCATAAATACAAAAGTGACAGGAACTCTAGGAAAAAATCATGCTCCAGAAAAGTCCCACCTTCAGGATGTAGATCATGAGTTGAAAAGTGAACGCCAGCATTCAGATTTACAGCCAATCAAAGAACCACTGAAAGGGCTTGCCAGGATTAGAAAAGAGATTTGGGGTTTGCTCTGTTGCAAAGAATGCTTTTGGTAATGAAAAGCTGACTTGAAAAATAATCATTAGCACTTTTCTGTGATTTAAATTTCATTGCCTGTACTCAGAGAAATGGAAAATAGATCAGTTGAGGCTTTTTATCTAACAAGGTTTTAAAGGAAGCCAGATTTCTGTCTAATTAGTGAGAAATTCTTCATGGTGCCACCGTTATGCTTCCAAGGTCTAATGCATGATGTTTTCATGATAGTTGTGGCTGCATTGTGGGTATATTTACCTGAAATAACACCCTTACTTAAAAACATAGTAAGACGACCTTGTATAACCTGAATTATTGACCTCAAGAAATGCCCTAAGGGATCTCCATGCTGTGTGGTCTTATTTTTCTGTTTCTTTCTGATGGTAGGAGGGAGTTTTAAATTCTTCTGCAACACTGGAGGTTCAAGCTTTATTATAAGGGCTACTGAACTTCATTAACTAAGAGAAGGGACAACTGCAGCTTGAAAAAAATAATAGTAGTCCTTTTATTGTTCTTGCTTTATAGTTATTTACATAAATAAATACCAGAATAGTAAATATAGGCTTGAAAAAGCTTTCCTGGCTCTTTTGGCATCCCTGCTAGTCCTCTGGAGACATCAAATTATTCCTTCCTGAGACAAGTAATCTTTAGAGGTGAGAAACGGGTAGCCTGAAATTGCTGTTGAGCTGTCAGTTCATTTTTGCATATTGGGAAGAAGATTAAGAGAAATACCATTAGCCTTTCTCTTCTTGAATCTCCCATAAAGCTCATGGTGTGGTGTGTCCTGTGGAGCAAATATATTAACCTGTGAAGTCTTGAGGAATCTCTAGCTTTGACAAAAGGGTAAGGGCATGTTTGGGATTTCCATATGCTTCTTGGCTTCTGAGTGCCTTGAGATGGCTGGTTTCAGCATCAGGTTCTGCATCTGGTTGACTGGAGATGTAGTGGCAAGTTCAGCCTGTGATGATGGGTTTGTACTCTGCTCTTCTCTGTAATCCCTTTTTCTGTGGCATAATTAGAGAAGTGTTTTCACTCTAAATGGGATGTTTTAATACAATTTGTAGCTAATTCTATGTTTCCTATCTAAAATACACTCAATTGCAGAAAGTATCTGCACCACTGCAGTTACTCCAGCCTTTTGAATAGTAGCTATTCTCCTGTCTGTAGCCAAAAGAAGATTGTGGCACCCTCTGCTTTCTCAGGTATCTGATAATATAAAAACCTTTACTGTAAATATTTGTTCTTGAGAGCATTAGGTAGTTATGGGGGGGTTTCTTGAACAATGTTGGGTCTGTTAAACAAACACACACACACAAAAAAAATCATGTAAAGACTGCATCTGAGTTCATGTACCAGCAGCTTGAAACTGCAGAAGCAGAGTTGGTGCCTGATTTCCCTATTGCATTTGTCCTTGTTCTGAACAATTTGTTCTTTCTAAAAAGGGAACTGTGCCCATTTTCTTCAAGTCAGCAGTATTCACATTTCTAAAATGTGATAGTAGCATTTTGGTTGGATTGATGTGTTTGTGTACATGTAGAAACCCCCCAAATAAATGCAGGTTTCTGTTAACTCTTTAATTTCAGCAGGCAGTCAGAAAGTCTCAAGTTGAGCTCTTAACTCCAGGTTAGCAGATTTCTGCTCGACCTGTTTAGGGGAGAGGGAGGCATGAGTGTGTGACTGCTGGAAACTGCCTTGTGGGATCTGTAGGAATGAAGTCTCCTCTTGTGTTGTGACCTGCTGTTGCTATGCCCATCTCATGCAGGAATGTAGTGTATGTTCAGTGCAGAGACAAACAGTGGCTTTTAGCAGTCACCCGAAATTCTGAAGTCTCTTGCTTCCCTTCCCCCAAAACTGGAAAACAAATATATCGGTATTGTGATCTTGAAGTACCTTGCAGTATTTTCATTGTGTTTATAAATTACTTTTGTTAATGTGGAGTGTTTCCCTTTGCTAGGAAATCTTTTTTTCATTTTAAGTAGCAGCTATGCAGTTACAGTTCTGCAGGAAACCTGTGTCTTGCTGCACTTGCTGTACACGTTGCTGGTCCTTATGTGCCCACTAGGAAGTGCTGACTAAAGGGTCTTCAAATCATGGCCTGTGAGAAGCGTCTGCTGGGTCACATTGGACAACCCGGTGCTGGAGATGCTTGAGATTCCTCTTTCATGTGCTATTATACATGGTTATTATGGACCACTTCTGAATTTTCTACTGCAGATGTGAATGTAGCATGGGAAAAATTTTTAAGCTCCTTCTGAAGCTGCTGTATGGCCAGTGACTTGTAACTTCACATTGGTCATTGTGAATGTTCAGCCTTTTGTCAAGGGCAATGCCGTTTATATCAGTGTTGTCTCTAATCTGTTGTGCCTCTGAATTGGGAAATTGTATTGGAACCTGTGCAGGTTTTCAGGCTAAGGACTCAAAAGCAGCTTCCAAGACAAGAGGCCTCAGTGATAACAATGGAATCAGTAGACGACCTTGGCTAACAGTAAACTGAGAGAAGAAGCCTGATAACATTCCATGGAATGATACAAGTGAAGGGTTCTATTAATAATGTTAAATTTAGGATAGATAAGCCCTATGTAAGTTCACAAAAAATAGAAAATATATCGTGGTCGATACTTAGCTATAGCTGTGTGTTGTTAGATGGTTATGATGGAGTGTATTAGTTCTAGAAAATTGGAAAAGTGTGTGTTAAGATTGTGCTTTCTTGTACTCTTGAAATCCCTACACAGAGGAACATAAATGTTTACATTCTTGCACCTTTAGGCCCTTTCTGCCTTCTCGCCATTTCTGAGTAGAACCGTAATTTTAGACGAAGAGGAATAAACTCTCTTTTTTTATGCAGTCAGGTTGTCTTATTAACAACTAGGGTTTATAAACCTCCTACTAAGACACTAAAACTGTGTCTGTGAAAAAAATCTTCAACTACAAAATTGCTTGGATAAGTCAGTCTTAAAATTAATCTTTTTGCTAGGTTAACTTTTTGGGAGGGTGTCCCCAGACTGATTCACTTTGCAACCATGTGGGTAGTTAGCAGGTATTTACTAGTAATAAATAAAGGCATATTTAAAACAAATCCTCCCTCGTTAGAAATTCACAACTGAAGACATTCAAAATAAATTGAGTATCGATTTGCACAATGAAATAACCAAGAAAAACATTAGTTGTGTGCTGAGGCTAATTCTGTTAGAATAATGGAAGCTGATTGTGAAAAAAATACTAAAAAAGGTGCCTCATTAAGTTCAGTAGTTTTACAAAAGCTGTCGCTACAGGGAGAGGAACCTGGTGTGAATTATTGTTTGTTTACTGCAGCTGTCAGTCTTTGCAGCGGTGAGCTGTTGCACCAATTTGTAAAGTAGCCACTGGGAACCAGGTCGTCCTGCTTAAATGTCAAACTTCTTGCTGGAAAATGTGTTAAACTGCTTAAGAACTCTCTCCATCTTGTTGGCATATCTTTCACAGTATTTCTCATTTTGCTGGATGACATGAGTTCTTGAAAATACTGAGGAAGGTTTTAAAAATACCTCCTGGGCAATGCTGGGTGATGCTTCACTAATGAATTTATTGATGTTTGTCTGATATTCTGGAGGGTTGTTCTGCTCCTTTTTCTTTCTCTGATGCAGGTTTTGAGTAATTAATCTCTTTATAACTGCTGCTCTATTTTGTGTATAGATTGGATTTTATTGTCCTTGATATGGTCTTTGGGATAGAACTTCTGTCTCTACTTCCTACAGTGAGAATCTGCAGTTCTCTGCAATATGTAGGTGTTACTGTAATGTGAGTAACCAGTGCTGTAACTTGGGTGGGAATAGCCATTAGTGATTTGGGGGAATGACAACCTTCTTAATTTCGCTACAGATCAATCTGTATCGTTCACAGTTTCATCTAGAATGATGTATTTTGTACTTTGAAGACAAGACAACTGAATTCTGCACCTGCTTTGTGTTTATAGGCAGGTCCTTTTGAAACTTTGTTTCTTGGTTGCCTCCGTGTGTAAAATGGAGATAACCTCAGAGTGATGCCTTGAATATTCATCAGTGATTTATTGTATGCCATTGAAGAGAAATGTTACCAGCAATGCAAATGGAGTTTATTACTCAGCCCCTCTGCTGCACGTTGATTGGTATTCCAAAGATCTACAGTCTCCACAGCAAGTGCTAGCAAATTCTTAACTGGACTTAGCCTGTAGATGACACTAATAACTTCAGTTTAAGTGGGGCTTTTCCTTTGGACGAGCTCCAGAGAATTTTATAACTGCAATGCAAGCCACATTGTAAATATTGCCTTAGCAGCCACCACCTATCAGGGAGGTACTGTGATGGATATTGCAGGGCAACAGACAGCTGTTCGTGAGGGAATGGCTATGGAGAAAGGTGGTGGAGGTGAGAAACAAGGAGGGAAGTAAGAAAACAAATAGGCACTACTTGAATTGCGATTTTTGTCTTTGATGTGATTCTTACAGATCAAGTGACTCTCATGGCATTTTTGTTGCAGTTTCATGGTGCTGTGATATTGGTTCAATTCCAGTGAAGCAGAAAGAGCCCTGCTAGGAACCAGGGCTTTTTTTTTCCTTGTAGAGGGTGTGTGTTTCTGGATGTCTTAAGTCAAATACTGGGGAGCAACAGAGTGATTTCAGTGGTTCCTCAGGCTAGTGTGTCTGGCTGTGTAGTTCCTCCTCAGGTGGACACAAAAGGCACAGTTGCTTGAAGTTTGCCCTGTACATCCAAAAGACTTCCCCCAGATAATTTGTGCTCAGGCTGAAGTTCCCTTAACTCTAAATCCTTTCAGAAAGTGTAAATACCTTTGCAAAGATGTTGGCTTGGAATTGTTGTGTTAATTTCGGGGTGAAGCCTTGCCTCCTGCCCTGAATCATAGGCACCCAAGTTGCATTGTCTAAATAATGTTATTTTAGGTCCCAGATTCCACCACTGGAGAGAGAGGGCAGATTCGAAAGTACTCGGAGATGTTAATCTCAGTTTGGTAGGGAGGCAAGACCTTGTGCAAGACTAGCTTGGACATTTTGGTTAATTCCTCGAAGGTAGGTAAGACAGAACAGTGCCACTGTGTAATCTGTCAGAGCAGGCTGTGCTTAAATAGACTAGACACAGGTGTCCAATCACTTGTTAATAAAGAAGTTTCATCAGCTTTTGTGTCCCATGCAGGAACATTGTTTTGGAAAGGTTTTGAGTACTTTTAACTCTGGTTGCTGAATGCTGAGCTTCAAGGGCTGAGAAGCACTAGAGAGGGAGATCTGGAAACTGGATAATTGAAATGACTAGCTACAATTGGAAGCTATGGTAGGAATATCTGGAGAAGAAGTGCATGGCTGCTAAGTGTGCTCTTTGTTGACAGGCAGCAGTGTCCTGAACAACCAGCCAGCTCAGCCAAACAAAAAATGGCAAGGGCAGAGATCAGCCTAATAGTGGCAGTGTGGATTCTGATTCTGGGCTCATCCGAGCTGCCAGCTGTTCAAAAGAATTATAGGAACTACATTGTCTTTGTAATTTTGCCAAAACACTGTTTTCTTTGGTAACTTTTGAATCTGTTGGCCAGGCTAGATGATTGCAAAAGTTTTTTTTCTTCTGTAAACAGTTATAGTGCATATAATGCTTTAAGGAGCAGTGAACTTGTTGAATTCAGATGTTTGTTTGGCAGTGCTCATCCAAAGCCTGCCTGGGATGGAGAAGAGGTTGCACTGCATCATCTTTAGGCTTGATCTGGGCAAATGAGTGTTTCTCTTTGGAGCACTTACTGCAGACCTCAGCAGTCAATAGAGCACAATTTGCGGCTTGGCTTCCTACCTGCCTGTATGCTTACACCAGTCTTACAATAAAAACAAAATGCAAAGTGTAATTATAGCCTGGTGGATGAATTTATATTTTTGGTATGTTCTGTTGCTGAGACTATTTTAAAGCCTCTGTGTCCAGGGTTCTGGGCTTTCTAGATATTTAGAACCCAGTCAGTTCTATATTTTGCTAGGCCATACCCTCCGTTAAATATATATATGGATAATAATGAATGAGTGCATTAGTGTTTAATTCAGTAGATTTTTCAGTTTTAGGATCCCATTCACCCATATTGCTGTAATCGATTCCTCTCAGAAATGCTGTGGTAATTAGAAGAGACTGATATGCAGGCATTGCTGTGATAGGTGTAACTAGCCTGTCTTGTTTTGAGCCTTTCATTACCTTCACTTTATGACTGTAATTGTCTACCATCTCAAGGAGGAGTGTGAACTTTTCATTTGCATGGTAATGGCACATTGTCTGAGATGGTGTTACAGGGATTCAAATAATGCTATGCAGAAAAAATAACATGTCCAGTAAGCAAACAATTTTGGTGGTTAATGGTTCAGGCATTGCTAATAATAAGGGTCTTTTTTTCTTCTGATATAGCAAATGCACCTTGCAAATGGGCAAGGCAATTGGTATGATTTAGGAGAATTGTGATGGAGAACTGTTTCCTGTAATCAGCATTTGTGCCTTCCTAGGAAGGAAGGGCTCCTAAGTCGTGTGCCCTTTTTAATTTAATGTATTAATTGAGTCAGTATGTATTGTGATATATAGGGAATCGTTGGAAAAGGCTGTACATTGAGACTTGGTGGATTTCTCATGTGCCATAGATGTGTGTTGCTGGGAGCGTGGGCTGTTCTCAGGATCTGAAGGAGTGACGTACAGGTTGTTTTGTCAAGCTTGTTTGGCATTTGAGGGATTTGTCCAGGGCTCTGACATTTCACTCTCCAACTTCCAGCTTTAAAAACGAATATCCTAACCTTGAAGCAGGTACCAGTGTGCCTCAGTGTGTGATTGAGGGCATTTGTGCTCTTGCTCGTAATGCCTATTTTAGCTGTTCCTGGGAAAGTAAAAAGACTCCATCACACTTCTGTTTTAGCATGGGAAGGGCTCCTTCTGAACACAGAAGTCCCTGTAAATATAAAAACCACATCTTGTGTTGCACTGCAAATCCTTCTTTGTATAATTCCCTACTCTCCTGCTGTTTGTAAGTAACCTGAGACACATACTTTCATCTCTCCATCAGCTCTCAGCCTGATGGATCCAGGAGGAATTGCCATTCTTTGTAGATCAGACCTGGAGGATGAGTGGCATGGGTGGAACAGCCTAACATTTTCATTTAGGAGCAGTTGGATAAGCCTCTGGAGGGGGAGACCTGCTACTTTAAATTAAGGGTGGCCCCTCAAGCAGGATTCCTTCTGCCTCGTGCCGCTGTGTGTTGCTTCAGTATCCTTTGGCCTATTGTTGTATTCTGGATAAGTGTGCAGTGGTAAAACACAGCTTCCACCTGACACAGCTCAGTGTTTTCTGGTGGGTGACTGCAGGTTCTGATCACTAACAGGCAGGGAAAGGCCTGATAACAGCAGTACTTTTGAGCAGGAGAAGGCTTAGTGGATGCTTGTAAGGAGGTTTGACCAGGTGTGAGGGAGAACATAGCTGGCAGGGCTGCTTTTGCATTAAGGATTGTTAGTGGGATGTAAGCTAGTCTCTGAAATGAACGTGAAAAGTAATAACAAGGAGTTGGGGAGCCATAGAAGGAGGAAAAGTGGGAAACCCTGAAGATTCAAATTGGGAAAATTGAGAGAATTGTGCATTAAAAGAATCTCTTTTCTGAATGTGGATGCCAGTGATCCAAGGTGAAATAATCTGTTGAGGCTAGAGAGCGATGGGCATGATGTGGGGGGATTGCTGGATTGAATTAATCCAGAAGGGTAATTTGTTTGTTTGGTTTTTTTAGAAGGCTTTGCTGCTGTACTTGGTCAGGAAATAAGTCTCTTGCCGGCTGAGTTGAAACCAATTCTTCGAATGTAAACAGCAAAGGTGTGAGTTGGCAAGGCTTTGGTTGTGAAGGGAAGGGCTGTTCTGTGAGCAGAGAGGAGGAGGAAAGGGTTTAAGAGGAGGCGGGTGATGTCCATTTTAAGCTGGAAATCTGCAATCTTCCTAGGTGAGTGTCAGTTACCTGATATCTGAATCAACCAGTTCAGTTGCTGCATGCAGAATGTTAAGTTAGGGTAGAAAGCATTTCTCATGGAGCTGGTACTAAGGCATTAATGGGCAAGGGAGAATTTGGGCAGTTGCAGGAGCAATGGGATGGGGAAATGGTGAAAACTCCCTAGAAAAGGCTGTGCCATCTTGGGTGACCTATCCTCCAGCACCCAAGAGTGAGTCGGAGGAGAAGCTAGAAGAAAGGATTATCTTCTCTAGTTTGGCAGCTCTAGCTTTTACACAACTTATTCATTAAAAGGGGAAGTTTCCTGAATACAGCCCAAAAATCATTCCAGGAGAAAAATAACAGCCCTATTATACCTTTTTATACAGTTGAGTCTGAATCACAGAATATTCTGAGTCAGAAGGGATCCACAAGGATCATCAAGTCCAGCTCTTAAGTGAATGGCCTGTATTGGGATCAGATCCACAATCTTGGTGTTACTAGTACCATGCTCTAACCAACTGAGTTAATCTCAGCACTTTCTTGGCAAAGACAAAAACACACATAGCATGATACCAGGGCAGAGGAAGACGGATATTGAGACTGCAGAATGAAAAGATAATAATCTATGTCAATAAAGGAAAGCAAAGCAGAGCTGGGGACATCAGTAGGGAAGGAGACTGGACAGACACAATAGTCCAACAAAGAGTTTAAGGCTTAGGTCTGGTTTCCTTGAGGGCTACCCCCAAATTTCCGTCCTTGGGCAAGTCACTTATCTGTTACTTCCCACCCTCTTGTTTGTGTTTACATAGTGCTCAGAGATTGACAGTAATGCTTAGGAAATGATTTTTCTGTATCACAGAGTGCAGTCTGACCATCAACCTGCCTTGAATTCAAGTGTCATCATGATATAGACTTGAAATTGTTCTTAATGATGAACAAAGTGGGGGAAATGGACATGCTGTTTTTTGCACAGCTTGTTCTCCTTGTAAAATTTAAAGGATGTACAAATGAGCATGCATGTGGTGGAAAGCGTGCAATAGTTATACTGAGTGAAGCATTCGAGTTGCAGCTCCAACCTTTTAAAAAATGCCGCAGGCTGCTTTCAATGTGATAGACAAAAAAAACCTTGTATTCTCTCAAAGTGTAACTCTCATTTATGTTGTTGGAGTCCATACAACCTTCTGTACAACCTGGTATAAAGAAAACTTATGTTGTGTACACTGAGGTACTAACAAGTAGCAAATAAAAAGCGGGATGAGAACAGTCCAAGAAGTGTGCAAAGCAGAGGTGCCACAAATATAGGGTCTGTAACCTCTAGAGTTCTAAAATAACCCAACTGATGTTTGAGTTAGTTTCTTGTTTGAAGTGTTGATTATTGTAAGGGCATGATGAAGGAATAATTTAACTTCACAATGTATTGCATATTTAATCATGGCTTCCTAATCCCTATGTGCTTATCAGAGACAGGTTCTGGATCTGTCCAAGAGTGTATGTGTGTTGAGGGTGAAGGGGATGATGTTTGTGACCATGGTCAGACCTTATTTTGCTGTCTTGGGGCAGACATGAGAGGACAGACCTACTCTAAAGAGCACACACTGTTTTCACTGACTGAGTGTCATAAATGTACAAAAAAATGCAATCGCTATGCTTTCCATGTGACCCTCGTTAGCTGAAACTCCTGTATTGTACCTGGGAAGTCTCCCTTGGTGCTTGCCCAGTCTTGTGGGAGGAGAGGAGAGAGGTTATTAGTTGCCAAGAAAAGAAACTCAAATCAATTTAAGTGAGCACTTTGAGCTGCCTGCTGTAACCCTGGGCAGTATGTGAGGCTTTTGCAGAGCAGCTGCAATAGAGCTGTGAACCAAAGCATTGGATTAGTGAACCCACAGTGAAAACTTGTGTTTCTTCACTGGAGGTGAAATTATTCACTGCAAAGGCTAAGCAGACCTTTTTTGGATGTGGAGCACTTTTCTTTGCCACAAGCCAACTTACATTTCTATGCCAAAACAATACTTAAAGCTGTCCACTTGCATTGCACCACAAATGGCATACTTGACCTTTAATACCTGGTATTTTTCTGATTGTCTTGGGTTGTTTTGTGCTTTTGTTAGTGAACCAAAAGCCTATTTGTGACTTACAAATGCATGTTCTGTTACAAATGGATATATTAGCTGGGACTGTAGTGACTGTTGTTCAGGCTGGCACTGAGCTTTGCACTGAAACCTGATTTGTGCTCAGGGTTTGAATTCAGATTCCCAGATCCACTGCAGTCTGGCCAGAATCTGCATCTCCTTTGCAGTTTCAAAAATGAAGGATTCTCTAACTTCTAGCAGAGGTAACCCCATGACTTTTGAGCTTATCTCTGTGGGTAGCTGGCAGGTGTTATTCCAGGTTTAGGGATTGTTTTTTTTCCAGTTTGTTCTTCCTGTCTTCCCCTCTGAGCAGCATTTTTCCTGTTCACATTTTGTTGTGCTGCATAGAGATGTTCCTCTCCAGAGGGAGTGCAGCTGACTGTGCTTATGCCTTGGTGGTCCAGCAGCATCTGCCTAGACATCCTTATCCCAAATTCGTCCAGTATTCTTTTGTTCTTCCAGTGTTTTCCCTGCCTTTTCAGTCTAGAAATTTTATTTCTTGCATTTATAATCTTACCCTGAAAGTACCTCACAGTTTCTTTAAACGATTTTTTAATTCCTTTCCTCCTCTGATTTATGGTACAGTTGTGGGTATCCAATTTCAATCACATATAGCATTAGGAGCTGTTGTTGGTACATTGCTCTATACTGGATGGGAGGTTGTTTATACTTGGGATAAAAGGCAAGCTGAAATATGAAGAGAGAATTCTGTATTTTACTAAATGAAAATGTCTTATTTTGAGTTTGGAGTTGCAAGTAGTGTTTTTGAGTAGACTGCCCATTTTGTTAAAAAACAAACAGTGCCAGTCCAAATAGTTTTGTGCAAAATTGGGAATATACAAGGAATGAAGAAATGTGAGATGTACTTTATCCCTGTAAGCACAGTCTGTGTGGCTCATACCATTTCCTTTGATAAACTCCATCCTAAAGAAAAATGCGTAAGTATATATGTATTTAAGAAGCTGGTAATGCAGTCTTTTTTTTTTTTTT
>VXAU01000121.1:630299-733989 GCA_013399695.1 Formicarius rufipectus
AAGTTGGTAAATGCTTGTTTTTTTTTTTTTTTTTTTTTTTGGGACTGAAACACTTCCGTTCTGTGATTATGTGTCAAGAGCTCGAACACCTGAGTGTAACCAGCTGGCGTTAACCTTAAGACTAAGTCTCCTAGTTGGGTGAAAAATATTTGCTGTCACATCCTTTCAACTTCAAACAGTAAAACTGTGTGGTGTCCAACAGTGCCAACCCACTCTGCTGTAATACCTAAGGATATTTATTCTTGCTTGATTTTGGTTTTCTGTCTGCTTTCCTTTCTCAGCCTGCCCTTTAATTCTCTTTTGGCTTGTCCTTTCTTCCTCTCTTGCCCATCCCTCCCTGCATCCACCCACATGTGCAGCAATCCAGAAATGCTCCAGAGCCTAAACTACTGGAGGACTGAGTTGCAAGCCAGCAATCCTTGCAGGGAGGGGATGCTGTGGGGCCACTTTGCTGAGAGGGTACTGTGGCAGGAGTCCTCCATGGAAAAATCCTTGGGGCTCGTGATTTTCACTTATTGCCTGGGTTGAAAGAGCAGAGTTCCTTTGTCAGAGGGGTTGTGATTGCATTTGCAGTAACTTCAACAGCCTCAGTGTTTCATCACTGTGGTGTGGGTAAGAGTTAATGCGTGAGGCATGTGATACAAGTCACAGTGTTGCAGCTGAAAAGTTATTATAGAAACCTATTTCATCCTCGATACAAAGTGACCTCGTTTTGGTATGTGCAGGCTCTAAATGAGAAGGTAGGTGTCTCACCAGCATTCCTGCAGGCGCAGCCTGCTCAGAGAGAACGATGATGGATCTCCTTCCTTCTGCCTCATATCCAAAAGATAAAGGATCCAAATTAGTTATCCATGTGTTATTCCTTTGCCTTTAGCTAATTTTCTTGGGCATCCCTGATGGTGGGTCAGTTTTGGGGAGGAGCGTGGTTCAGTTTGCTGTCATAATGGAGGCTCTGCACTGCCAGTGCACTGAGATCAGGGACTTGGTAGGATGTGGCCCTTGGTGTACGTGCACAGCCAGTGTTGGAGTGCAGTGGTGCAGTTTGATACACGGCAGCTTCTTGGGGAGGTCAGGGAAGGAGCTTGTAGCTTTCATTACAGAAGGGGCTGCTTTCCAGCTGCATGTCTGGAATTGTGCAACTTTTGGTCCCTCTCATGCAGTGGAGGAGGGGAATGCCAGAAGAAACTTAATCCACAGAGGAGCATCACTTACAACATTGTACAATAATAAACATTATTCCTTAGGGTCCTGCTGTTCCTTCTAGACAAAAGGTCTGGCATTGAAGCCCAGGAGTGGGGGGAGATTTTCAGGAGGGGTAGGTCTGGAGACAAACCAATGAACGAGGACCTGGTGGTGAAATGAATGATGTAAATCTGCTGCGTGAATGTCCTCAACTTCCCAGTTTTTTAGCATGGAGCCAAAACCAAAAGGCGGTGTGGCTGGAAGGAGCAGGCTCTCTAGGGACCTGCTCTTAAAGTTATAGACAAATTATATAATTAGAAAATCTATTGTAATGAGAGGTGTATGATGCTGGTTGTGCAGGCAAGGTGCTTTGGATTGCCTTGGTTGGAATGTGTCTTTGCTGCTGTTACCTGTCTGGCAGATTAGAACTCACAAAAATATTGCTGGTTTTGGCTTGCTTTGAGAACACAGGAAAATACACTCATTGCTGGACATGTGTCAAGAAGTGGCATGGTGATGCTGAGTGTGGGAGCAGGGAAGAGGACTCATGCTGCTGACTGGTTCTCCTGGCCATGCTGTGCTGGCAGCCTCCACGGGAGCTGGTGGCAGAGCCATCATGGAGCTGAGACCCCCCTTGCAGCTAGTTCAGGCTCCCTTTGGCAGGCAAGAAGTCACCACATGTAAGAGCACATGATTCTCCTTACACGCGCCTGGATGTCTGCAGGGACTGAATTGCCTGGATCCCCAAGAGTTGCTCAGTAAGAAATAGCAAACATTTTCCCTGAGAAAGAGCAGCTGTTTATATATAGCGTGCAGTGGGTTCATGAGTAATTATTAGGAAAACATTCCTTTCTAGTCATAAAAAGGGCATTTCTGTTGTCGCCTTTCCTCTAAAACACACAAGTTGGAGAGTCAGGGAGTTTCATTTGCCATGACAACTGATGCAACTGCCAAGCCATGTGATATCTTTGTCCTTCCTATGATTAAATCTTTTGCTTTGAATTTTTAAGGCCATATTGCTAACAAGGTTAGGAAACATCAGGTATTATTTGTTTTTCTCATGTAGATTAGTCAGAATTTAATTTGTGTGTTTTCTTGAGAGCTGTAGAGAGCTGGGGGATATTGATACTTCCATGATTTATGGCAAGGACAGTATCTTAGTTCAGAATTGCTGTACTGTCTTCTCCCCCTGCCCTCCCTCTTTGAGACTGGTACTGCTGAGTGGTCATGTCTCCCACTGGACAAAAAATAACGTGGAACCCATCAGTGCTCCTGAACAGTGATGAGGTTCAGAGCCTTGGAGATGTTGGTTGACACATGATAAAATGGCTTAGAGACTTCAAGCCAATAAATCTTCTCCTGTTCTTATGCCAGGGAAAGGTTTTGCAAAGGCAGAAGGTGTGATGGCTGTGACTCTGGATGCCTGGTTCCAGGTCCAAGCACTTCACGCTGACAAAGAGCCAGGGGGTGGTGGTGTTGTCAGCAAAGCTTGAGTGCCAGCATTTATCCTCTCTCTTAAAAATTGCTGTCTTCTGCTCAGGAATTTCCCCAGGGTGCCAAATATAGATTCAACACAGAAAAACCCCACAAACCCAAACTCAAACCCCAACCCCAAAAGCTGCTTTGTTGCTAAGGAATAAAAATAGATGGTCACAAACACAGTGCTGATGTGCCAAGTTGTGCCCCCGTGACTGTGCAGTTGTGAGTGTGACTGTTCCTATTCCAGTGACAACACTGCCCAGACTGCACATGTCATGTTGACATCAGTGTCTGAAGATTGGCTACTGCTTGCATTAAGTAAACAAGAGGACATAACTTTATGCTTCCTAATCTTGGTCTCCAAGAGGTCTAAACTTCAGTAGTCTGCTGCCAGGAGATCAGTAGTAGTACAGGAAAATCTCTGTATTTTTTTATCTACAATACAGCCATGTCTATACTGAAAAAGCCACAAGCAATTGTGGTTGTGATGAGAATGTGTTTTTGAGCAAAAGCACCATGCTTCGGAAGGTCTTGGGCTGTGTCATAGGGCTAATCATTGACAACATCAAAAGGGGGCTGTCTTTTAATGTGTGTGTGTGCATGCATATGCAGTGCTTAGTTATGTGAGGCCCTGCCTGCTTAGTCCTCAAGGTACCATTTCCTTCATCAACTCTAACCAATAAATCTCAGATGTTTGTGGAATGCATTTTTTTTTAAATTATTTTTTAAGATTTTGGTCTCTTAGGTAACTTGTCTGAGTAGTGTCCCTGCAGTGGTAAGAGACCTAGAGCAGAAAGCTTCCATTAAAAAGCTGCTTTTTTTGTGTTTCAGGATTTGTTTCAGTGCCAATTTTAACCTGCGTAGTGTCTTGGATTGCAGCTGGCCCAGAGAGGGATGAGGTTTTGTAACAGTGTGTAGCTGTCCTAGAGGAGTAACTATACTTTTGCCATGGTTTAGGACAGGTAGAAAGTTCTGTAATCACCTGAAATATAAGGGGAACTGAAAATAGGCTATGTGTTAGCATGTGAGCTAAAGTTTAATAAGAACATGAATGCTATTCCTTTCTGAAGAGACCTGTGATATCCTTATTAAAATCTTACCCAGAAGCCATGATATGAAATTACCATTGAAGAGATGCTAAAGATGGTAAACATACTTCTTTACAAAATTAAATTCTGTGACCAGGGCTGTAAAAATCTAATTCTGCTGTTCCACCCTTTTTTTCCCGCTGTCTGGATTGGGTCCATCCTGCAGCTGGTGGGATGAAGACAGGGCTGGGAACCTTCCCTTTGGAGGGATCAGCTTAAACCAGCCCTGAAGCTACGCCCAAGTTTCTATTGTTTCTACTTTCTTCCCCCTCTGAACAATTTGTTTTCATGAAACATCTGCTGCTCTGGCAGATACCCACAGTTAAATGTGTGCCGCAGTGTTTATTTGCAGAAATGCAGAGAATATTCCCTGCCAACTCAGCCACTTGCTGAACAGGATGGTTCATCCCAGCTGAGGAGTTTCCATCAAATGTGACCATTTTTAGAGGGGAAAGCTTGTTAGAGGGTGCAACAATTGCATTGGTGATTCCTTTGGGAAGCTGAAGCATATGTGCTTGAGTGCATGAGCGTTACAGGTAAAATGTGTTTCCTGTCTGGAAATAGGAGGTGATAAACTGGGGAGCACTGGGACAATCATCAGCCTAGGAATGGCTTAGAACCCATTACTGCAAACTTGATTTTAGTGGCAGTCGGGGCCCCATGGTTTGGGATTTCAGTCTCACCTTTGGAGGTAGTGGGGACCTGGGAGCTGAGCTTCCCTGGACTGCCCTCAGCTGCTCCAGCACCTTCTCTGTCTCCTTCCCTATTAGTATTTAATTAGCCAATGCTATCACATTCCCTCTGCCACTTTAACAGGAGCCTGTAACACTCAACTCTGTTTTATTCCTCCATCACTTGATGTTCAAAAATGCTATCACTTCTGGAGGAGAAAGCTTCCTCTAAAAGATGTACTAGAGGCAGAAGTTCTTCTGAACTGCAAATGTGCTGTGGCAAAGTGCCACTTTTCCTGTCATGGTGGCACAGGTGTGATGCACAGTTCCCATGTGCTGGCTGATGTTGCATGTGTGGTTGTGAAAAGGGAGCCTCCAGCTGAAACAGAGGGTCACTTCTTTATTTCCTCATGGAAGTTGAAAAATAACCACAACAAAGAACCCTTTTCTCTTAATTTTCTCTTAACAATCCTTCTCCATAGTAAAAAGCTGTGCCCTTGAATTAGGGGGCATGCCTGGAAGTTTTGCCTGGGAATGCCAGCCTTCTTCTTGAATCACCAGGGAGATGCTGCCCCACATAACCCAAAGGCAGATGACTGACTGAAGGTGGACTACCTGCACTCTGCAAATAATTGCCCTGAAAATTTTGTGCTTGTTCTTGGCGAACACTCCTTCAAGCATTTGTCTTGAGGCTGCTTCACTGCGTTTCAAACTGTGACATAAAAGGTATGAGAGGTGCTATTTAGAGGTTGAGCTCCTCTCAGTGAAATGTTATTGTAGAATCACAGAATGGCTTGAATTGGAAGGAGCCTTAAAGATCATCTGGTTCCAACCCTGCTGCCATGGGCAGGGAACCTTCCCCTAGATCAGGTTGCTCAAAGTCCCATCCAACCTGGCCTTGAACATTTCCAGGGATGTTCTTTATAGGTGTCTTCCAACCCAAAGTGTTGCATAATTCTGTGATTTTTTTATCCCCTTCTGCTGCTAGTATTGCTTATTTATTATTACTGTAGTTTAATTATGTATTTATAATATAACAAATAACATATATTTAATTACTTATGGATATGTAAAAATATTTTTGGACTGTGTATTTCATAATTAGGCTTTAAGTATGAGACATCTGTCCTGAGCCAAAAGCAGGGCTTTTTTTTGTTGACTTTTTTTTTTTTTGGTGATGGGGTCTTATTTTGACTCTGTTGTTCATTCTAAGCAAACTCTCATTTTTAATATATCAGTTAGCTTTTAGCTTTTCTCATTGCTGAGTTGGCACAGTGTTGCCTTCACCAGTGGCATGAGAGAGGGGCATCATGCACAATACCTCATGGACCCCATAGCCCAAGCTGTGGGGTGCCAGACACAGCCCTGATCTCAGATATCTGAAAGTGAGATTGTGAGATTAGATGAGGTTTAATTACATGTTACTTCTACTTGGTTTGATGGGGAAGTACTGTGAATCCCAGTAAATCTTAAGCTTGCTTAGGCAGAAATGAAGAGTTGGAAATACTGGCTTATTTTTTGAATTAAAAATCATTCTTGCGAAATAAACCCCTATTGTAACTTTTTATTTGGTTCATACCACAGTCTCTGACATAATCAAAATGGTCACCAGCAGTAAGACATGTCACTGTAGTTAAAACTCAAGAAACCTTTTTTCGGATATGCTTCTCTAACTCAGACTACATGCACATATTAATATTTCACAATGTATTTATAGTTCTTATACCATTGATATAGTTACACTTGTACTTCTGCATTTGCAACCTTACTTGAGTCATGATGTTCTTGTAAATGCCTTATTAAAATTTAGTTTTAGCTTTTCTTGTACATTTTCAAAAATGATGGTGTCAAAAGTGTCAGATCTTGCAAATGTTTTACCAGAGCCCTGTTTCCCCATGTCACAACTTCTCCGTGTATGGCTATGATGCCCCTGAAACCCGTGCTAGCCCAGCAAACTAATGGAACAGGAGACTTGTTTGATGTTTACCCATTTGACTTGCACAAACCTTTCTTCCAGACAAAGAATCAATTGTTTCTCTGCAAGTTTTGCTTCCCTGCAAGCTGGGCAGCCTGCACTTCACTGCTTGTAGGCGTACTTGACCCCATGAACCTTGCTCAGCTTGTGGGATACATCTGGGGTTCAGCCTGATCCTGCATCTAAAGATGGTTTCTAAAGACAGAAATTCTCACCTAAGTTCCTGATGAGTTTCTCCATTTTAGTTGGTCAGGTCTTGGTGTGGAAGCTCTATTTTGCATTGTAGCAAGCTGGATTTAGGCAGCTTTTCTGGTTTTTCCATGCAAGACATGTTTCAGTTATCGCTTGGCTGTAGTTTAAAAAATAATTTTGTTGGGTTTTTTCCCCCTTTGGGAAGAGGCTGTTGTTTTAGAGTGGATAAAACAGTATTTTTGGCAATGCAGTTTTCCACACTTGGAAGTCAGCCTGTCTGCTGTGCTGGCTGAATCTGTAACTGCTTCAACACACAAAAATGCGTTGCTGCAGAGCACGCAGCTTTGTGGTTGTGTGATGTGCTAAAATGCAGCCAAGACCCATGGAGTGTTGTTTTGAGCATGCAGCATTGTGTCTCCATCTCCAGGCATGTCTTAAAAGATGTTTATAAACGCATGTGTTAAGGTTGCATGAACCTGTTTTCAGTCAAAAATCTGGATTCTGACAATAAACAGAGTATGATGCTGTTTTTACAGTTGGACCTAGTTTTCTGATGATGGTGTATATCCTGGGTGTACTGGTGTGTAGGTTGGTCAGACACTGTTGAGGCATTGTGACTGCATGTCAGCAGTTCTTTTATCCTAAAGAAATTTATTTGTCATTTTGCAAGTACTGTGTGTATCTCATTATTCCTTAGTAACACAGAAATCTGATTAGTTTGTCCATGTGTGTGAGGAGAATCATCATTGATTAACAATTGAATCCTTAGATATATTTGATAAATATGGCTTGCTGTCTGGATGAGATATTTAGCACTTTCATAGGCATTCCCAACACTGCATAAATGAGTCTCCCTTCCCTCTCCAAGAGGTGGGAAAGTTAATTGAGGACACTGGATCAGTCAAGCTGTGACTTTCTTGGTCACTCATGAAGAGCCTTTGGTGGCACTGACATCTTCAAGGATGTGTCCAATGCAAACATCACCCATCCATCCACTATACGACCAAAAAGGATTCATTATGTGTGTTAGTGCTGCTCTCAACACCAGTATTAGCAAAGCCCACAAGAAGACTTCACCCAGCAATGGACAGCATGGACAGAAATGCTTTTCACCATCAGGGGATGTCAGGAACATGTGAAAATCCAAAGATTACTCCTGAATGTGAGATCTGCAATCTCTACCCTTAAGCAAAGAAGGCAGATGAAGAGGGCAGTCCACAGGCAGTTTTTTCTGGGAGTGAGGAGAGCTGATGTCCAGATGTGGGCTGGGGTAAGGCTGGACCATCTTGTGTTAAGTGGGAGCATCATAGCAGAGCATCCTACTCTCTGGAGCTCTGGTTCCAGGCTCTTCTTTAGGATGATATTGGTGCTGGATTTACCTGATTGTTCTATGGTGAACCCCCTGTAATTGTTGACCAGTGGGTTCCTCTGTAGGACTTGAACAAGCTCCTGGAGGCCAACTAGTCTATGAGCCATGACTTGAGCAGAGTAGTCCAGTGAGCTGCAAGTTTTCTGTGGTCACAAAAGAAGTAAGGGGAAGGGCTGTGTGCTTGCTCTGTGCAGTCATTGATCTAAAATCCCTCATCTTCATCTTTTCTGTTATTTATAGAAATATATATGTGAGATAAAACACACCTCTGATTCATGAGAACTTGTACCTACTTAGCTTGTTTGATTTCTGTAGGAGAAACATCATGAGCAAAAGGTTGGGAAGCAGCAATCTCTCCATATACGGTAGAGCTGAGGTTTTCATAATGTACTCCTTTTTCCAGATGGAAGGTTTGGATGCGATATGCACTTTTTAAAAATATATCTAGGCTTTTGAATGACTGGCAACTGATCAGCTGATGCTGCTGAGTCTGCTGTACGTGGGGAAGCCCCGTGCCTCCCTGCACTGTGTGAGGTTGCTTGGTGCCTTCTGGAAGTGTTGGATAGACTCAATGAGTACTATTGGGACCAGGAGGGGCCATCCTTAAAGAGGCGTGTTTAGGATTGCCAGTGCACAGTCAACTGGATTTAGCTCACATGCAACAGCAAGTGTGATGGAAGGAGTTGGGAAATACTGCCCAAGTGTCTACAGTAAATCCTTCTCCCCTGATTCTGGAAAAGACATTCCTGGAGTTTTAAGGTCACACCAAGCTGAGAGCATGGATCCTGTATGCTTATGACCAGTAGCACAGTCATGGGTGATCCAGGCTTTCTTGGCAATTAAGTGTCTTAACTTTTCTAGTGTGAATGGAAATGAAAGTAAACATTGTGGAGATGAAGACTGAGGAAGGGAGGCAAGGAAGCAAAGGGAAATCCAGGCTGCTTGTTTGCAGAGGGACATCAGCTTGGCTCATGCTTGCCAAGTGCAGGAGCCTGCTTGGGTTGGCAGGTGCTTTGGAAATAAAAATATTTTATCCTGAGTTACATAATACAGCAGCATGTCCAGACCTGAATTCCCTGCAATTTTCTGGCCTGCGAGGAATAATTTTCTGTTTGAAATATTAGCCTTAGCTTTGAATTTTATGGTTCATATGGCATGTGCAATCAGTGTAATATCTGTGTACATAACTGCTGCTGTTTGAACTTGAGATATTTAGGTAAATTAATTTTTGTTTACAGCTGTTGGATGATGGACAGAAAATACTTGTTTATTAAGAACTGTATGAATACATCAAAACCTGCCCTGACCTACTGGGTAGTTCCAGCAGGTGGAAAAGGCTGCAGATCCTTCTCTAATTGAAATAGTAGGCTGTAAGGGGGATTTGAGGTGGGCTTAAGATGAGATGCAAATTATTGGCACTCCTGGCTTTTTACGGTTTTGGTCTTTATTTCTTAGTGTGGAGAAACCTCTGCAGCTGTGGATAGTCTGTTTTTTCCTTCGGTTTTGTTTTTAATCCAGCTCTCCACTGGTAAAAAAATGGTTGGATGCCTGAACCCAGACAGTTGTGGTAAATGGAGTTGCATCCTGGCAAGCTGGCCCCAAGCAGTGTTCACCAGGGCTCAGTTTTGGGGACAGTTGGGCTCAATATTTTTGACGTTGATCTGGAGAGGGGATCGAGGGTGCCCTTGGTCAGTTTGCAGATGATACAAAGTTGGTTGAGAGTGTTGATTTGTTGGGAGGTAGGATGGCTCTGTAAAGGGATCTAGACAGGCTGCATCAATGGGCTGAGGCCAATTATATGAGGTTCAATAAAGCAAAGTGCTCAGTCCTGCACTTAGGTCACAACCCCAGGCAGTGCTACAGGCTGAGGGAAGAGTGGCTGGAAATCTGTCCAGGAAAAATGTCCTGGAGCTGCTGATTGACAGCAGCTGAACATGATCTAGCAGTGTACCCAGGTGGCCAGGAAGGCCAATGGCATCCTGGCCTGTATCAGCAATAATGTGGCCATGGGGACCAGAGCAGTGATGGTCCCCCTGAACTCATCACTGATGACACTGCACCTCAAATCCTGTGTTAAGTTTTGGGCCTCTCTCTAGAAGAAAGACACTGAGATGCTGGAGCAAGTCCAGAGAAGGATGACAGAACAGGGGAAGGGTCTGGAGCACAAATCTGATGAGGAGTGGCTGAGGGAGCTGGGGTTATTTAGCCTCCAGAAGGGGAGGCTCAGGGGAGGCAGCCAGATGGGGGCTGTCTCTTCTCCTAAGTAGGAAGTGATAAGACAAGTGGAAACATGTGGCAGGGCAAGGTTTAGATTAGATATTAGAAGAAAATTCTGCACCAACAAGGGTGGTCAGACATCAGAACAGGCTGCCCGGGGAAGTAATTGAGTCGCCATGCCTGGAGGTACTTAAAAGATATGTAGATCTGGCGCTTAGTAACATGGTTTAGTTGAGGACTGGGTTTATAATAGGACTCAATGCTCTACTTTGACCTGTTCTGTTTTAGGGATGTTGGTCCCTTAACTATGGCTTGTAATCAGTATTTGCCTGCAAACCCTTCTAATAGTTTTTTGGCCACAGGAAATGAAAAAGCATGAGTGAGACTACTGGGGAGAGAAGGTGATGCCATGATATGCCACACACTTCCTGTTCTGGCTGTCTCCTGGCTCGGCAGAGACGTGGACTGTTGCTCCTCTAACTCATTCACTCGTAACTCAGAAGAGGATTGGGATACCATGTAAGATTGGAAACACCAGGTTATTTCTGTTTTGTTCTCCTAAAATGAAGGTGTCAAAACATTCTCGTAGACGTTAAAGGTTTTTTGCTTCTGACAAAGGCTGTTCACTGTGTTTCCTGAGCAGGCGTGACCTTGTGATCTTTGGGGAGGTTGGCACATCTTGGTGTTTACTGAGACAGGTTTGTTCTTTTGAAGTATTCCACTCTATCTTTGGCTTCATGAGCAAAAACACTCGGGGTAAAATCATCATTATAGACCTTTTGATTGTGCCCAGAGGTGGAAATCTTCTTGAGCACAGTGTTCAGGAGAAAAGTTCCAGAGTTTTCTTTATCAGCTGAGAAAGCGACTAATACTTGGTGGTTGGTTGTGCAAACACTGGTGCTTTTGTAAAAGCTGATGAGGGACAGGCAGGGTAGTAATTTCATCCGCTTGAAGGAGAATTTGATCACTCCAAATTCATTCGCATCTCCAGGTGATATTTGAACTTCTGCATTGTGTTTCTGCCACTTAGTTGGTAGCCAAAGAGACTGAGCACGGCATCATCAAAGCATGTCAGGGATGAGGGGGGACCCCCTGTGACCATGAGAGCTAATGGGTGAAAAAACACTGCAAAAAGAAAATCCTAGGTTCAGATGACAAACACTGTCAAATAAGTCAAAGTGGATCAGGTAGAATTAAGAGGTAAATGGAGCAAATGGGTAGAGGACATCATGTAACTGAAACATACCTAGATATCTCATTCCCTGAAAGCTGTATTTGCTGTGGATAAACTACTTGTGTTGTGGCTTATGGTGAGCATAAGAAGCAGAAGAGAGCGTGTCTTTTTCCTTCCTCAATGTGCTCTGCCACATTTACAAGCAGTGAACAGCCCACATCAGGGTGAAACAGGAGCAAGTCATGCTGACCAGGCTATGGGAGAGTTTCTAACAGGAAACACTGGAAGAAGTGGAAAGAACTGGTGAGCATCTGCCTTAGCAGCAGCTCTCACTGTATGGGGAAAGCAAACCACGACTTCTGCATTCCTTTTTTAGATTTTTCCATGGGAACTGGAACTTTTTATATGAGCTTGAGTGGGGGGAAGGAGAGGTGAAAACCCCTGCCCTTTGTGAGTTCGGTTTTGGGTAGATTTCATCAGTCCTTTTGTTGAACTGGAATTAGTAACTGAAAAATACCAAGGGCATTTATTGCACTGACTTGCACAAATGAAAAACATTGAGGTACTGCAGCATGTCCTGAGAAGGGCAATGATGCTGGTGAAGGTTCTGGAACACGAGTCCTTTGAGGAGCCGCTGAGGGAGCTGGAGGTGTTTAGTGTGGAGAAAAGGAAGCTCAGGGGAGACCTTCTCACTCTACAATTACCTGAAAGGAGGTTATAGTGAAGTGGAAGTCTGTCTCTTCTCCCAAGTAACAAGTGATAGAATGAGAGGGAACATCCTTTAACATCCTTAAGTTGTTTCAAGGGAGGTTTAGATTGAGCATTAGGAAGAATTTATTCACTGTAAGGGTGATCAAGCACTGGAGCAGTCTGCCCAGGGAAGTGGTAGTGTCACCATCCCTGGAAGTGTTCACAAACATGTGTATGTGTCACTTAAGGAAATAGATTTAGTGGTGGCCTTGGCAGTGCTGGACTCAGTCTTACAGGTATTTTCCAACTTAAGTGATTCAGTGAAAACCAGCTAAATCTGAAACACGTCCTGCTGTCCTTCAGCTGCATTCCCAGTGATGGACTACATCTCTGGGTGGTCTCCCTACTTTGATTTACCCCTCCTGGCCTCTTGTTCTCCTCAGAGTGATCATGTGTGATGAAGTGGAGCAGAGCAACAACATAATTGAAATAAAACTCTGCAAAACTGAACCCTGGGGACAGTCCATGGAGGTGGTTGGGATGTGAGCTGCATAAACTGCCTCTGAGAAAAACAGCTGTGAACCCAAATTTTCTGCCCTGCCACCAGCCTCAGGCTCTTCTTCTGCTTCATCTCATAGTAGGACATTTGTCTGTACTATAGCCAGCCCTCTTTGTGATTTAAATTAATGTGGTGAAGGGTAGCTGAGGCATGGACTAGCATCCCATCCTCTGCCCTCTCCGCAGGGTCTTGTCTCTGCCAAAGGGTGGGACAGGCAGCTGCATCCCAAACACTTTAAACCACCACAGAGATGTGAGGCAGAGCCCTGCTCCTGCAAAGACAAGAAAAGGCAGGGATGGGGAACCCACACCAAAAAAATCCCACCCAAAAACAAAAAAGAAAAGGAAAAAACAAAACAAACAAAAAAACCCTAAAACCACAAATAGAAAAGTTGTGCAAGTTGTGCTCCATGCTCATTTTTCTTTTTTAAGCATAATTCAGAGTGTTCTGTATTGCTGAGATACACATTCCCAAGTGGGGCAGAGGTTGAGACACATCTTCTCTGGGGACAGGGAGGGTACCGTGAGCAGAGTCAGCAGCAAAGGTCACTTGGCTGAAAGGCTCAGGGGCAGGAGGAGAGGATTGCATAAGGTAACTGATGCAATGTTTGTCTCCAGTGCTGACAGTGTGCTGGAGTAGCGTGTGGGCCCTCAGAGGGAGAAACACCACGTTGGGTGATATAGGGCAGTGATGGTCAACCTCACCTGCCCAAATCACTTCTCACTCTCCCTTGCTGCTTCCTTTGCTTTCTCCCTCCCCATTTACTCCTGGACAGTACCTCCCTCCCCATATCACTTTTCGTATTGCTTCAATTCTGGCATTTAATCTCATCATTGCATAGTTTGTTTTAGGGTCTTGGCTCACTTTTCAGTTCCTGTTTGGGGTCATTATCACATATGTCCTACAGTGTAATGAAGGAGATCAGACATAACTCTAGGGTATTTCTGAGCCATTTAGCATTTCTGAGCTCAAAGATCTGCAGAGCAAGTTTATTTTTAAATTTCCTAAGAAGATAAAATTTAATTTTGGATTGTTTAGGGTACAAGTAATCGAACTGAAATCTCTCTGAGGGCAGTGTACCCTCTGGGGTATGAAGAATCCCAGGAATAATTATGCAGTGCCGAGTGAATATCATTAGTCTTGAAATAGCTTTTTAGTGGATGATCACATTTTTCTACATGTTTGCTAGTGTGAAAGCTTGAAACCTTATATTAACATTTAACCTTCATTGTAAGAGCACTGTCAACATGTTTTAATACTGCCATTTTTATGCAGTGCCATTCTGGGAAAGAGTCATGGAGATATGAAGCAGTTACACAAAATAAGAGCCCCAGAAGATAAAAAGATGCACTTTTTCAGGTTGTTTGAAGTCCCACTCTTCCACTGTACTAAGAGATAGAAAGGTCTTACATGTTAGAGCAAGGTGAGGTTAAAGCATCCTCAAGACACCTCCAGCAGCTGCTCTTTGGTGGCACCTTGCTGGCCCATGCGAAGTGACACATCTGTGTAGTGAGTCAGTGTGTTCCTGCTAACCATCTCCTGATGTGATGCAGCTCATTAGTCACTAATTGGCATGGTTACCCTTTTTTTAGCCTGTTGGAAAGGTCAAGGGCCACATAGATGTGAAGCAGCTGAGTCAGTCTACCACCTCTTTTGCCCTCAGGTCCATCAGACTCTTCATGGTGCTCGGAGAGCTGTTTCCATGTGCCAGACATGATCCAGACTGGCTCATTTCTATCTTGTGTTCTCTGGCTGTTTGACTGTAGGCCTGTCACAACTGTTTGGTTGGACTGGGGTCTTTAGCTGGAGCCTTTTGGAGTGTGTTAATGAACCCTCCAAGGGAAGGAACTTTGGAGGCACTGGGAGAGGACACTGGGCTGATCATAAGAAGCTGGTTTCACCCAGGCTGTCTTTGCTCCCTTCATCAGCTCTGTAAAGATCCTCTAAGCAATCTAGGTCTTTACAGAGGATAGCACTTTCATAACACCTTTATTTTTTTTTTTTAATCCCCCCCCCCCTCCCCTCCCCGGTTCCCCATCCACCTGCCTCATCCTTCTCCTACACTTGCTGTCTTTGACTCTATCTCCTCATTCATTACCTAATCTCTCAAGTACTGGTGGGTTAGGTACTGATGCTGACATTTTGCCTTAGCTGGTATCTGAACTGATGGCTTGTAAATCCCTCTCTTTACTGATGTCTTTTATACCATTTTATGTCATTACCCTGGAGCAGTCTCGAGGACAGGTCTTTGATGCCACATATAATACCTCCTGGACATAATTGAGTTTGGACACTGCCCTTCTGGTCCCTTGTCTCTGAATTTTTCTGACTGCCTAAAATCTTCAGCTGAATCTCTTCTGTAGTTGTTGCTTTTCTTGAAGGTTACAGCCTCGTGGTCAGTGTTGGCAGCACCCTTGGGTGCACTGGAGATGAAGCTGTGAATGCTCATTCCTCATGACTTGCTCAGTTGCAGCAAACTCTGCGTTTCTCTGTTTGGTCGTCCCCATGCTCTGAGTGGCCTAAGGAAACCCTATAGGTCTTTGCTGTGTAGGCAATCCTGTCCATCTCCTGTAGGATTGCTAAAGGCATCCTGCTAAGGACATTTGACTTGAGGGGAGTGGGGGTATGCTGGGTACCCTCCAAGCTTCTCTCTCTTCAATTCCCATTTGAGCAATCTATGTTCACAAAACTAAAGAAAGTTATCATAGTAATAATATTTCTAATAGCATCTGTTATTTCTTCTTTTTAAAAAATGTCTTAATATTTTCAGCCAACCTCTTGCCCTGCTCCCCACTACAGTTTTAGCATATGAGCTCTTTCTGTCTTTAAGCCAAACATGGATGCTTTTGTTTTAAAGTTCCCTGTATGTTCTGCCCTTGTGTGTACCCCATCTCTACTCTGTGTGTACCCAGTGACTTATCGGAGGAGTTCGTGGTGGGGCTTGGGGTATTTCCCTCACAGAAATAAATTACATGATCCCCTCAGACAGGGCAAAGTCCACACCGTCCTTTGGTGCTGATGTAGTTAAAAGTGAAACAAACCTTTTGGGACATCTAGGAATCAATGTTTCAGGTCTGTGGAGCACTGCTTGGAAAGCTGAAAACCGGCATCTCTAACTTGTGGGCAGCCAGGTGAGACCGTGTGAGAACTGAAAAACGGCCAGAGTTTCACAGCATCTGATTTTTGACACGTGGATGCCCCGGCTCAGAGTGGGAAGTGTTCTTTTCCCTTATCTGAGTTAGCCATGTGTGTGTCAGGAGACCTTTGTTCTGAATATTTGGAGTAATAAAGTTCAGCAGGGATAAAAGGGCATGTCCCCACTGACTTGGATCACACAGTGCTGTGCTTTCTCTCTCTCCTAGCTGCGTAAATGAGTATGGAAGATTATGATTTCCTCTTCAAAATTGTTTTAATTGGCAACGCCGGTGTGGGGAAGACCTGCCTAGTCCGTCGCTTCACTCAGGTAAGGTTGGCTGCCTCTTGGATGTGAGTCTTTGGGGTGGGGAAAGCACTGGGATGGAGTGTGGAGCCTGTGGCTGTGCACTGAAGGCTCTGCCAGAATTGTCCTCCAAAGCACTTTGGTGCTCATGCTCTTGGTTAAAGTATCATCTATAGTGACATCCTGGCACAAGAGCAGATCTATAACTAATGCTACACTTGGCCCTGTTCTGGATTTTGTGTTAGAGAAAGCTCATTCCTCTGTGAAGGTGGAGAGTCCCTCCAGAAGCCTCTGGGGCAACTCCCCATTTTGGTGGTATTCTGGACTGGTTATAAGGATGAGCACATCTCCTGGTCCCTTCCCTGTTCTTTGTCATTAGTAGATAAACAACCTGGGTGCCTGAGCTATCAGTCCAGTGCCTTCTGGACCTTTTTTTGTGGCACAAATAACAGGAAAAGGACCGTGCTTCTGTGATCTGGGGCAAGAGAAGGCTTTGCATGATGCACTATAAGACACAAGTTGTGGGGTTTTGGTAGCACTCTCCTCTAGGAATTGTCAACAATGTTCTCCTTATCCTGTTAATTTTAGTTTTAAAGCCATGCTGATGTTTGGCTGTCTCCAAAAACATGTGACAGCCAGTGACAACACAATTAGTCAACCCCAAAAGGTTAACAGTGAAAATCTCTGGCCACTTCTGCTGCTTGTGTTTTGGCAGTGCTGCTACTGTAGGGGATGGATGTACCACAAAGTCAACATGACTTGGTAGACCAGGAATCAAAAAACTCTTGTTTTGTTTGTTGTTGCTCCTTTCTGATGGTGTTGCAGTCAAATACCATGAGCATTGGGCTGTCCCTTGCCTCTGTTGTGTTGCCTGTGATGGCTGACACTGTGCTTTGCTCCTGAAATGCTGTGCAGAGATGTGACCCCATTCCTGAGAGCTGCCAGAAATGCTCATCTGTGCTGTGGGTGTGGTGTAGGGAAAGGGAAGCCACAAGGTTGCAGGAGCAAAAGGCATTTCATCCCATGCAGATGCTCACACCTCTTTCAGTGCATTAGGAAGTAGGATTGAAGGATTTCAGCCTTCCCCTGCCTCTTCCAACAGCACACAAGTTGAAGGGCTTTCCACTTCTCTTTTTCCGTGTAGGTATTCTCCTTTTGTTTTCCTGTTTTCCTACCTCTGAAGTCAATGACTTGCTACAGAACTAGGGATGTATAGAGAGGGAAAACTCAGTGAGGTGGAATTATGGTAACCTTCTTGCTGGGGGAATGCCGCTGGGGGAATGCCACAGGCTAAATGTGACAGAAATAAGTGTCCAGGAAAGCGGACAAGGGGTGAATAGTTTTTGAGATGGAAAAGGGAGAGAATAGGCACCCAGTGAGAGTTTTGTCTTGCTACAGAAATATGCTTAATCAAACTCTTGTTTTATTCCAGGGGCTTTTCCCACCAGGGCAAGGAGCCACGATTGGGGTTGACTTTATGATTAAAACTGTGGAGATAAACGGTGAAAAAGTAAAGGTAGGAGCCTGATGATTTTAAATGTAATTTCATGTGGCAGTACCATAGCTGACGTTTCTTGCTGCAGCCCTCCCACTGCTGGGAGACACTTGGGGGAAGCACAGGGCTGTCTGGCATGGCTTGGGCAATGCAGAGTCTAAAAATCTGCATGTTCCTTTTCACAATTACCATCAGGATTGTAAGAGATTCCCCTACTGTGAGGCAGGAATGAAATGGTGAGATCTTGCAAAACTCTGTCCTTAGTTAGGAGATGGTAAGATTGTGTCTGCCTGTCTTTGAGGAAATGCAGAGAAGCATTTCAGTGCAGCCTCTGCTCACAGTGTTTCTGGTAAGCAGAAGTCTGTTGCATTCCCACTGGGTTAGCCTTGATGAAGATCTTCTCTTGTGAGCTCCAAAGACAGCCATTGGAAAGAGCAGGCTTCTGGACTTGTTTGATTCTCCACAACAAAAGCTTGTCTTCCACTTCTGCCAAGTTACAGATTTGGGAGAAGCAGAGATGACCACAGTACTAGTTCCAGCCAACAAGTTAAACTGCAAAAGGCAAAGTTCTCCATATCATTGACACTTTCACCATCTTAAATAAGGTGGTTGCACCTAAACTACTGCTGGGAAACTGTCCTAACTCCCAAATTGAGCCTGAGCATCACTTGGCAGAGAGCTACTTTGCCTGGGCCAGAGCACACTCTAGGGATCAATCTCATGCTTTTAGGGGATTTATGGTTGGGTTCCAGAGCCCAGAGATGTTGGCTGGTGCCACTTTTCATTAGCAGAGGTTTCACTAAAACTACTGTTATGTCTAAGAGGTGAGAATATGCTCATCTGAGCCTCTAATGTCGGGGTGTCCAGAGTCCCTAAGCTGCTCCTGGATTTACTCTGCCTACATGAAGTTCAGTGGCATCAAAGTGGAAAACCAGCAATTTTCCCCTTGCTGCCTTTGTAAAATCCAGGAGTTAGCAAATGGGAGAGTGGCAGCAGTGTGGCAGTGGCTGGATGTGACATTGAGACCTGTTTTTAAGCTTGTGCAAGTGATGGGATGGAAACAGTGGACTTGGGCAGGTTTTCAGTCCTGGGGTTTTTTTGGGGTTTTTTTTGCCTGTATTTCACCACAGAGGGTTTTTAAGAGGAAAATCATGTGGTGTGTTCTGAAGTTCAGGACAGATTTTAAAAGCCATGATCATAGCAGAGTGCCACCCTGCTGTGTGAGGAGCTGTACAAACCTATGGCAAGTGGTGGTGCTTGATCAGGAGACCTTCCTGCCTGAGCAGGTGAAGGGCAAGAGGCATAACCACCTTCACCTGCTAAAGACAGAGTTAATACTCAGCACGTGGCTGTGCAAGTGGGACAGAGCACCAGGCAGGTAGGATGTGTGGATCACGTGTAGCCTCTGTGGTGTGGGTGCTCAGCCTGCTGGTGGTTTCAGACAGTAGCAACCTTTGCCTGGGCATGGATTCTGTGTTTGTCCAAGCTCCTGAGACAGCAGAGAGATTTCTTTCAGCCAAAATCAGCTCCAGTGAAGCAGCTCAGAGGATGTGAGCTGGTAAATGGCTTAATCACTGCACTGGAGGCGGAATTGATTTTTTCTCCTTATATATCTGGCTTAAACCAGCAGTCTCGGATTGTCCTGGTCATAGGAGGAGAAGAGCAATCTTGGGCAAGATGAATCCCATCCACTTCAGATATCTCTCCCTTTCAAGCATCTGGTTCTCTGTTCAAGTACTGATGGAGCCTTAGGAACATCACTTATATCTGAGGTCTGGCTTTTGTACAGGTGAACTCACCCTGAGGATTTGTCTGTGCTTGACTTGTTGCTCCTGTGATACAATCCTATTTTAAGAGTAAGTTGGGCTGAGCATGCAAACTCCTTAAGCAAATGTTGGGAGCAGTCCTGCCGAGAGGGGCTATCTCAGGGGCAAGGATGGTTCCAGGCAGCATTACAGCTCAATGAAATCCCTGCTGTGCTGAAAATGTGTGACAAATGCGCAAGTGTCCCTCCAGGTAACCTCTGAATCACCTTGGGGTGGGATTGTGTGTCACAGAGCCTTAGCAAGTGATAGCTGGTATACCAGCTGTATTTCATGCAGCAGATAATGAGTTCATAAAGTCCCTCTCCTGACCCCATGAGTGCAGTAGAATAGAGTTGCTGGAGCTCAGGCCTCAGTGACTAAGCTTTGGAGAGAGCTTAGTGTGGTACGTTTGGACATTTGAATGAGCCTTCTGGAGTCTTGAAGGCAAACAGATGTCCTTCAGGGAGTGATATTGTAGCCAAAACTTTTTGAGTAAGCAGTGTTTGTGAGAAACACTTAATGAGCGGGAAAAGCAGAAATGAGTCAGACCACAGAGCAATAAAAATGACATCTCGGTCAAACAAGGCACTGCTGTGACTGTTAGCTCATTTAGCGGTGCCTGAGCCATGACTCTGCCTCTGTTCTGGGCAGCCTCTCCTGCATGTCTGCAGCAGTTCAGAATGAGAGAGTAGATCTGTTTGCAAAAAAAGTTTTCAAATTTGAAAATAGGATAGAGATTTCTGGGAAAAATACTTTCCAGCTTTCAAAATTGCTGTTAGAAAGTCAGCGGAGAGGGACTTCCTAGTATGAAAGCTGTATGCAAGCTCTTCTAGATATGAGCAAATGCTAAAACTCACTGGCCCGTAAGCTGAAAGAGCACTGTGCACTTGAGAGGGATTTTTATCTAACTTTTTCTAATAAACCTCAAAAATATGTGTAGCATGTGTACCAAGAGGGTCCACTAATTTTAACAAAGTAGATAGCAATTATTGTGCTGGTCAAAGCTAAGTGTCATTAAGTCATGCAGACAGAATGCTGTGCTACATGGACCTGTGATCTCATTATACTTGGTGGAAAGCTGTGTGTGCTCCAAGAAAATAAACACCTGAATTTTCTGCAGGCTGAGTCGGACACTGTCCTTTGGTTATTCTGAAAGAAAAAATGATATGAGTAAAATGGTGGCTGTGAAATATTCTATTTGGCAGAAATAACCAGTGAGGGGAAGTGTGAGATACTCATTTTGTGTGCAGGAAGAGGCTGTAAGATTGGGGGCTCTTCCCTGCCTTCTGCACCCAGCTCAGAGACGGTCTTGTAACTGCAGCCACTGAGAAACCCTCTCCCCAGCAGAATCCCCTTCTGCTTTCAATGTGTTAGATTAAAACAATGGAGGAACATATTCACATAAAGTTTTTATCAGTTTGGTGATCTTTTTAATAAATGCAGAACATATATAAGCTGGAGTTAGCCAGCAGACAGTCCGTAAATGTTTTTCCTGGGTAACAGCCGAGTAACAATACAATTATCTGTATCTTTCTATCTGCCAGAGTTTGGAGGCTGGTTTGTTTTAAAGAGGGCTTACTGGTTATCTGATTTTCATGTGCAAGTAATTTCACTTATGGTTTTGTGTATCACTTTACAGGTGCCAGGTTCAGCCATTTAAGTACAACTATGCTGAGAGATTAAAGCTCAAAGGTACCCAGGAACTGTGAGCCAACCACAAATTACTTTCTCTGCAAAAAATGTAATTTTTCAAAATCATACCCCACATCTGGAAACTGGAAAGCTCTCCTTTCAAATTAGTGTATTTATAATGAGTGGCTAGTGTAGCTTGACATTGGAACTGTGCAAGAATAAGGTTTTCTTTGTTATAGGCTGCTGAATTTATGGAAAAAGTCTCAAACACTGTACTTTTTTCTTCCCAAAGTACACACGATTCTGGCAGGAAGTCATCCTTCCACATATTTAATTTCAGGGAGAGGTGCTTAAAAAAAAATAGAAGCTGAAGAGAAATACTCTTTTATCTTGAAATGTGTTAATTTTGGATGGTTGTTTCTTAAACTTCCTTTTTGAAGAGTTACGCTTTGATGGCTAAAAACTATCAGACAGTCAAAATATAAAACCAGTAGGAGTTTAGTTTGTGTTGGGTAATGTATGTTGTCTTCCTGGATCCAGAGGGTTTGGCAAACACTCATGACTTTTTTGATGGTGGTGAGACATGGAAAAAGGCTATCCAGAAAAGTTGTGGATGCCTGACCCTTGGAAGTGTTCAAGGCCAGGCTGGATGAGGCTTTGAGCAACCTGGTCTTGTGGAAGGTGTCTCTGCCTATGGCAATGGGATTGGAACTAGGTGGTCTTTCAGGTCCCTTCCAACCCAACCCATTCTATGATTTTGTGATGTAGTTAAGGACATATCAACCAACTCTGTGTTGGGAAGGCAAATAGTGAACAGCTGCATGAAATGGCTGAAGCTGTAGAGAGGAAGTGCGTTGGAATCCCTAGGTCAGCCTTCAGCTGAGCTCCTTGTTCATTACTGTGCTTTCTCCCCATCAGTGCATCATCTCAGGATAACTATAACCAGCTTTGAGAGCTAGAGGAGAAGCATTCTTATTCATTCTTGGAAATAGGTGTGGCTGTTGTGGGACTTTAGGGGCAGGAGAAGTGACTTTCTCCCTGCATTGTAACTCCAGGCCGGCAACTCTGTCCACAGCAGGAGATTCTGGAAGTCCCATGAAAGCCCAGAGACCTGCAGCTTCCAGGGGCTGTTGGCTGCAGTGCTGGCTGACTTCGTGCCTTTCACTTCAATCCACAAGTACAGGAACAGAAACAAATAATGCTGGGGGAAGTGAAGCCAAAGGGAAGCTAAACAGTTTCCCAGCATTGGTTTTACCCTGAAGGGTGGTTTAGTTTTTTGTTGGTTGGTTTTTTTTTTTGTTTTGTTTTCTTTGGTTTTGTTTTTGTGGGTTTTTTTAATTTTGGTTTTGTTGTTGTTGTTTGGGTTTTTGTTTTGGGTTTTTGTTTTGGGTTTTTGTTTTGGGTTTTTGTTTTGGGTTTTTGTTTTGGGTTTTTGTTTTGGGTTTTTGTTTTGGGTTTTTGTTTTGGGTTTTTGTTTGTTTTTTAGGTCAAAGCAGTTGTGCTATCAAATACAGTCAAGTAACTATTTTTCCCCTCTTTTTTCCCACCCTTCCTTGTTATGCCCAAAGCTGCAGATCTGGGACACAGCCGGACAAGAGCGATTCCGCTCCATCACGCAGAGCTACTATCGCAGTGCTAACGCGTTAATCTTGACCTACGACATCACCTGTGAGGAATCCTTCCGGTGCCTCCCCGAGTGGCTGCGGGAAATCGAGCAGTATGCCAGCAATAAGGTCATAACCGTGCTAGTGGGTAAGTGACAATCGTCCTTCGCAGGGCGGTGTCAGGAGCGGGCAGAGGGAGTGTTGGCAGGAGGAAAATGTGGCGTCTTGCGTGCACTGGTGGGGCACGATGCTTGAACTGGTGAGGGAGATCTTGTTGCCAACCAGTTGGAACTGGAGGTGGGCACAGGGTACAGCTGATGCCTGAAACCCAGTGCTTAGACCATTCCTTCTGCAAAGAACCCCCAAGGCACTGATAGTGCTGTTCAAGGCGCTGTGGCCACTTTTTGAAGTGTGGTCCTGTTTCAGGCCTAAGGCTCTTGTGTGCAGAGGGGGATGCTTCCCACCAGCTGATCCAATAAGGGACTAGAATGTGGATAATGCAGCTACCACCCAAGCTAAGAATACAGCAGTGCTCCTTGTGACTCCAAGCTCAAACCTCTACAAATATGTGAGGATATGCTCAAGCTGGTGATGCCTGCATGTTTCTGTACCCCATGAATGTGGGACAACCGGTCTTGTCTTCTGGTCAGGACCTTGGAACTACATCAGGATGGGATGGTTGAATGGATCATAGCAGTCATAGGTGGGGAAGAGCTGGAAGACTGGATACTTTCACATGGATTTTAGGGAAACTAAAAATAAATAACTGAATGTTATATTAATCTGTAGAGCTTCAGCTCAAGGCAAAGCAGACCTCAGGCCATCTGTCTGCTACAAGCAAGGGGAAGGTTATCTTGCCTACTCATGCTTTTCCATATTCTGCTTTCAACATTTGAAAGTCAGGACTTTGCTTTTAAAGGTCCAAGGCTATATAAAGAACAATGGAAAAATAACTTGGGAAAGCCTAAAAGTTTCATGCTGCAGTGTTGATATCATCTTTAATATTTTTCTGTTAAAATAAAAAAAATCTAGGTCATTGTAAAGCGTGCTTAAAGTCTATTTGAAAAAAAAAAATCTTTTGAGTTTCTTTTCTGAGTGGTATTTCTAGTGAGCTGTGGGGTTTATAGAGCTTCAATACAAGAAACTCATATTCCTTGAGTATGGCCTGGGTACAAATGGTGCAGAAATAATTAATAAATGACTAACAAACACACCCATTAGTGAACATTAACCTAATTACCAGCATCTACAGCACAAAATATAAAACATACTTTTGTCATAACACACCCTTTGAAGGTGGTGATACCCATAAATCACTTGTGTTGAGTGTTAATCTGTTCAGAAAGGTAACTTCGGTGTATGCAGTGGATCCAAGAAACTGCTTTATTGGGAAAGATGATCTTGGATGAGAGCAAGGCAATGAGACAAGGCTTGTGAGTGAAAACACCATCTTTTCCTCCCAGTAGTTCTCACCAAATTGCTGGTTAGGAGTGAGGCCAGGAGATGTTTCCTCCTGAACCGACTGAGTCCATGAATACAGCCACCTGTTGTTGCAGGTCCTGGTCTGTTATCTTTGTCATAAGAATAATTTGTGGCAGAAACATCGTGTTTGAAGTGCAGTGGCCAGTAACAGTGTATAATCATATCTGATACTTGCTTGAGGCTTTAATCAACTCTCTGCTAGGCCAATCTCTCTGAATCTTGCCTCGCCTCACTCTGTAAGTGCCCCACAAGTCTGTCTCAACCAGCCTTCAGTCAAATCCCATATAGGAATATTGAAATAGGGAATCTGTCTTCCATGCTAGGCTTTTTCTAAAAGCTTGTAACAACATGATAAATATCACATTTAGTGTCTCATGCTATAATTGACATTTTAAGTGCTCCTTAGAGCAAGGACAGGAGAATATTCAATAGATATTAAAATGGAAATCCTTTAATGTTAGTTGATAGCAGCAAACAGATGCACTGGTACTAAATTAAAACTAACTGACTTGGATGTTCACAAGGCATATTTTATTAAATGATCTGATATTAAATGAACTTTCATATATCAGGAAATCTGTTATTTGGAGGGGAGAAACAAGCACTAGGAGTTACATATCAAAGCCACCGTCAATGCATGTATACAACACCAAACTTACTTATCCCTTATAAACATCAGTTTCTCTTGGTTTTGAAGTCAAATTAATTCCTTTTCTAAAATATTTCATCAATGCAGGTAATAAAATCGATTTAGCTGATAAGAGGGAAGTCTCCCAGCAAAGAGCTGCAGAGTTTTCTGAAGCACAGGACATGTACTATCTGGAAACATCGGCAAAAGAATCAGATAACGTGGAAAAACTCTTCCTGGACTTGGCCTGCCGGTTGATCAGTGAGGCACGACAGAACACCCTTGTGAACAATGTCTCATCCCCATTACCAGGAGAGGGGAAAAGTATCAGCTACTTGACTTGCTGTAACTTTAATTAAAGAGCTGGCATGTGGGCCATGGGCCAAGAGGATTTTTTAAGTTTTTTTGGTGGGATTTATCTGCTTGAAGGAACACCTGCCAATCTGACCCGTGTGACTTACCCTGAGGTTGCAGTCCTGGAAATGTGGCGGTTTGATGGCTCCAGCTGCATGGCAACATAGCAGGATTTAAATTTCATTTTTCTCAAAGTCTGTGGAGCAGGTCAGGAAAGGAGGAATTGCACAAGTCCTTCATATAATGCAGAACGTAAGCTGTTTTGTTTCCTTCTGTGGGACAGAAGACCAGCATCTCTTGAAGATATGGAAGAGATCAAAATCTCTCTTACAGAACAATGTGTTTGATCCTTTTTAAAGTTAAAAAAATTCAGTAAATCCAACTATGAATGCTGACTTTAGACTACACTGGCAATCCTCTGGGTGTCAGTGAGTGACTTCTTAGGACATGTACATATTGTCTGCCCGTGCGTCGTCATGGAGAACTCTGGTGTTTGAAATAGTGTTATGTCTCTCATCTACAGGCACTTTCATGAACCTGGGATAAAAAGAAAAAGTTACATATATCAACACTTTCAAGGTGGAAGAAGACATGGATACAGCTCAGTTGTTCCCTTTGGTGCTACCAGTTCAGCAAATATTCCATAGACCAGACATAGTCTTACTACATTACCCTTCTCTGAATGTGTAATTTAAACAGGCTAAGAGAAAACACTAATAAGCACTGTTCATAAAAATAAAAAAATCTCATTACCTCTTTTTCTAGGCCTGAACATAGTAGGAAAGGACTGTGCTCTTCTTTGCTATCCAGCATAGCATGAAAAGACTTTCCAGAAATAAAAGTAAATAAATAAATTCTTCCTCCTCTAATTAGTCATGTCCTAATGTAAAAAATTAGCCTTGGGGAATATTATTGGTGGACTTGGACAAAGTGCATCAGACATGACCAAAGTCTTGTGCATACATGGATTGTGTATAAGGGTTCAAAGAAAGCACAGTTTGAAGTGATGGTCTGCAATATGTCCAGCTTAAAAATAAAGCTTGTGGATAGAGCTCCTGTTGAAAGGCAAGAATACAATTTTGTAGGTTTGTTTCTTTGTTTGTTTTTTTGGTTGTTTTTTTTTTTAATGCTATGTGGAAATAGCAATGGGTTGCAAGTGGTGTCATTCCGTGTCTGACCCATCCAACTCTCTGCTTGTGGAACTGCTCTCAAAGATGCTTTTGGAGGTATCTTTTTGGCATCAGGTCTACTAGAGTAGCTTTCACATTCAGGGCTGTAGAGTAATTTTATTTGCTTAATGTTTCGTACTCCTAATCCCAAACTTCAGTGTACATGTAAGTGTTTGGGCAATTTCTTCCCACAGAACACTTGAAGTGAAAGCACTCTGGAGTTTGTGGTGTTATTCCACCTCTACTGCCATACAATGCATTGCAAATTTACGTGTTGGCATTAAAATGAAATCAGCAGATTGTGAATGCACACATAAATATATTTAGAAGTTTGAGTTCAGTTTAGCTAATCGGGATAAATCTCTCCTGGCAATTACATGGCTGTGATATGCTGCAATTTACAGTTAATCAATTTAATATTATTTGGCTTTTACTGAAGATTATAACACAAAAGGCATTGTAAAATGCTTTTTTTTGTTTCCTGGAAAGATGTCTTTGGCCTGTATCATGTTGTGCCTTTGATACGTAATGGGGGTTGACTCTGTCAGAGAGAGGGGGGATTGGTGTGTCATATGGCCATTTTTAATATTGCTATTCTTAGGTCACTTTTATGACTAGTGATAAAAAGGAAGATGTAGAAGTTGTGGTATGAAGCTTGTTTACCATCTAAGTAACAGCCAGGAGTTTCTGTAAGTGTTATATATTGGGGAACACATTTGCTGCTCTGGCCTGGTCCTTTTCAGTCTTTGCTCTTGTTGTAATCCAGAGCATTTAGAAACATGTGCAGCTTGGTGGCTTCTGCTGTAGTGGACTGTGTCTCACAGCCTGGGCTGAAAGACAATGTCTTTCTTCTTGAGCAGTCCCCAAATTGCCAAATGCAGCCTTATTTGAGCTTGTTAAGAGTGCCCAACTCAGAGACAGCTGATTTGGCACAGCTCTTAGGTAGTTCCTTATAGCAAGGCTCAGGGCATTCCATGTCAAGTAAGACTCAAGTTAAAAATCAATACTATGTGTATTTAATTTGCAGTAGTTCTTACTCCCCTGATGCTGGACCTGTCAGCATGTAATTGATAATAAATAAGGCAAGGCTCTTTGATGGAGTTAATCAAGGAGGAAGGAGATTGCCCACTAAAAACCCCACAGGTTTCTCAGTCTGGTTTCTAAAAAGATCAAAGCTGGGCAGGTACTCTTTGTCCCTGCTGAGTACCACTGTACATTTTAAAGTGCTTCTTACATCACTTCTGGAGGTGGAACTCTATTGCATTAACGTGACTGAACAAGCTAAACTGGTCAAATGGTAGAAATTGGTAACTTTATTTTCTTGGATATTAATTTTGAGGTTTCTAGAAGCCTAGATCTCTTTTTTTTCTAGTGCTTGACTAACCTGAAGGTGAATATATTGGAGACTAGCTGCCTAGTGAATCTTCATGAGGACTCCACCTCCAAGCAATGATGTGGTTTTGGGGCGGTGTGAATTGCTGCAGTTGTCCTGATGATCAAGTGGATTATCTGATTTCTCCAGTCAAATTTGAACTGGTTCCTTTCAATGTTTATTCTGTGTAGACTTAAAAACTTGAAACAATAGTGGTAAGTGCAGCGTTTTACAGGATCATAAGCCAAAGCTGTAGTTTGAGGCTCACCTCTTTTTCTGATGTTTGCAAACACAACTCTTGTTGAAGTAGTATTTTATTGTGGTAACTCCCTTGCTAAAGTTACTTTTGTACACCTTTGAATATCTCTGTAGGACCCACCTTATAGCACTGAGGTCTTCTCTTCTGCAATCTGATCCACTACTGAAGGAGGCTTCCCAAATAGAAGAGGAGATATTTACTGACTGCTAGTGACAACTTAGGGCTGTGGCATAGTGCTCAAAATGGTGAAAAATAAAAGAACATAAAAAATACAAATCCTAATTATGTGATAATCAGCTCACCAACTAAAAACTTGCTAGATTTTTGAGGGAACTGTCAGTAAAAGCCATGTGATGTTTGCTGGATCAAGCATCTAAAAGTCATGCAGGATTGATATAATAGGGCCAAATTTGACTGGGAATGTTCTCAACTGTCAAGAGAGCCAAGCATTGCTTTTACTGTGGTTGTTGGATTATATTCACAGTGGTATATTCACAGCCATGGAGTAATCTTTTTTTTTCTGAGTGAATGTTAATTTTTATAGTAGTTCTATAAGAAGACCCTTTCTTGACATTATTTAGCACAATTATTATCTCTAAGCAGAAGCCAATGTTGGATAGTCAACAAGTGTTTGCTTAAACTAGAAAGCCTGTTTGCAGAGATTAGTGAAAATGTCTCTGAAAACTGGATGGTCCCAACTCTGATTTCCAGTGTAGCCACTGATTCAGTCAAGCTGATCTAAAGTAAACCACTAAACAATTGTGTGCTTCAGATCACTGTGTGTGAAGTCCTTGCCGGTATTTTGCATTGGGTGTTTACAGTGAAAGTTACTGAGACAAGCCAAGAGTCCCTTCTGTTCTTATTTGTGTTCCCTGTGAAAGTGGTAGGAGGAAAAAAAAATCCCTCCAGGTCAAAGAGATAAGATGGAAAAAGTGAAATTATGAACTCTGTAAAGAAGGGGGACACTGGGTGCCTCTTCCTACCTCAAACACTGAAGTCTTGATTTGACCCGCGCATAAGCTGTTTGAGCTTGCAATTCGGATATGTGTTTGTGCTGAATGCTAAATGGCTTTGTGATCATTATTTAATGAAAACTACACACGACAAATTGTCAAGCAAAATACTTTGTTCTTTGCTGTAGAACACATGAAACAGTCCTTAAAATCTGTCAGCCTGCTGGTGCTGTTTGTCTTTTATGGAAATGGCTGTGTTGGTAACAGTTGGCTCCTGCTGGTCTAGGTTTAGCAGTTAATGGCTATTGAATTCCTTCAGCATCAGTAATAAGAGCAGTAGACTGAGGCTGAGACAGGAGACAGTGATTTGAAAAGAGGGGAAGTTGAAATTACTGATGCAGAAGGTGCACGCACGTGGGACAACAGGCTTTCCTGAGGTTTTGCTGACAAGGGATGCAATTAGTTATAGTCAAACCCACTGGGTTTTGCCTTGTTCATTATCCCTAAGGGCTGCTGTTTGTTCAGCTGCTTTTCCACTTGTCTTCTCTTTTCAGTATGAAGAACTATCTATAAATCAGGATGAAATGTTGAGCAGGCATGATTTCTGTAGTCAGAGACTGAATTCAATTGGAAGATAGATGACATTCTCCAGCTATTGAAATAGGCTGAGCAAACACACAGGATAGGCTGCCCTGTGTGGACCTGTGGTGCCATTGGGTTTGGACATGGCTGAAGATGGTGTCACAAAAGCCCTTTCCCAGCTGTGGGGCAGAATGGGTGCTGCAGCCCATTGTGGAAGAGGAAGATGACTCTGGAGCAGGAAGTGAAAAGTAAATAGATGGTTCTTCTTGCTCAGGATTTTCTTCATCCTATCCTCTTTTGAGTTGTATCTATGGATTAGACTTTGATTGCTCTAGACTTTCATAAGGGATGATTTGATACTGAGTCTAGTCTTAAATTCTGCATTCTTTGAATGTCAAAGCACCCAATATTCTTATGTGGGTGTCTTCTACCAACAAAGTCCTTTTTGAGTTAATTCAGTTAGAAAAATGTGTTTCTAGAGGACACTGCGAATTCCCAGTGAGCAAGTATGGAAACTCTCTGTCCTTAAATGTCCCTGTACAGAAGAGCTCCCCAGAAAACCCTCTGGAGCCAAAGGAAATACTGTAATCTATTCTAATAGTAAAAACTCCATGAAACATGTTATATCAAAACGTTTTCTTCCTCTGTTTATAAACTTACTTACCTAAATAAATTTGGATTTTGACATCACCCTTTTTCCTCACAGCAAGCATTTTCTGTGGCTAATAATTGTTATTGTTACTGTTCACAAGCAGCAAAGGATCATCATGATGAGGCGGGGGGGAAATACTAGCTTGATTTCTTACAAGAAAGTAGTGCATCCTAAGCACTGGTCAGGTCAAAGACAAACTGCAACTGGTCATGTATTTGAAATGCAGTCACTCACCTGAGCTGGAGTTAAATGTGCCATAAATGTTACTGATCTCACATCTGCTTCAGTTTAGGATTCATCTTGGCTAGGAAAGATGACAGGGTAATGATTGCTGACCATGATGCAAGGCTCCTAAAGTAGCTGCCTTGCTCTGACTTACCTTGCTAATCACCACCTCACCCTACTGACCCAAAGTCACCTTTGCTGTACTATACTATATCCAGCTGGGATAAATCACTGGCTGTCATCACTCATGGATGCCATCACACCCCATCCCCTCATGTGAAGGAGCTGTAACTTAAGCCAGAAGTAAAAACCATGCCATGTGAGTTGAGGGTGTTTGTTTCTTTCCAGGTGGGAGCCACAGATCTAGAAAGAAAGCCTCATCTCTAATGCCTGCTTCTCTGAGTACAGTCAGCAGATAACTGGAAAAATAACCCAGATACAGCAGAAAATGAGATGGGAATGAGTGTAATTTAGGCTGTAAATGTCAGTGAAAAATTAGAGTGGTTTTAAGAGCATAGTTATGGTTAACAGCTCAGTTCCTCTGTCTGGATAAACAGGAGCTGGCTTTACAATACTCAGATATTGTCTCTGTTTTCACATCAATAATTTGCAATTGGGACTTTGCAGATGTGACCACATTTTTTTGAACCAGTTATCCTTTTCCAGTGAGCTCTGAAGGTAATTTTAGCTCTGGTTAGTGCTATAATTAAAGTCAAGAAGCAGATGTCACCTTTATATTTGGGCCTTTGCTTTTTCCACTACTGCTTATCTTGGGATAACATTTCCAAGGACATGCACACTTGTGAGTACATTGTGGTGGTGTCCCTGCTGAGCACCTTCTGAAGTCCAGTTCCCTGGTCCACAGGGGGAAAATGCTATGGCCAAAATCTGTGTTGGTCATGATTTTAGCATGGTTCTGTGGGGCAGAGGGGATGTTAAAAGCATTCTTAGACTTTCATAGGCAGCAATCAAAGGCTCTGATGCATCTGATGTCATGTTATGCAAACCTTAGCACTTTTCTTCTAGTACCTCTCATCAATGAATCTATTCTTTCCCAGTACTGCTCATGCCTCAAGCACTTTGGAGGGAGGTCTCAGAGTGGATTGCATGTTGTCCTGATTGCATGAACCACTGGATCTGACTCCTGCTTTAGTTAAAACGAAAAGCATCAGTGGCTCATCCTCTGTGCCATCTCGAGCTTAATGTGGACATAAAGTTAATAATTGGATAAGCCCATTCCAGTCAGGGCACTCTATAAAGAATGTTTCCTTTCTTATGGGACTAATTCAAGAGATGTTAAGAATTGGTGGGGGTTTGGTACAAGTGAGTTGATCTCCAATGAGCAGGTGGATGCAACTCGCCATCCAGTGAGACTTGGGGGAAGAGGAATGTCGTCCTGAGCTGCCACGGGGGCAGTGGTATGAAAATCTCCAAGGGTCTGGGTTGCATCACTGGCACTTCAGTAAATGTAGCAGCCACAGTATCCCAGCAGCCAAGTCTTGACAGAGGGGAAGGTGGAGGAGAGGGAATAACTTTTACATTTTAATGGAGTGACAATAAAATACTTTGTCGTGGGGAGAGCTGCCATGATTTCAGGCACTGCCATTGCCTCAACTCTTGAAGACTGGAAGAAAGGGTTACTGCTCACCCCCACATACAACCAGCACTGCAGGGAAAAAACTAACTTCTGAAGCCGACTTTATAGTGGAGAAAAGGCCATCTGAAGAGAGTATGGACCAAGCCCTGTGCTTGCTGCTATGCTGATTTGGAGTGACAAGTGTATCTCTGAATGTTAGGGAAGTAGTTTAAAATGTGCCATGGTTTTTAGCATAATAAGATGCAATGCAGATATGTCATCCATTTTATTTTCCACATCTGTTTACAAAAGGAAAAAAAAAACACAAAAAAAAACCCAACCAAAACCAAACAAAACCCCCAAGATTGGAGCAGCTGCAGTCACTCAGCTGTCAATGTGGGACACAGCTCTTTCTGCTCTTTTATTTCCACTTCACTCTGTTCTGCTGCACATATTTGGCTGTTCTGTGAATTTGCAGATCATGAGATTTTGTTTCAAACTGCCTTTGATCTATACAGAAAGAGTCACGCAGCTTTCATTTAAATTCATTAATACTTTGAGTAGGCATTTTAATTTTATTTTACTGGCTTGTTTCCTTTTGTAATGTTATCTAACTGACAAGTTTGTCATGCTCTGCATTACCTTTAGCTTTTTGAATCTAAAACATTTCCTCTTTCCTGAAAGCTATGATAATTTTTAGAGATGCTACAAAGGCATCTTCACTTCCTTGGGAGAAAACCTGAATTACCCTCAGCTTTGATTACTATCAAATCAACATTGTAGCACGTAATTTTTTTTTTACAGCATGAACAAAGTATGTTTTACACCATCAACTGTAGTTTGAATTGTAGTTTAAAATTCTGCTTAAGCACTAGCAGCAGCATTTGGTTTGAAATTTCCATGCCAGGGTAGACACAGCATTAAAAGGAATTGCTTATTTTGGAGTTTTTCCCTCAAAGGTCTGCTGTCTTTTCCCCAACAATTGTGAATTTAGCACAATGTACAGAATTTCAGCAAGAACCCTGATTCCTAAACATGTGGCCAGAAGGATGAGGAGAAGATGTGTTTCTTGTTGATCAAGCACAACCATTTCAGTAGAAAAAATGCACTACAGCTGGTCAGACCATTGATGGCATTGCTAGGGTAGTGCTGTCTTTGGGGAGGGTATAGGTGTTAGCAAATCACCAAACTGTGAATCATTGACTGTCAGAAACTTTTGGCTTGTCTCTTCTTTAAGTTCTTGTGGTCAAGTGTGGTACATGGGCTTGAGAAAGGAATGTATTTTGGATGACCAGGATGATGAATGTATGATGCTTCATGTTTATTTGTAATGTCCTTTTTTATACTTAGAAATTGCTTACACGTGTATCTGTATGTAAATAAATGTTTAATCCTTTCCACTTGGTGTTTAAAGTGTTTTATGTGTTTGGGTTTTGATTTGAACTGCAAAGCAAAGTTGTCTTAAATGCAGGGCATTCACTTGACATGATGTGACATCAGACCAACAAATGAATGGCTTCTAAAGGTTTTCTGCTTGGGTTGAGCATACCAAGGCTCTCACAACATTGACACCTCACAAGAAGAGCAGATGTAGAGCTGCTGCCCATGGAAATGATGTCAGTTTTCGCTAGTAAAAAAAAAAATAAAAAAAAAATTCAAAGCAGGATATATCATAGTGGTTTGAAATGCCAAAGAAATGCTGGTGCCAGTCACTAGAGGGTGGTCTTCAACAGAGGCAACATCCACTCACTGTCATTGCAAATCTGTAGCGGATTAAACTCCTGTCCTAAGCAGATGTTAAGTTTGTGTTGGATAAAGATGATAGTCAGATGCTTCTGGATGGTTTTTTATTCTTTGTCCCAGTGACCTTCTGGTAGTGTTGTTAATGTTGGTTCTTCAGTCCTCAACTTGGTCTTTTCATGCCCATTGAACTCCACTGGCATTCCCCAATGACCTGGCTTCCTGAAGGCCTAGAATCCTTTTGGACAAGATCTCCCATTTTTAAGCCTTTAGTCTTTTGGTAAGTATATAAAGTTTGTGCTCTGACTCATTCTAGTGATCAGGTTTCCTCCCCTGTGCTCTGTTCCACATCAAAGATGACTTCTAACACACTGAGAAAGAGCTGTGAAGCTTGAAGATACCATGTGTCTTTTATTGACTCTTCCGTTGACCTTGAAGCGCCTTCTTTGGTGAAAGTCTGACATGAAGGCTGGACCATCTGCTCTGTGTTCCCCAGGAAGCTGGCAATTTGAGTCAGCGAGAGAACAGAGAGGTATTTGGATAGGGAAAAGTCCCTGCATGCTTCTAGGTAGGAACAGGGCAAAGGGATAAGGAAACATGGTTAAAATTCAGACAGCTTGGGAGGTATTTACTGAAATAGAGGAGGGGTGGAGTGTGTTGCCTGTGGGAGTGAAGGCTGGAGAAGCCGGACCAAGTTCTTCCTGGGGAAAAGCAAAGGGCAGGTGAAGAGTGGCAGTCCTTCCTTGCAAGGAGCTTGTAACCAGTGGGATGTGTAACCTTCTCCTTGTTCAGCAGATGTAGCAGCAAGGCTGCAGCCTGTGCCAGGCTTTGCTATGGGTGAAAGGATTGTGAGCACGCAAAGGCTCCCTACAAAAAGCGAACAAGCTGCCCGGGGGAAGAAATGCAAGGCTGATAGCATACAGGAGCAAAACCAAGAGAGCTTTTACTGCCTCTTTTCCATCGTCTCACAGTCAATCTCCCTATTGAGCATTATGGGGAGCTCTGCCCAGAAGATGTCATTTTGCTGACAGGGGCCTGTCACACAACAGTACCTTTTGGTCTCATTCTGTGTGCACTCCTCTTGCCCAAAGCACAGGAGACCCGAGTGCTCTGCATTAATTTCAATGGTATGGAACAGACAGTCCTACCTAATTTAAAATCTAGTCTTGATTTATGGATTTCTGTGCATAGGGAATCAATCACAAACCCAGTATGCATTTTGAGGAGTTTTATTACCTTCAGAATTAAACATGCTGAGCTCAAGTCTTTTTGTGAAAGCTTATAATCACATCAGCTTGCACCAAAGCTATCACTTACCATAGTATGTGAATTAACTGTCTGCTGAATAAAATCACTCATGCTGGACCAAACATTTCATGTCAGGATGCTGTCAGATGTATGATATAGAAGCCCTAGCAGTGTCTCATAGCTAGCTGCATCAAGTCTCTGGTGTATCACTTGGATCAGGCCTAACCTCTATGATAAAGTGGGTGTCTGTCCAGTTCATCATGAGAGTGCTTAATCAATGATAACTGCAATCTCCCACTATGTACTATAATAGAAACACCTAGTTCCAAGTTTTATGATGTCTTAAAACCTTTTCTGTATTGCCTTCCCTGTGCTCAGTGATTTGGGTATGAGTAATGCTGTCTTTTCCTTTGTCTCTTCTACATAAGCCATAAATGCAGATTTACCATTTCCAGGCAGACAACATTTCTTACTCCTTTTCTACCTGTCCCAAGGATTCATCAAGCAGATTTTATTTGCAATAAATAAAATCTTTTCAACAGATATAACATTGGTAAATGCAGGTTCAGCAACAGGCCTTTTCATTTGGCCTCACCCTGGAGCCTTGCATAACCCTGACTGAAGCAACCGTGGTGCAGTCCTGGTGCACTGATTTGTTGTCAAATGCAGGGCTCAAGCTCCACTGGGCAAGTCACCAATAGCTTGTAAAGTCCACACAACTTCTGCTATTACCCTCACATCCCTCTGGCTGTGCCCAGAAGCCTTGCATGCAGAGCTGTGTGTCCCTCACAGCACAGCATTGCCATGCTGGGCAGCAGTGCTGTCACTGACACCTCACTTAACTAGTGACTCCATTTGTAGGCATGATGCTTGAGGTTACTTTGGTCATAGAATCACAAAATGGTTCGGGTTGAAAGGGACCTTAAAGTTCATCTTGTTCAAACTCCCCCTGCCATGTTTTGTTGCTTTCTCTTCCACTAGGCCAGGTTAGTCAGAGCCTCATCCAAGATGGCCTTGAGTATTTTCACAGATGGGGCATCCACAACTTCTCTGGGCAATCTGTTCCAGTGCCCCACCACCTGCACAGTGCAGAATTTCTTCCGCATATCTAACCTAAAACACCCCTCCCTGTTAAAAACATCTTCAATTCATCAATTAAACAACATCAAATTGTGATGTCTAATTCTGCTCTTTTCTTGTCTCTTTCTCTGCTATAAATAGATGTTCCTATTTTCTTCTGTTTGTATCTAGGGTTTAGGGATGGCTTGGACCTGTAAGAAGAAATCTTGAGCCTTTTTCCACTGCCATCTGCTGTTGCAGCATCCTTAAACACTGGGAAGAACTTTTCAGGTGTGCTTGAGTAATTTGCTGAGTAGGACAGTGAAAAGATGGTAGTCAGTCTTTCAGTGTTCTCCAGAGCTGGGCTCCATGCTCTTATGCCAGACAAGTCTTTGAACTTGTGCCTAGGTTTCCACAACTGCAAGTGAATAAACCAAACCAACAAACCAATGCTGAGATGGAAAAACTTTTCTGTAAAGGGAATTTACCTGTGCAGACTTGCTGCTTGCTGTTTTCTTTGGTCAACCTGTAGTCTCAGCATATCTACAGTCCAGCAGGAGAGGCTGTACCTAATTCATACCCTGCTCAGCTGCAGAAGCAGCTTGTTTGATTTCAAATACACTTCTCCTTCCTATCCCTCAAAGGGAAACGCCTTTGATTAGAAAGTACAGAACTTAGAGACTGAGAAACTAAAATGGTTTACCTTTATGTTCTGTAATAGTGATCCATACTAAAAATGGTGAATAAAGGACAAAGTTGCAAGAGCAAATGCCTTCGTACTTCCCTGAGTTTCCTGAAATTAATGAGCAGGTATGTAATTATTTTATAGAAGAGATATGAACGCACATAAAGATTACAGCTAATTCCAAAGGTGTTTTTTTTCATCCATTCCAAACATGGTTTCTGTTGGCTGTCTTAGGAAGGTCCTGTCTGAACATGCTGGTCTGTGTGGATGCCCCACTGGAGTACCTATCATAAGACCAAAGGACTGTGAGATTAGAGAAGCCTTTCTGTCAATACATGAAGCCCTTCTAGCATTGACTTTAATACTGGTCAACAACATATAGTGAGTAAAACACGCAGGAACAAGATGAAGACAAAATGATACATTCCTACAATACACATCTAATTGCCAGCAACCTCTGCCTCTTAGGTTTCTGCCCTAGTTACAGTGGCTGGCACCAGTTTATCACTCTGTGTAACTAAAACTGTGTATTCTACACCCTCTGTGTCATTTCTCATGAACTGTTAATAATGGATCATTTGCAACAGCTGCCCAGGGCAGACCTGACCCCCTCAGGCTACAGGCTGGGTGTTAATAAACTCTGTGAGTTAGCAAAGTTTCCTGTCTTCACACTCAGATGTGCTAACTCCCCTCTGCAGAGTCATCAGCACCTTCACACCCAGCCTAAGGGGTCACGTTGCTCATGGGCCATCACCAAAAATATCCCATGACTCCAAGAGTAAATCAGCCACTGTGAAACTCCTCGCCTTGGGGGAGGTACTGGGCATTCCCAAGTAAACATGAGCATACATAATCTTCGGGTTTTGTGACTTCTGGTACCACCTGTTGGATCCAGAGGAGGGCCAGAACCTCAGCAGGACTGCAACTGCCACTCTTGACCAGACTGCAACCATCATCCTCACCAGCAGGTTTTTCTTTCCTTTTACTTTGTATGCATGGGGGCCAGGTGGTGCTCAGCACAGGGGCTGGTGAGCTCCATTCTGTTCATGCCCCAGGGTGCTGGGTTATACCTGTTTTTTGTGGGTTAAAACCAATTTTTCTCTGTATCACTGTATTTATTATAATCTATTTGGTGAATTGTAACTTTGCCTTGTAATCTCTCGAGTTGGGTTCATTTCTCCTGCCGGTTTGTCTTTAAACCAGCAGTTTTCTGAGGTGGAAGTGTTGTCTTTACAAGCTGAAAGTGCTTTAGATATCGATATTGATACAATTTGTTCCTTGTGTGCTGAGACACAAAATGCTTCTGAACAAACACTGGGACTGGGGCTTAAGTAGGTGCAATAGAAATGATGTGAGGCCTCAAGCAGGAATTTAAAAATGTCCACCTTGAAGCTGAGAATAAACCAGGTAACCTCTCCCTGTCACCAGTCACAATGTAAATGGTGCATATTCATTTTATGCCTCAAAAGAATAAATAATAAAAAGTCATAGCAGGTACTTTTAGGTCTGCTTCTGGTTCTACAAGTGTGGTGGTACATCCCCTCCACCCACCATGAGCTGCACTATGACCTTAAAAACAGTAATTCACAACAATATGTCAGCTTTTCAGGCTGACATCCTGTGCCAACAGATTCCCATATCTTTTTTGCAGGACTTGACTTACAAGCTCGCAGCAACAGATTCAAGATTTCCCTATTCAATGATCCTAAATGCAGCTGTTTTGGGTGGGGGATATGGAAGACCCCAAAGCAAGGAAGAGAAAAGGCACTGCCAGGAATCTGCCACTAGCAATCTTTAACTTGAAAAAACCTGTAGGAAAACCAGGAGCTGCTACCAACCTCTCAGGATGATCTCCTACACCCAACTCAATGCTGCCACAGGGTCCAAATGGGCTCAAAGACAAGGCACCCATATGGCATTTGAAATTTTTTGATGAAAACTTGGCCCTTCTCCACAGAGTCATCAGGTAACAATCTGGAGTGGACGCGGACTCCAGGGCTGCTCTTGTGATGAAAAGACAACAATGCAACATTAAAACACTACCCTTACTTGTACTTGAAGTGAGATCTGTTCAGTACTCACACGTCTTACAAGAGTTTTTATTGCACATCCTAGGGTTAATTTACAATAAAATAAAGGAACTGCAGACTTTGATTTTCCCGACTGTGGTGGTACAAGCGTCTGCAAATAAACATAACTCATCTTAGCAAGACATGCACCAATAGGTGTACAAACAATTTGTTAAATACCTCTTTTCTTCTGCTGGCTCCTTCTCAGAAGTTTAAAAGAAATAATTAAAAAGAACACAACATTGAAATAGGGGCCCTTTTAGTATTTTGGCTTATTGGAAAAAGGGGTCTGTGCTTGGAAGAACAACTCAGGAGACCAGCCAGTTGGCCCTTCCAATATGCCCCCTGAATAATTTCCACTTGAGAGGCAATTCTTGCATTCAGAAGGGGAACACATTTCCAGGACTGTATTGTTTAAAACTAAGGCCTTGGTGACACCTGCAGATAAAGGAGTTCTTAGAATCTTGATTGTATCCCCAGGGCTTAATCTCTCATTTTGGATGAAATTTTCATAATTTTCACCATTCTCTCTGCTTTCAGGAAGAGGGTTCCTGCTAGCATTCCCACAAGCCAATTGCAAGTCAGTAGCCCAGCTAGCTGTTTTTAAATTTAAAGGTGCAGTTGGATTATGCCCTTTGTTTGACGAGGGAGGGATGCACTCCTGGAATTTGGCAGCCATTTGGCTGTTATGGAACTGCTGTGAAGCAGAGCTACTATTCTCTTTGTCTTCTCCATTACTTGGCCTCCCACGTTTCACTAACTTGCCGGTAAGCTGCTGCAGCAGAGTGTTTTGAAAGGCAGACCTAGATCGCTTGCATCTGGAATGGACTTTAGAGGGAATTTTAGGAGTGAAGATGGTGACCAAAGAGCTTCTTTCCCCCTTAGGCCCCAGTTTCTGCAGACGTTTTGTCAGAGGAGTTGACTGTGAATAAGGAATAAAGTCTTGAACACTAACTGAACTGCATTCTGAATCACGAAGGGAGTAAGTTATGGGTGTACTGTGCTTACTAAAAGCATGAGGGGACCCGTGTAGGGATGAGCTCAGTTTTGAACTGTTACAATCAATAGCTCTGGGATAAAGCACCAATTCAGGAGCTGTGACCTTCTCTGTCAAAGTATCTTCCTGTATTAAAGAATTACATGATTTATTTAAGAATTCTACAGGTTTTGCTACCTCTCTTGCACTTGCATCAAAGAGATCAGCAGAAGTGTTGTAGCTGCCTTCAGGGAAGACATTGTTCCACTGCACCTCCTGCCTACTAACACTTTTGAAGGTATTATCTGACAGTTCTGTCAATGGTTTTAATTCTCTTTTATATATCCTTCTTGAACTGTGGGGAGTTGGTGGATCAGAGTCCCAGGTCCCTGTGAGTGTAAGATCTGTTTTTTGGCTCAGTGTAGAAGAATAATTTTCTTTATTTTCACAAGCAGCTAAACAGTTATTATGTGCAGAATGCACACAGGTAGTTGCCTTGCTCCTTTTGAAACAGGAGGTTTCTCCATGCAGACTAATAAAAGACCAAGATGAATTTGAAATGTCACTATTTGCTTTGGACTGTGCAGATCTGCTCTCAGAAACAGAAGGCCCTGATGTAACCGGTAAGGACTGTGACATCAGAGGTAGAGGAAGGTTAGGTGTAAAGCAAGATGCTCCACGTTCCTTGAAGGTTGAAGATAAAACACTAGGGGGAGAATCACACTGTGACACCTCATCACTCTGAGGATTTGCATTCACCTGAAAACAGGCTAAGAGTGTGCTCTCCCAAGTATCATTCTCTGCTGGTGGTAAAGACCTGCCCAAGGTGCTCACTTCAGGCAAATCACCAGCTACTGGGGTTTGCCTGGGATACGATTTGTTAAGATTGACACTCAACTTTCTACTTTCAAGGGCATGTTTGCCTGCATCAAGGCTGGGTGATGCTACAACACTCTTGTCATCTTCTATTCTGGCTAACAAATCATTTAAGCTTTCTGAGAATGGAAGCTCTTCCCAAAGCAGAGAGTCCATCTGAGACACTCCAGCTACACTTACATGATTAGGAGCTGAGACATCTCTCTTGTAAACAAGGGAGTTGTGGAATTTTTCTGGGTAACAATAGTTTCTACTATTAGTGTTTGGGCAAGTGTTTTTTACCTCGAATTCCAAGGGATGTTGTAACAACCTGGAACTGTTTCCATGTGAACATTTGGTCTTTGGAGAGGATACTCTTTCCAATTTCTCAGTTGCAGAGATACTGTCAGTCTGACTAAGCTGTGAACTCAATTCATTATCCTTCTCTTTATCCCCTTCCTTCACAGAAGAGCTGCAAAACTGTGAATCATAAAGAGTTTGGTTGCTGAGGCTTACACTGCACCATTCTGCAGAGACAGGCCTCAGCTCTTGTTCACGCTGTTCACTCACCAGCTTTCCCACTTCCAGAGTGGGAAAGTCTTCCACTGTTACCCAAGCAACAGATGAAGTCAGGCTGAAGGACTGTTGCCAGGACCCTAAGAAACTTTCTCTGCCACTAGACTGAAAAAAACAAGAGTTTCTGCTCAGGCTAGACAAGCTGCTGAGCTCACTGAGAGGCTCATCTACTGTAGCTGATGATGCATCAGGTAAATATGAACTGTTATTACAGCTCCCGAGTTTTACCGACTGCAGGAGATGATCTAAGTAGCTGATAACAGTAAAGCCAGTAACAGCAGCATTTGGCAGGAAGATCTGGCAAGCTGTGAGATTTTTCGTACATCTATTAGTTCTAGAACAGTTTTGCAAGATGCTGCTGGCAGCAGAACACCCTCCATCTTCCCTTGCACAACCCTGGAGGGAAAAAGAAAACAAAAAAACCAATCAACTTAGGAAACAAAATAAATTAACATGTCTTTTAAGTCAGGCTTAAATTTAGGTCTCACTTTTTGTCAGGATCTGCGGGGAAGAGAATACAAAACAGTCTGTCATACAAAGCAGTCCCTGGGAAATAAGCACTGGCAAGGGCTATAAAGGGCATCACAGTGACAGGTTCTTTACTTGTTGCAATTACACAAAGTTTTGGAGCTGGAAAAACAACCAAGAATTCTAAAAAAGGACTTAATAGAAAATTTCTTCCTCCCTTAGGGCACTGGATGCTTCCGGGCTTCCTCCAGTGCAAATGGCTAACTGCCTGAGGTCAGTGCTTTTATCCAGGAAGCACTGGGCAGCACTTGAAGCAAAGCACTCTGGTGCCAGATACTTGACTTGGCAGCTCAGCTATCAAAACCAGCATGGTATTTTCTGTGCACTACCTCTGTGAAAGGGAAACAAGCCACAACTTTTATCTCCTCAGAATTTTTCAAAGGAGTTTCAGCTGCAATACTTCGTAAAACCTGCTACACTCTACATAGAAACTACAAGTGAAAAAGTACATTTAAAGCAGAGAGAATCAGATAATATTTTAAGTGGATAAACCCTTTCTCATCCACCCCTCAAGGTCTGGGAAAGCCAGAGAGGCCAAAAAGTAAATATAGTTATCTGAAACAACCCTCCTCCTCCCCAAGTGTGTCCAAGAGCTGAGGCTGAAGGCTGTTAGCAAAGGACAATACCTTCCTAGACAAGTCTCAAAAAAGTGTGGTAAGCTGATTCTGAGTTTTATCTAGGAGGGTGCAACCATAGGCATAACTGAAGACAACTACACAGAAATGTCTACAGCCAAGGGCTGAACAAATGGTCTTTGACTGTGTGTTCAGCCCTTTTGTGTGCAGCAGCAGCCACAAGGCTGTTGATATGTAGAATTAGTTATATTTATAAAGGCATCAGGCCCAGAAACCTGGTGAAGGGCTCCAGGTAAGTAAAGTTAATCCACCAAGTCCTCCAACTGTCACTAATTAAGGTGTTGTGCATTAGGAAAATTTCAGCTCAGATACAAATCTCATAGTACCTGTGAGAGAGGAGAAACACCTGCCAGGTAGGACTCAGTTGAAAGACTTCGTAACATGAATGGCTCACAGAAGCACTGCTTGAAGAGAACTTTAAAGACTTGTTTCTATGGAAGGATTACTAGGAACTAATATTTCTAAGTATGCTAAGCACATAAAAGAGCCACAGATGCAGATGCTGAACAGCTGTACTTTATGAACGTTTTGAAACCCACTCTTAAATCCAGAAATATTGAAATATTTCAGGAGGATGTACTTCTCCTTACATTTCAGACACCACAAGACTATGCAGCATGGGAAAGGTGCTCAGAAAGACAGTCTTGCTTCTTGCTCGAACTGTACATGGTTTTTTACAGACTCCAAGCTGTTACTGATATGCACAGGAGCTGGCACTGCTCAGGCTCTCTGAAAAGCACCCTGACAAGCTGTCAAGCTGATTACTGCCATTCAAGATGACTTTCGGATGTGACTCATTTAAAATAACACAGGAGGCTTGGGGGAAAGAAGCAGAAGCCTTCTCATGTCCTAGCCTTAAATGTTCTCAAATCCCCAAGAGATGTGAGTGATGCTTTGATAACTCAGTCTATACCCCTAACTGGCTACAAAGCCTAGTGAAAAAAAAACCTCATTAAAAGAGAATAATGTGGATTAAAATTACCTTCACTCCAAATATAAATCTTTTTCCAATGAAACAGGCTTCCACTGCTTGAACTAATGCTCCTGTAGACGCCTCTGTGTTTGTTTCTCCTGACAGCTGATTGAAGTCTTGAATATACCTTGAGTAAAAACACACACAAGTACTGGACCGACAGAGGGAGCTCTACGTGGCATTTTAGCTGTAGTACAGTGCTAAAGAGGACACATGTTAAGGAGATTTTGTGGTAGTTTCAACTAAACAAAGATTGAAAACAGGAGCCTCTAAATTTGATTATTCACTTACTTTGTCAGTGAAACAGAAGCAAACAAAACCATTCTGAGTAGGTTTAATGCACAGAAGACTTTCAGGTGTTCCCCACGTGGTTGTGATTTTTCTATGAACACAGTGACTGTGTAATGCTGTCAATATGTGTAAGCTATTGCTTACACATCCCTCCTCCCCAGACCTTTTCAGCACAGCAATATTCATACCTGGAAACAACTGCTTTTCAAGGCTGACAGCAGACAGCAGTGTAGGGCACAATGCCTGTCATAAGCATATTATTAATGCTGCTAATATGGGATTAAAACAGTGTTCATCTTTGAGCCAGTGATAAAACAAGGCATTGGAAAATAACAGACTAGAGAAAGAGGTAGGGAATGCATCTGAATATCCCATCCTAGCAGCTCCACATTTCAGAAAATCTGAAGCCCATAATGTGGATGGTCAGGCTCTGAAGACTAAAAGGCTTTCTTAGATATCCCTTCTCTCTAAAGGAAAATCTGAAGAAAAGTCACAAGGTGCATCCAAAGTGTTAAAAAACCAAAACCCAGAGGCTCTATCTCAAATAAAGGAGAGAGGACACAAGGAAGAAGCCAAACCAATCAAACTATGAAGCTCATTTAGCAGGTAGCAGCTGCCTTCAACAGACAAGTGGAGGAATTCTTCTACTACCTAGAAGAAATCCATCTCAAAATGTAAAGGTTTCAAGGAAAAAAATAATTAAAAAAAAAAAAATCAAACTTGAACATTTTCTCAAGGTGATGGGTACCCAGGAAACGCTGGAACAGAGCACTTTAGCAGCTTCTTGCCACTCATTTCCACATCATCTAAGCTTATCTCAAATTTTTTAGGCTGAATAAAAAGCAGCAATGCTATGGTCAGAGAATCTATTCCTTACCTCTGCAGATTTCCTGCAGTGACCCCAAAGAATGGATCTAAGCAACCTCCAAAAACAGTGATGTCAAACAAATCACGAGTGTCAGCAATCTTTAGGGACAATCTATATCTGTAGCCTGCAGCTTGAGCTTCCCCTGTGCAACCACATTTTAGACAGTTAAACCTGACAAAAGACAGTAAAAGGATAAAAAGATTGAACACATGAACTTCTGTTAATCACTGCTGAGGTAAGAACTTACCTGCAGCCATTATTCCACCAAAAACTGTAAGATATTTTTCTTATTTTGTACTCCTTGAGGCATTAATCTTACCAAAGGCTCAGACAGGGTATCTGTATCATGACAGAATGCCTCTGGCTTCTTTTACTGATTTATTAAATGCTAACCTGATGTGAAATGGGAGGGACAGTGGTCGTCGAGTGAATGATGGGGCATAATTTTGAATTCCCTTCACTCCCATTTTTCACATTTCATTCTGGTTTGGGATTTTTCATCCTGCAGCTTTAGTATAAATATATATATATATAAATAAAATCATCAGGATACAAAACTGTTATCTTGTACTTCAGCATTTGAAACAACAGATATCCTTGCTTTATAAAGTCAGCTTGTTCCACTCAAAGTTGACATTCATTGATTTACTATTCTTCTGTGTGTCAGAGATTTCACCCAACACTGCAATTAAAAAGGAAAGCTTACACATTTCTGGACACACAGTTGAAGATTCATACATGACTACTTGATGCATTGCATCTCATATAGAACAAGATGAAAAAAAAATAAAATCAGGATCTGATTTCGAGGGGTTTTCAGTCAGTGCTTTCTAACTTAGGAACAGTGCTGAGGGACCGGACAGACTGCAGGGGATGCATTTGGAAACTATTAACACACATCATTTATTCTGCTAAACTCTCCTTTGATATTGCACAGCACTGAATGCCATAAAATGCCCAATCCATAATGACCTCCAAGCTGCTACAGACCCGAATAGTGATAAGTAGCACAAATATCTGAAATTAGCACTTATTTCTACAACAGCTGGATTTTCACCAATTTGTTTTAACTTCCATTCAGCTAACAGAGACTCCCAAGTTATTGGAAATCAGTTCATGAACCCCCAAACAGGACATACCTCCTCGAATCCAGTATCAGCCTAGAAAAACAGTTTTGACAGGCAGGATAGATGAAGCAGGAATTCTGGATGGAAATCACAGAGGCAGCCAAAAGTCCCTTCACATTATTCATGTGCTCACAGCATCACCTGAAATGAGTAAGGTTCAAAGAGTTCTCATTTTATGAGATGTTAATGTTAACTGCTTTTAGTTGGGTTGCTTGAACATTTTGAAAAGCACCTCTCAGGAAACAATGACCTCTGTTTGAAAATAGTAACTCAATTGAGGTAACATCTATTAATGCCCTTTGTTCACTCTTTAAAAAGAGAAAAAAAAACCTGATGATGTGATGTAATAAGAAGGAAGTGTTCATGGCATCTGCACACCACTGAAGACAGATCGTGCAAACTCTCACATATTTAGGGAATCTTTATTACAATTATCCTTGAATGCAGCACTACAGCAAATCGTTTTCTGACTTTTTTCCTTACTTTAGAGTGAAGTCACAACATGGGGTTAAGAACTGAAACGATTCTACACCTGTAATTCTGCAAACACCTCAATACCAATGACTTGGAAAGAAGAGCTTCCCCAAAAATTTTGGAAAGGGCTTGAAATAGCAACTATATTCACACTCTTTAAGATAAAGGGGCAGCTCTAGGTGTTTACTGTGGATTTCAACAGAAGCTGTATGGATTTGACAAATAAATGATGAAATAAATATTTAAATAAACAGGAATTAATTTACTTTTATTTTTAACTTTTATTTCCTGCAGATTTATTTTGCCTTTATTATACTATACTGCCCAAAATACCAAGTCTTGGGAAACTTCTCCTATTTTAGACAGTTAACTTTATTTCTCAGCAGGTGCTGAAAACATGTAAACAATAATCATAGAATAGTTTAGGTTGGAAGGGACCCTAAAAATCATCTAGTTCCAGACTCCCTGCCATGGTCAGGGACACATTCCACTAGACCAGGTTGCTCAGAGCCCCATGCAATACCTCAAATCACAGAGCTACAACTTAAATGACCAAAACGTTCTCTACAGCTTAATTAAATGACCCTCAGAAATCCTTAGCAAAAGCACCTTTACTGGAGCCATAGCTAAATGTACATCTCTCATCAATATAAGCTGCAGAATAAATTTTGACTAGGAAATGAATTCCACATCTTCACCCCAGAACTCCCTCAGAGAGGCAAAAGGCCAGAGATAAAGGAGACTCGAGTATGGCTTTTACAAGTTAAAAAAACCCACAAACATTCAATAAATCAACAACGTTGTTTTGTTCACATTTTGCCACCAAGAAATTTAAAGTTACAAGCTATGCCTTTGCCCTTTGGAACACCATTCTCAGCATTCTGGTGAAAATAAGACCTGTCATATGGAAGCTAGAAAAATTAGTGACTAAACGCATTACTCTTAGTAGGTCGGAGCTAAAAAGATATTGCAATATTCCCAATGGCAGGAAGGTCTGCAAAACAGAGGCAGAAAAAGGGAAATACTTTACTGGGGGACCAACTAAAATGAGAAAAAAAGAACCTCTCTTCAGAAGACATGTATTAACAGAGACTCATTTCGCTTAATATATTAAATGGTCCACCCCTTCAATTCTTGCCAAAAGGAAGCTATTTTAGTTACAGCACAGGATACCAATTAAAAGTATATGGAAAACACACCAACACAGAGAAAAGAAGTAATGACATTAAGTCTGATTTTTTATCGCCCAAGAAGGTGGGCTTGGAGACACTACCACTGCTTCATATTCCCGCTGGTCTTCAACTCAGAATGGGAGAAATCTTAAGCTTTTTTACCTGCGCTTCTTAAAGACATTTAAAAACCCAAACAGACACTCCAGAAAACAGTGTCCTACTGAAACACGGGAGATGAAGCGCTCGCTCACGCAGGTTCCGACAAGCGCAAACTCGGGATGAGCAGCTGTTCCTCCTCGGAAGCAACACACATCTCGTGCCCTAGACACGAATTAAAAGAGGGCAGCACAAACAGAGCCGTCCTTTAGTACTTTGTAATAAACAAGCCGACCCAAACCTCCGTGCCCGGAGGGGAACCACGAGCCCTCCGGGCGCTCCCGCCGCGCTCGCTGGCCCTGCGCGGCTCTCCCCGCGGCTCCCGGTGCCCTCTCGTGACCCCGCCGCCTCGCTGTGTCCTTCAGGAAGAGCAGAGCAGCACTGGGTCACACTGCAGCCTTCACCTCCGCGCCTCCCCGCACTCTGGTTGCGCTCGGGGCCCGAGGGGCGGGCGAACCCCCGGCCGGCACTCGGCCCTGAGTGCACCGCGGAAGGGCGGAAGTGCCGCTGCGGAGCGCCGCCGGCGGGGGCGGGGTGAGGCGGAGNGCGGCCCCGGCCGGGAGCGGGGCCGCGGGGGAGCCCCGCAGCCAATGAAGCCCCGCCGCCAGTGAAGCACAGCCGCCCCTAAAGCACCGGCGGAATAAAGCCCCGCCGCGTGCTGCTGCTGCCCCTGTCCCTGCGGCGATGCTGCGGCTCCTCCTGGTCCTCTCGCTCCTCGGCGCGCCCGGCGCCCTGCCCACCCCTCCCCCCCCCCCCCGCGGCCCCCCCNCCGCACTCTGGTTGCGCTCGGGGCCCGAGGGGCGGGCGACCCCCCGGCCGGCCCTCGGCCCTGAGTGCACCGCGGAAGGGCGGAAGTGCCGCTGCGGAGCGCCGCCGGCGGGGGCGGGGTGAGGCGGAGGTCAGCCAATCGCCACTCAGCCCGCGGGCAGGGCGGCCCCTTTCGCCCAATCACGAAGCGCGAGGGGGCCGAAGGCGGGTGGATCACGTGTTACGGACAGCGAATTGCTGCCCGGTAGCGGGAGGACTGCGGACGGCACTACCCGGTGAAGCCGCCCCAGCCAACCGCGAGCGCGCGCGCGAGGCCGTCAGCCAATGGGGAGGCACCGGCGGCCCGCGCCTGCCCCCACCCCTGCACGTGCGGCGCTGGCCCCGCCCCCTCCGCGTCCCGTGTGGGGCGGCCCCGGCCGAGAGCGGGGCCCCGGGGGAGCCCCGCAGCCAATGAAGCCCCGCCGCCAGTGAAGCACAGCCGCCCCTAAAGCACCGGCGGAATAAAGCCCCGCCGCGTGCTGCTGCTGCCCCTGTCCCTGCGGCGATGCTGCGGCTCCTCCTGGTCCTCTCGCTCCTCGGCGCGNCGCGCCCGGCGCCCTGCCCACCCCTCCCCGCCGCCGCAGAGCCGCGCCGGCAGCCGGACCGTACCTGACGCGCTACCTGAGCCAGCAGGTGGGAGCCGGGCGGGACAGGGGGTTTCCGTGCGATTTCAGGTGGCGTTTTCCACTGCGGCTAGCCTCGCTTTAGCCACAGGGCTGCGCGCAGGTTTCGGAGCGCGTTGGAACAACCAGTTATTAATTTTTTATTTGAAGAAAACCCAAACACTCAGCGCTCCGTCCCTTTGGTAGAATGCGCCAAACCTTGAGTATTCCAGTTAAGCGCGACTACGACCGTGTCAGGTAGTGTGCTCTCCCGTGGGCCGGCAGCGGGGTCGATGCTCCAACCCATCGGCGCCGGCAGCGAGGGAACGGGGGCCGCGGCTGTGCCGACTGGTGTTGGCAGACGTCGGCTGTGTGACCTGTGTTCGTGTTGTCACGGAACGGTATGGGTTGGAAGGCACCTTAAGATCATGTAGTTCAACCTGCCCTGCCAGCCCTTCGCTCTCTGGGCAGGGATGCCTTCCACTAGATGGAATGTGGAGGAGACTTCTGTTACTAGCCTGAGCTTTGGCATCCTGTCTGCTCCCACAATTTGTTGGCAAAACCCATAGCACGTGGGCACAACAGAGGGATCTGCAGTGTTGGCTTCAAGTGTTGGCGTGCTTTCCTTGCATGAAGCTCGAAGATCTGCTTTTTTGCAGGTTTTCACAAAAACAGTCCACAGGTCCTGTGCTGTGCTGAGGAATGTATGCACTGTCACCTCTGCTCTACCTGGTTGTCGTTGGGAAGGTAATAGTTCCATATACTGGCAGGCACAGTAAGGGAAGAGGATGATTTTCGAGTATTCTCGTTGTCTAATTAGAGTCAGGCTTGTAGCATGCATATGAATTGCATGCCCTGGTCTACATAGAGAGCAATGGGAAGGAAAAGGCATAGTATCATTTAGGTTAGAGAAGACCTTTAAGATCATTGAGTCCAACTGTTAATCCAGCACTACCAAGTTTACCACTAGACACAAGACACGTCTCAAGTGCCACGTCTACACTTCTTTTAAACACCTTCAGGGTTGTTGATTCAACCACTTCCCTGGACAGCCTGTTCCAATGCTTGATAACTGTGAATGTCAGTGAATACTTTTTTGTTCATATCCTATCTAAACTTCTCCTGGTGCAACTTGTGGCTAGGCATCTTGGGTGACATATGGATTGAATAGCTCCTGTTTCAGCTTTGTAGAAGGTGAACTTACAATGGAGTGAGCAAAATGGGAAGATTACACTTTCAGAGAGAATAGACATGAAGAAAACGGATAAGCCTTTTAAGATAACCCTCAATAGTTATGAAATAATTTGAGAGTCAGGGTCCCTGTTGTTTGAGGTCAGAGATAGATTGGGAACAATTTTAATGAGAAATCCATCCACTGATATTATAATCTTCTGCTGACAGCATTACAGATTTGGGAATGCTCCTGTTCCAATGATCCCCCAGCATAAATAATGGAATTTCTGTGTCTTGGAAACCTTTCTGTCTAATGCTTGATCAGGTAGTGACTTGAAATTTGTGTATTTCCATTAACTCCACTAATTAACTTCTAAATGAACTTTTGGTAACGTCCTGCAGGTACCTTCCTTCCACAGTCTGTGCAGCCTTGGCTGGGATGTCAGTGCTGCTGATGGTGTAACTCTAATTGTCCTGACACACCGGTTGTTACACATTGTTATCGTAGTATCAGTGATACTAATTCTGTGCTGCGGTCTGAACCGCCCTCTGTCCCCATGCTGGTGTGCCTCTGTCCTCATCTCCTCCCTGGGTTGTGGTGTCACCTGATTTTTCTCCTCAGCTCTCGGCAGAGATAGCCCCTGCACCTTCCAGTTGCCAGCAAAGCAGCAGAGCTGCTGTGTAGCTGAGGTCTGTCGATTTTGGGATGTAGATAGGTGTTGAGAGAAGGGAGAAGAGTCACAGTAACATCCTGCTGTGAAGTTGATGCCACATAGTTTTCCCTTCAGTCTCTTCCATGTTCTCTTCCTCTTGTGCTTCATGCAAAATCATGTTGGCGGAGCGTAGCTGCTGTGGGAAAGAAGGAGCCTATTCACACGCCTTGAAACCCTTGTTTTCCTTGTTCAAAGACTTACTAGTAGTGTTGAACAGGGTGAGCGATGTTTCTGTATTAATGGATTTTTCATATTCATCAAATATTTGAATGATGCTGCCTAGCCCTTGAAAAATACAGGGAAAATGCATCAGAGGTCTAATCACAAGGAGGGTGTGAGGCTGCTCTTTTCCAGTAGCATGGTGCGTAGAACTGATAGGCAGGCATGATCTGGAAATTTGTAATAACATTATTATTGTGTAGTGGAACATAAATAGGATGATTAGCACGTTAAATAGGGGCGGTGATACTTTGCCACCTCTCAGGATAGTTGAAGTTTAATTATTTACGTTTACCAAGGGCATGAATCATCTGCATGTGTTTCATGGTGCTGAGTTTTTCCTCTTAGCTAAGGATCCTGTTTTGATTCTTGTTTCTCTATGATGGTTTTTGTTATAAGTTGAAATAATTTTACATAAAACCATCCAATATAAAAGACACTTCATAATATGGCAAAATACTATACTCACAAAGGAAGCATTCTTATACCTATTTATATTAAAATATATTTAAATTGTCTTTAAATATTTAATATTTCTATGAAAGAAAACTTTGAACATCTAAACAGATTCTGTGCATGATTTTTTTGTTGCTTAAAAAGTTACCTCTTGAGCACTGTGAACAATTTATTAATGCTGCATGTTGGAGAACTGAATTTCAGAGGTTGAAAGTTTTCATGTGCAGTTTCAACCTCTAAACAGAGCCTTTTGACATGAAGACCTATAGACCTGTAGCATTGCTTGAGGGTTTAGTGTCAGCTTTTACTGAGAATCAACGATATTTAAGTCTTGCTTTTATAAAAATGGAGAAATAACACAGACTTCAGCTCAATACTCATTTGCATTGAACTTCCTCCTGTTTACCATTTTAAGTGTCATACATCCCTGATGGTGGGGCTAAAGTCTAGAATCTTGAGAAACAGGTCAAGCAATGCCAGTGTGTGCCTAGTGCCTTTCCTTGCTTGCCGACCTGTGTGTGCCCTTAACGACCCTCATCAGCAGACGGCCCTTGAAGCAGAAACTCTGCAATCGCCTTCATCTTTGCATCAATAAATTGTATCCATCTTGGGGACATTGATACTGTTCTCTTTTTCAGTGTTTCTGATGTACTAGTGTGACTTCTGTAGGCAAATCTGTTCTCACTTCCCCTTTGCTAATTTGTTTGTTTGCTAAAAGATTGCTTGTGATTTGTGTGTTAAATTCATCCAGCCAAAACTGACCTGTATAGAGAGTGTCAAATGTATAGAGCTGCAGGAAGACCACCACTGGCTTGATGGTGTCTTTGTAAGCGGCAGTGTCTGTGTTCACAGTTCAAATTTATTGGAAGACCTTGGTGAGGCATCCAAGGGCCATCTGCTTCTCTTTACTCAAGCAGAAATAGTCTTAGAGCATACTGGGGCAGGTCTCAAGTCAGGCAGCTGCTCTGACCTTTGAGGGAGCCTTGTTTTATACTTCTGTATCCCTGTCTTTAGCACACATACCAGTGTTACAAAAATCATAACCTGAGAATGTATTGCTTTACATGTGGTACTGTTGAGAGGATGATGCCTTAGATTTCCTGATACTTGAAGGCTTCTCAGTGATAAAATCTCTCCTTAGAAAGAGAGTGGATGTGGTATCTCTTCATTTACTTTGATAATTGATGGCTGCATGAGGCTTAATGTGCTCTTGGACCCTTCACCCCAATCACACTTTGTAAGCACACACTTTGCTTTGTGAGCCACTATAAATTTGTCTGAGAACCAATGTAGTAAGTACCAATTAATTTTATTCATCATTAGTGAGCCCAGTCCTTCAATCAGATCGAACTAATACATGTCAATTGTGTCATCCTTTCCAAAAGTTCTGATTGCTTTTAATGGTTTCCAAGAGTTCACACCTATGTCAGTATTTCATAGCTTAGTAAATTCACATGCAAGTCTTTGAGCTCTGAAATGTGTCTACACTTCATATTGTGTGTACATAAACGGAAGCTATGTTGAAGCTTCAGAATAATTAGGTTGAAAAAGTAATGCAATTTGATCCTTTCTGGCTGTATCATGAGTCTTTAATACCCTATTTTGTGTTACAGATTGAAGTTCTGAGGCATAGAAAATGAAAGCTTTGATTGAAAATGTGAAAATCAGAACATAGATTTCAAGCCAGAAAAGAATTTGAGGACTGCAAAGGGGAAGCAAAGAATTTCCCTGCTTGACTGGAAATCAGTGCCATATCAAAAAACTTACTTCAGTCAGGTTACTTCATGAATATGCAGAGTAAAGAAAATGTGATGAAGAGATTGACTTGCCTTTTTATGAGTGTCTTAATTTACCAGATTAATCAAAACTAAGCAGTTTTGCTCTTAAATGTTGCATGTCTTGTACTCACAAGAAGGAAGTTTATGTTTATGGAACAAGATATCTTTAATTTGGTACTTTTCAGTATTTGAAATTTTCACTGTGGTTTGTAAATAAGTGTCACTAAAAATTTATATACAACTGTTACGTATAAATGTTTTTAAAGTTAATGGAGTAGTTTTCAACTACGAGTCTAAAACTCACATAAAAAGACATTGAGAAGGATGGAGTTTTTAATTTTTAATTGTGGTTAGCAGCTTCTTTAACATCTTATTGTGACTCGGGTTGGTGTCTCAGAATAGTAACAGATGTCGGGAATGGTTAAGGTTGGTTTGTTTTTCATGCCTGGCACCATAATACAATAGCACTTTTGACTTCTGGTGAAGGAAAAAACAAAGTGCTTTTTCCAGAACCCCTTGGTACCAATTAAAACTTGTACCGGTGTTTAGAGAAGAAGTGATGCTGATGTTTGTCTCTGAGGTGAGTTACTTGGAATATGTGTTTTAATCATCAAGTAGTACAGGAATACTTGGCAGCTCTTACTCTGTGATTTCATAGCGTGATTTAAAATTGGTGCTGTAAGTTATAAACCAGGTCCATAAGCAGAAACAATAGCTCTTACTCAGTGGACAGGAAAACAGGGAAGTACTTGTTAAAGCCTGTCAGTGAATTTTTATTTTTATGCACTGCTTATCTGTGGGGTCACAATGTAGACATCAGCTTCTCAAATTAAGCAGGAAACAATTTCCTCCAACTTGAAGGCTTTTCCTTCAAGGGAGCAGTTAATACTAGTGACTACAAAAAAAACCATCAATGATCACTACTCTCTGAAACTGAGCATTTTTTTTCTCACTGCTTTATTCATTAAAAGCTGTAATAGGCCACTGAAAGATTTCTCGTAGACTATCTAAAGAAAGTCTAAAGAACAAAACAAGAAGCAGAACTGCATATATCTGAAGTAGCAAGCTGTTTACAAGCCACATTGAATTTGACTTTTACCAGTGAGCTTGTAGAAGTTGAAGTACAGTCCTAGAGCTGTTTTGTTTTTGTTTTTGTTTTGTTTTGTTTTGTTTTTGTTGTTTTTTTTTTTTTTGTTTTTTTTTTTTTTTTTTTTTTTTTTTTTTTTTTTTTTTTTTTTTTTTGTTTTTTTTTTTTTTTTTTTTTGTTTTGTTTTTGTTTTTTTTTTAAAGTAGGGGACTGTGTGGGAATATGTGGAGGAACATTAAGTTCAAAATGGAATTTGATGCTAACGAGTTTCTTCATCTGACTTTGAGGAGATCAATACCAGCCATCAGCATAAGAAGTTGTGGAACACCATGCAGATAATTTGTAGTTAAATTGGTGAGAGACCAGAGGTCAGACTTGATTATTTCGCTTTAAGTGTTCAAAAACTGAAGAAATACCTGGATTTCTTTCATGCATTCTGGAATATTTGGATTTTATATCTAAAGTAGTGAAACTGATAAGAAATATAACTCAGTCATTTTACATATATTCTGTGAAAATTATTAATTTCTTTGTTTTCCAGGCATGTGAATTCAGAGAATTAACTACAGACAAAAGAATGGGAATTGTTTCTTTTAAGGACAGTTGGTGTATACTTCTTGCCTGTGGTGTAGGGGGATAGTTTTCTTTTTCATTTTAAATCTTTAGTTGCTGTCTGCTATGCTTTAGTTCAGCTCAGCTCTAGCATGCATATGGTATTTTCTGACACTCAGTGCTATTATGGTGCTGCTGCCAAGTGGCATTAGTGGTTAGCTGTGTTGTGGTTGTTGTTCTCTAAGGCACATAGTGAGCAAAGAACAAAACTTCTGATCCTTCTGGGCTGTTGTTTTTAACTTCAGATCGATGGAACAGCATTTTCCATTATGCTCTCCTACAGCCAAAATACAGAGTATACATACAAGTTCACCCCTGTGTCAGGCTTAAAGTCAGAGTGATATTATGAAGATTATCTGGAAAAAGTGCTTATAGAGGCAAATCTGAGAAGTGTGTCTCCTTCCTGAAGAGAGCTCACTGAAAAGCCTACCTGCATGGGATGGCAGGGAGGTATTTGATACTGCTTGATGCTTTCTCCCTCAGGGTGCTGATATGGACACATGTGGTGCATCTCTTCATTCCTAGGTCATTTATACTGCTTCCAAAAGGAGTAAGTCTTCTTGTATTGTGAAGCAAAAGAACTTTTTTAAAAGTATCCACAGAGGTACTTAGTGTGTGTGTGTGTGGGGGAAAAGTCCCAAAAACCAAACCAACCTCTAGCTAGAGGTTGGCTTAGATGGTACTTTCCATGCAGAAACTTCAAGACAACAGGAACAGAAAGTGTTGGGCATCAGGCCCTTTGACTTCAGCAGGGCTTGGACTGTGGCCAGAGTGAACTAGAGGAAGTGGGTGAAAGCAAAACTAGCATTAACAAAACATTTGATGTGTACCTGAAAGCAGCAGCTTGCTTTGCCCTGCTATGCGACTCCCTGAAAAAAGTCTTCTGCAAAAGCTGTTCAGAACCACATGCTGCTCTTGAAGTGCTTGGTCTTCTTTAGTGCTCCCTACACAGTGATAAATAGCTGGCCACCTGCAAGTGTGCAGTTTCCAGTGTTGCAAGTCAGTGCTAGTGTGGAGGGCAATGCGGAGTTCCCTGGACTCCTTAGGCAAGAGCTTCTGTTCCGCAAGATCATGGAAAGTGGCTTATAGCAGTGTCTGTGGAGTTGTTCAGTCTGTTCTGAACAGAGTACTTCATAACAAAATGTTCTTATTTTTTCAGTGGAAAAAGGAAAACAGAAATGGAAATAGGTTCTGGATTAAAAATCTGAGTATTTCTATTTAGATGAGAAAACTGTTGCTTGGCTATGAGAAGAAAAGCATCTATAGTCTAGCTTGATTCTGGGTGCTAACTGCACTGGTATGAAGACCTTTCATTTATCCATATGTTTGCTAGAGCTTTTCAGCCACTGGAGAACTTTTGTAATGACTATGACTAGAGACCTGGATATTACTCTTGTAAAACAGAACAATTTATCTAGAAAAACTTTTGACCTGCAGGGAGCCCTGGGTGTTATTTACCTGAATGCTGCTGGTTTCCTGATCATCCTGTCCACCAACATCTCGCAGCTCTGCAAGCAGAAGTTGTTCTTCGGCGTTCAGATATGTTGCAAGCTTGCCAAGGCAGCAGTTGCTATGTGGCATTTTTGCTGTTGCATCAGGCTGTATGAGTAATTGCTGCTTTGATGCTTTGTTTTCTGAGATTTTCTCCCTCCCCTCCCTGCGATGCTTACCAGAATTGCTGGCTTTTAAAAACATGATCCACAGTGGCAGGTGTAAAATACCTAGCCTTTAATATTGATAAACTGCCACCCCTGCATTGAGCTTTTGTTGTTTTGTTTGTGCTTTGCCTAATTAGAAGGCTACCTGGAGAGATGATGGGACAGTTTTCCTCTTTGCTTTCACTGTCTGTCTTTTCTTCCTTAGATCCTCTGTCTTCTGTAGGATTAGCTGTAGAACATAAATTACTAATAATCGAGGTTGAACTAAGGCTAGGAGAATGGTAGAGCGAATATATTTGTAGTTCTGAAAACCTGGGAAGTAAAACAATTGCAACCTGAATTAAACCATTTAAAAATATTTGGCAAAGTAGGAAGTTCTAGCCCTTTTTGGGGTAGGAGTATAGGTGTTTTAAGTATTTAATTTGACTAAATAAAATATTGTCTTCAATCTGAAATGCTTCTATTCCCCATGTCTTTGTTGAAAAACAGAATTGAGGAAGCCTTTCAGATGAAAACTTTGTTGATCAGAAAGGATGAAACTTCGTAGTCTTTCATTTAAACAATTAATCCTACATAAAACTTGGGGACACTCCTATCAAAACTGGAATGTTTTTACACAGCTTAATCTGTGACACCTTGAAGCTTCATGTCAATTTTTTTCCCTCTCCTCTGAAGTTAATCCTCTGAATGTGATGGATTTGTAATTCAATCTGGAAGGCAAGGGGAAAAAAATTAATAGCCTTTGCCTGTTAGGGATCTGAGAGAACTTGCACAGGGGTAACTTTGTTCTAGCTGGTGTAGTGCATCTTACTGCTTTTTTCAGCCTTGCAGAATATGGGCACTTTGGGTAGTATAGCTCTGACCTGGTTGTTCCCTATGCTTTGCCCCATCCCTTGTCCTGTGGAAGAATTTCACCAGGATAATAATGCCTTGAATGGAAGCATCAGTGGTGTAACATTTGGGGTGTTTATTGCCACAGTACTTTGTTACAGATTTATGTAGCTGGTGGATTCTGAGCAGCACAAGCCTCTATATTGCTTGGAGAAGAACTAAGTGGCAGGAGAACGTGTGGTTAAGAAGTGTCAGCAGTAAAGCTGATTGAAGAGATTCCTGCCATCTACTGCCTTGGTCATCCATTCTCCTCCTTGTGCTGGAGCTTCTCAAGTCAGGGACAGAAAATGTCAGGAGGGTCTGTGGGGACTGTCCTTCCAGCTGATGAAATTTTAACAGGGAATAGCATCTTCCCTGTGATTGCTGGAGGATTTTGCACTTCAGTAGTTAAAGTTTGTTTGTGGACTTCATTTTTACACGGTAAGCAGAACCTGGAGATTCAATTGCATCACAAACCTCCTAATGGTTTGTGGAAGTTGGAACCAATTTGTTTGTGTTCTCATTAGCTGCTTGGGTTTCCAAAATAAAAATAACCTTTCATCATGTTCTGTTTGTTTCTAACAAGAGCTGACCTGAGTATCCTGGTGCTTTCCTACAGTATATCCTGTAGCTTTTTAAATGTTCTTTGGTCTTTTCAAGTGCCAAACTGTGACTCAGGGCAGGGGTAGAGTTCCTCTTGGACGCTTTCCTTGTCAGTGTGTTTTAATCACTGAAGAGATAAATGAGTGCTAAAAATCAGACCTCCTTAAACAGCATCCCAAGAGCAGGTGATATGATTTCTGCAGCATAAGAGAAGCTTCATTAAGACCCATGAAGTGTAGAATCATAGACTCATTTTCTTTGGAAAATACCTTTAAGATCATCAAGTCTAACTAAATATAAAACTGCTAAGTTCACACTAAACTACATGTCTAGTCAAAGGCCAGTGTGTTCTCAAGGTCAATGTTGGCATGATAAGCATCCTTCTATTACAAGGATCCAAAGCTTGCATTTGCTTTGGGGGGGCATATTTGACTGAAAGCTGATTCCAGCCATGGAAAACTTGGTAACAGTTGCTCTAGACCATCTCAGTAGTTGAATAGAAGTTAGAAACAATACGTATGCTTTTTGCCTATTAGTTGTCTGTATGTTTTGGTAAATGTGAGGGATTAACAAATAAAATTAAATCTGGTAAACATACTTTAAATAATGGGGCATAGGAAAATGACAAGCACATAAAGTCAGTCTTGGCTTGGTTGAGTATACTTTTTGCTGGGTAGAAAATTGGCTGGATCACTAAGCTCAGAGAATGGTGGTGAGTGGAGGTAAATCCAGCTGCTGGCCACTCACACGTGGTAGTCACCAGGGCTCAAGATTTGGGCCAGTCCTGTTTAATATCTTGATGAGTGATCTGGTAAAGTAAAATAAAAAGAAAAATATATATAAATATAAATATAAAAACTCACATGAGAGCTCGTCTCAGAGCCGCTTCAGGGCAGCACGGGCCCCTTAAGGCTCACAAACTCACACACACACTTCATGCAGTGAGTCAATCCAAAAGGAAAAAAGCCTTATTAACATATCCCACACTGTATTTATAATCTATGCTTTTCAGTTACATCATTATATCAAATGACTGGTCAGCTTAGAACTGTTCATTCTCAGGCCACCTAAAGTCTGCAGTTCATAGGTGTTAATGTTAATTAACTCCTCCCGAAAAATCATCCCATGATGGCTCTCTGAAGGAATTTGGGGAGTAACAGCAGATGTTCTTCTTATAGATAAGTTCTCATTCCAAGGCTGCAAACTGCTCTCTTGAAATCTGTAAACACAGGCCTATTTTTCCTGGGAACTGCACAATGAATTGTTCACAGAATATTCACAGAATATCCAATTTTCTGCATTCTGCAACAATCTGGATTATGGGATTGAGGGCATTCTTGGTCAGTTAGCAGATCACACTATGTTGACCTGCTGGATGGCAGGAAGGTTCTGCAGGGGGATCTGTGCAGGCTGGATCAGTGGTCTGAGGCCAATTGTATGAAGTCCAACAATGCAGAATACCTGATTCTGCACTTGGGTCACAACAACCCCAGCCACTGCTACAGGTTTAGGAAAGAATGGCTGGAAAGCTGCCCAGAGTAAAAGGATCTGGGAGTGCTGTTCAACAGCTGAACATGATCCAGCAGTGTGTCCAGGTGGCCAAGAAGGCCAATGGCATCCTGGTCTGTATCAGCAATAGTGTGGCAGCAGGACCAGGGCAGTGATTGTCCCTTTGTACTCATCACTGGTAAGGCTGCACCTCAAATCCTGTATTCAGTTTTGGGCCCCTCACTACAAGGTGGACACTAAGGTGCTGGAGCAAGTCCAGAGAAGGGCAGCAGAACTGGGGAAGGGTCTGGAGCACAAATCTTGTGAGGAGTGGTTGAGGGAGGTTGTTTAGCCTTAAGAAAAGGACACTATTGAATATGTTGTTATTACAAAGACGGCAAGGCAGTCCCTGCCCTCACAAACTTAGAATTTGAATTCAGGAAGCAGAGATTATAAGAGGAAACAAAACTAATTGGGCCAGCTGACTGAACTGTTGTCCCACAGCACGACTGGAGTAAAAGGAGAATAGAAGCACATCAGTGCAATCCCAAGGAGGTTAGGGCCCACACTGCTGTTCATGCAGGAGGATATCCTCAGACTATCTGTATCTTCCTGTCCCCAGGAAATAAATCAGACAGGATGAGCACTGAAAACAACTCCATGAATATGTGGAGAGTGAAGCATGACTCTTAAAATCCCCTGGCTTCTCACCAGTAAAACAATTGGCTTGATTTCACACAGAATATCCAATTCGGGAAAATAAAGCGGTTGTATAGAGGATTGAAATTCAAGGCATGACAAAAAGGCTTTCAGATGCTCACAGTCATGCCAGAAACTCAAAAGCATAAAACCATCAGGTGCTGATTTACCACCTCAGATAATATTAAATGCTTTTGATTAGAAACTGCCCTGTGAGTTAGTCTTTTTTTGTGAAAGGCCTGGCTTTGCTGCCCTCTCTGTAATCACTGATGACCTTAAGGTGTTCAACTGAGAAGGAAGTGGGGTTTAGTCCATGTGTCCTGTTCTGTCTTTGTACTTACTCTACTCCTTGCCATAGTTCCTGAGTACTTCCAGAAATCCATTAAGCAGACTAACATCTGTACAATAACATCTGCTGTGCCTTTTTTATTTCGTCCTCAGGGGAAATGTGTGGCAGAGTGGATTGTTTTATTTTAAATATATTTCCAAAACAATAAAAAAGCACATTGAAAAGCACCCACCCTGAGATAAATTATCTTTGAGAGCTCAACAAAAGCATGTGAGAAGTATGCACTTATTAGGCAAAGACATCGAAATGTGCCGTATATTTCAAACAGAAGGCAGTAAGGTGGGTTTTGGCCCTTCCTTCCTTTGTGAGTTTGTACAGTAAACCAATCTGGAGAAGGACCCTGGTCCTGAGCTTCTCTGTAGAAAGTGTCTCTGAGCTAAAGGATCAAAGCAGCTGATCTAAGCCTTCAGTCTGGACCTCTCATCAGCCTTGTGGGCACAATGCCCTGTGCTGCCTCCTGCCTTTGTAATCCAGCCCGGGGAGTGCACTTCCCAGCAACGGTGCTTTAGGCAGTGGCTGCACTCTTCCGACAGAGCAGTTTGCCTCTCACTGTCTCAAAGCTGTGCAGGAAAATACAAGGCTTTCTTAAGCAAACTGTGTTCTTGAGGGTTTTTGTACATGTAACTGCAGTTTTGTTGCATACTTCCCCATCCTGCCTGCCTCAGCTGACGAGAGTTTCTCTTAAACTTGTTCATAACTTACTACTTTCAGTGCTTCTTTTTCTACTTTTATACTTCCTTTTATTAGTATCAGAATGACTGTTTTGGTCTCAGTAGATGATACTTCCATTTGTAAAACACTACTGTTGCCTAACACATGAAGACTGTGCTCTTACTTTTAGCCGAACTTGCTAGGTAGTCATGTTTACAGAAACGTAAAGCTTTGGGCTGGGTGACTGGTTCTGGTTAATCCTAGAGTAGTTTAGTTTTGGAAGGGAACTTTGCATGTCATCTCATTGAACCTCCCACTCAAAGCAGGGCCAATTTCAGAGCTGTATTAGGTTGCTCTGGACTTTGTGCTGACATCCTGACCATAGTTGTAATTATGCAGTTTGTAAGTAGAAAAAACATGTGTTTGCTGTCATATCATTACCATTGTTTTAACCAGCAGTTAAGGTATTGTACTAAATCTCTTTTTTTTATCTTGCTTTGTGATCTGGTTGCAAAAGTCATTGCCTTTATCTTGTTCATTTTGCATAAGTGTGTGTGGGGAAAAAAAAAACAAAACCATCTTTCTGGTTCAACTTTTAAATGAAATCTGACTTAAGGAGAAAGATTTTTTTTTTAGCCTTTTTTTTTTAAATTGATTTAAGTTGTACAATGTACTTCACACAATTACTGGGGTTTATTACCTGTTTGCATATCTGTTTTATAAAGAATGGTGAAAGAAAGCGCTTGTTTGAATGAAACCAAGGCAGCTCCTCTGTGCAGCGCTGCATCTCCCTTTGGCTACACAACAGCTCCATCTGCTGTTCCTGAACTGCAGCTTTCCCTGCGTGTCCAAACCTTTCATCTCACGGTTTGATACTGATTCTTGTGCCTCTTCACTCTGACTTGGCCGGTTTCCACACAGTTTTTACTCTTGTGGGGAGACACTCCTTGAGACACCTCCACACCGTGTTTTGACAATCTGCATTCAGAATTTCTTGGCAATAACCACTAGTTGAGACATCTTTCTTCTTTGCTTTACAAACATTAGGGTTATTTTGTAGTGGTTTTTTTGTTTTTGTTTCTGTGTTTTTGGTTTCTTTTTCCACTTGTGTTGTGTGTCTTACCCTTGCAAAGACAAGTTACTACAGGGTGTGAAGCTGCATCATCTAGCAATAGAGGACTTTCTGCTCTTCAGTTGAATGAGAGCTACTTGTGATTTTTTGTTTGTTTCTGGAGAAACCTGGACTGTGACTGTGCTGCCAGGGATCTTACACATGCCCAGGTTTTAATGTGTTATGAATAGGATGAACAGGGGCAGTTCACTGCTGTGAGGCAATCAAATTTTTACAGGTTGAAGGAGAAATAGGAAAGAATAATGTGGCGGATGGCAATGAGTAAGTCTCCAGTGTGTCTGAGAGTCAGGACAGAGAAGCATGACACTTTGATCAATGTGGTAACTAAAACTGCCAGAAGAGAATTTAAATTCCTGGTCTTTTCTCCCTCTCGATATTGAGAGGCAGACTCAGTAGACAGCTGGGCTTTTGGGGTTTGTTTTGGGGAAGTAGATTGACAGATCATATCAGAGGAAAACCACAGTAAATCATATCTGAAGAAAACTAGCCATAATTTGGGAAAATATATGCGTATGGAAGTATCACTATCCTAATTTTCCAGTACCTGTGGAATAGGAAGAGTAAGATGGACTTGACATGCCCTACTGGGTAAGCTCAACCTGGTGCCAAAATTTTTTCTGTTTTTGTTTGTTTGTTCTGTTGGAGTATTTTTGTGGGGGTTTATTGTTTGATTTGGTTGGGGTTTTTGGTTTGGTTTGGTTTTCCCCTTCCACTCTGTTTTTTGTCTGTTGCATATTAAGCTGCCTGCATTCCTAGTCCAGTCTATCTTTGTCGTCTAGGAAAGCTGAATACTTTTTGAGGTATGGTTCTGTAGTTGGCACTCAGGCTTCAGGCAGGAAGGATGCATAATTAAGTTTTAAAATGAAATGTTTAATTTTAGATGATTCCATAAAAGGCAAACAGGACACATGAGCCTGTTTTTCCTACCTCTGGCTAGCAGCCTAACCAGAAAATTAAAATAGTAAAAGATGCTTTTCCCCTTTACCAACAGACTTGGAACAGAATATGTATTAATTGCACTTTCTAATAGTTTTCCAACTATTTATTTATAGTTTGTTAAACTATACTTTGACTTTTTAGATGTGCCTTAACTGAACCATCTTTTTAATTGTCTCAAGGACTTGACCAAGGGTTTTTTTCAGTTGCTGACCTTGTTCTGCTTTTCTACACCTAATCACTCTTGATTGTGCTTGATATAGAAAGTGAAACTACCATCAATAATAACTGCAAATGAAGGAGGAGTGGGTGAGTTTTCAGTGTAAAACAAATCTAGCATATATTGTCAGCACTCTGGAGTTCAGTGAAAGAGCCCTTAAATACAGGCATGATAACATCACCATGTACTTATGGGTAACAGTAAGCGGTCCTGTTGAGGAAATAGAATACGCAAAAATGAGTTTCGTTTGGGTCTGGAAGCAGTCACTGAAGATACTTATTGAGGGCAAAGACCTCAACTCTCATGTCTGTTCAGATAGACCTCCAGCTGCTCCTGCTGTTCTGGCAGTAAGCTGCAGCACATCTTTCCACTTTAGTCCAAAAGCTTTGTAAGAGTTTGGAAAAAAAAATTCAGCAGATTGTATATTATGTAAGTTATATACGTATTGTATAAATAAGTTTGTGTGGTGTCTCTGACCTAAAGCAAATACAAGTAAATGGTATGGAGTGCATGGATCCTGTAGGTCAAGAGTTAGGCTTTCCTGAGTTGCCTGTAGGAATCTGCCTGTCAGGTAGGTCACTACAAAGCAGCAAGTGTGATTTGCTGCTTTTCAACATTACCTTGCAGATGCTCCCAAAATAGAGAATGTGAAAGGTTGGTTCCTGGAGCATCTGAGGGCTTTGGCAGAGTTGTAGGTGTAAAGGCAGATGGATGGGTGAGCAGAGATCTCCAAGCCAGCAGATGTCAGGCTGTTACTGCTGGCAAGAACTGTGGAAAAGGGTTGAAGGTGTGTGCTGATAGAAGTCAGAATTGGGAAGCTACAGGTCATCTTTAGCTGATGAATAAAAACAGTGATGACCTGTGCATACATGGCAATTAAGTAGCATAGGTCTTCTGGAGTAATTCTGTGATTTGGTTTGATTTTTTCCTGTATTTTCTAGTAAAAGCCTTTGTGGATGTTCTGCAATAAGATTATACCCGTGCAAGGAATTGCCCTGTAAAAGAAACTGATAAACTTGCTAGTAGAGGTGAATGTTTGGGGAAGGGTTGAGGTGGATAGCGAATACAAAGCAGCATGAGTAAAAGTGGAAAAACTGATGTTAGGAAGTGGATTTATGATGAGGGAGTAAAGCTAATACTGTGGGGTTTGGGTTAAGGGGAATCACGTATAGGCCTGCAATATTTGTAGGGCTGTGGAAAGAATTGTGGGGGGGTAATATGCAATGAAAAAAGAAGTTTCTCAAAACCATCTGAAAAATCTGCCAATAGCACTAGGACTGCAGAGAATTAGTATTTTCTAAGATTAGAAAAACACAAACAAATACACACCCAAAACAAACAAAGAAGCAAACAAACAAAAAAAATTGCAACCAAAACACGCTTTATAACAAGGATATGTTTAAATTTCAGTCTTATGGAGAGGAAAATTATCCAGAGGGAGGAGAAAAGGAAGAGGTGGGATTTTGGTTGTGCATTGTTGGCTTTTTCGGTGTATATGGGTTTTTTGTTGTGGTTCTTTGTTTGGTTGGTTGGTTTGGTTTTTTGGGGTTTTTTGTTTGTTTGTTTGTTGGTTTGTTTTGGTTTTTAGGTATTTGTTGTGATCTTTTTGTTTGGTTGGTTTTTTGTTGTTTGTTGTTTTGATTTTTTTTTAGGTATTTGTTGTGATCTTTTTTGTTTGTTTGTTTTTTGGAATTTTTTTTTTAATAGCAAGACTAGGCTGGTAAGGTTTTCCTAAGACTCAAGACATTGTGGGAAGACTCTCTTTATTTGTTGATACAGTTTTATTGCAAAAGATGCTTTGTGACCTCTCAGCAGATCTGTCTGTCTTCCTAAACATATTAGCATATCTCATATTAAGTATGTTACTGTAAAAAGGGCTATTTTTTTTTAATTAATAGCTGAAAATAGCATTTCTCCTTCAGTATACATACCTGTAATTTTGTCTGGTTTTCTTCATAAAGCAGAAGAATGTTGATGTATAAGGAATATAAATTAATTCAATGTCATATTTTTTTAATCTCAGTAAAACTTTTGACCTTTTTTTGTTTTTCTTTATTTTCCATCTGCAAAGTGACTGTCAACACTCACAGTGGACTCCAGGGTCTGTTCTGGCTTTCTGACCATGTTGTTCCTTGTTCTTTGTAGATTGATCACTTTGGCTTTGATGAAAATCTTACATTCCAGCAGCGGTATCTAATAGCAGATCAGCACTGGAAGAAGGACAATGGGCCAATCCTATTTTATACAGGCAATGAAGGAGACATCACATGGTTCTGCAACAATACAGTAAGTAGAAAATAAATTCTTGAGTTATGGTCCTTCTTTCTGCTATTGATTGTTATAGTTCTTACCGAAGGAAGAGGAAACAGAACAAAAGCACAGAAGAAGTTTTAGGGAGTTCAGGGTGTTACTTGAAGCCCAAATTAACCAAAGGGATGCACTTGTATTAATTTTCTATAGTAGTGAAAAAAATTTCTAGAGGAAACACTTGAGCTAAGAATTCAGAATTTTGGACCAAGTTAAATTTATCCAAATACTTTAGATCCCCCAAGTAAAATGGGAGGTTTTGATGCTTATGTTTTTTCACTATTTAGAAAAGTGTCAACTGAAAGGAAGGGGACTGGAAATCAAAGCTAGATGATTCTTGTTCTCTGCAATACCTATGGAAGTTTTTACTTCCCTGACTGATACAAATGCAGGATGGAGTGTGTGGTTATTTTTCAGGCATTTCAATATAAAGTCCAGTAACACAACAGGAAATTGTATGTGCTGAGCTCAAAGCAACTAAGGACTGCTTACATGCCTTGCTCTGTCAACAGTCTCTGTTTGGCTGTTTCCATACTGGCGGTAACAAGGTGTTATTGGCAAGTAACAATAAGTCGTACTTATTTATTACTCAAAAATAAGTGTATTGGAATGCTTTAGATTATTTCTTATTGCCAAACAAGTTTTGTAAATTAGTCCTAACTCAAATGCATGCTTTTTTCCTGTAGGCTTTTTTATTTCCTATGGATTAAGCTCATACCATAGGAGTTCTGTCAGGATTGCTTGTGTGTAGTCACAAAACAATGCTGCTTAATATTTTGCAGCATTAAAATATACGCACTTTCTTTGTATATATCACCTTCTCTGGCTGGGTATCTGTTTTTTGTAGGTTCTGTTACTTCAGTAATACTCTAAAACAAAATTGCACTCTGTCTTTCTGGTGGTATTTTGATAGTGATACCTTTCTAATCAAAGAATAAGAATTGTAATACACAAGACTGAAAGTACAGAATTTTAAACAAGCTAAATTAATTATTTCGATGTGTATTTTTCCCCAACCAGGGCTTTATGTGGGATATTGCTGAAGAACTTAATGCTATGTTGGTATTTGCTGAACATAGATATTATGGAGAGTCTTTGCCCTTTGGGAACGAGTCTTTCAGTGTAAGTGTCATCTTTTGTCTTCCTTACAAATGTGTTCTATACAAATATAATTCTGCATATTGTAATCCTTGCCAGGGCAATGAGTGTTAACTTGAATAAGATGTAAATGTGCTTGAAGAACACAACTATCCTACTTTTATAACTATAAATTCTAGGATTAAATAAAGAATATCTGAGGTTTTTTTAGCGCTTCAAGCGACACCTGGAAATAATGTTTTATTTGATATCAGGCACAGATCTAGACCTCTACAGTTGCTCTGGGGAGTAGAAAGTCTGCTGCTGGAAAGCGCTCATGCTGTATATAACCTGTTTTCTTTCTCTCAGGATTCCAAGCATCTGAATTACCTGACATCAGAACAAGCTCTGGCAGACTTTGCAGTTCTCGTTGAGTATTTAAAGGCGACCATTGCAGGAGCTCGTTACAGTCCAGTCATAGCTATAGGAGGATCATATGGAGGAATGCTTGCAGCCTGGTTTAGGATGAAATATCCCCATGTGGTAGTTGGGTGAGTGTACTCATCCCGCTTAAACAGAGCAGGCATAAGTATTCCATGCCATAAGTATTGCAGCTCTGGGAGAAGTACCCTAATTGAAGCTGGCTTGAGTTTTTCACTACTGGGAGAAGGAATCAAGGTACTTTGAATTTGGGAAGAGGCATGGTTTACCTAATAGAGACAACTGTAGGCCAGCAGGTACTGGGTAGTGTATATTTTCAGAGTTATCTGTTAGATTTGTGAAAACAGAACATGAACACAGACTTAGCACGTAGTTTTTTTTAACATCTTCAGACTTCCTGATTACTTTTAGGCAGGTCTTTAATCTCTTCAATTACCTAGTTACCCTCTTTGAGACAAGAATAGTAATTCCCCTACCTTTCTCTGCTAGAGAGTATATTTTTGTGGACAGGGGCTCTCTTCATTTGAGTTCATGCAATGCTTAGTGAGAAAGGCCTAGTTGCTAGATGAGACTGAAAAACAATAAAGTAATCAAATGTGAATTTCTACTTCATGTGTTTAATGGTATCTGTGTGCTAGTGTCCAAGAGTTATATCCTTCAGCAGCCTCTGCATACAGACCTGTGGAATAGCTTGGCAAATGATGGTTTGCCTAGAGTGCAGTCCAAGCTGAACTATAAATGCTGCTTAGGGGAGGATATTACCAGAGGATGGAAGTTCACTGTGCAGGGGTTCAGGATCTTTTTATATTCCTTTGCAGAGCCCTGGCAGCCTCTGCCCCAATCTGGCAGTTTGGTGATTTGGTTCCATGTGGAACCTTTTTTAGCATAGTGACCAGTGATTTCCGAAAGAGTGGGACAGGCTGCTCAGAAAGCATCCGGAATTCCTGGAATGCTATTAACCACCTTTCCTCAACAGGTAAGACCTCACCAATACTTTTTCAAAGAATAGTAATGTTCAGGATTGTATTATGACTTTCACCTGTGTATGTATTGGGTTTTTTGAAACTATACTCCCCTGGTACTGAAAACTGTCAAGTGAACTTAGCATTATGTTTTTACATGCTTGTTTTATTGTATCACAAGCTTCTTTCAGGCCTGGTGGGATGCAGAATCCAGGTCCAAACATCCCTAAGGTCAGACAAAAGCAAACTTCAGATAAGAACCTTAAGGCTTGTATTCCTTTCTGACAAAATCGGCCAGGTAGTTTGTTTACCAACTGAGGCACTGAGGATTAGGTTGGACTTGAAAATCTTGAGGATCTTTTCCAACCTAAGTGATTCTGTGAGTCTACAACTACCTGAGAGGAGGTTGTAGTTAGGTGTTGACTAAAATTTGATCTGCTATGCTTGTATATGTGTGCAATAACTTCACTAAATTAGTTATGCTAAGTGAAAATGTTTTTTAGCAGCACAAATAGCCTGTGTGTTAACATTTAGTGTGTTGTACCATTAATTTATCTATTTGTTTTTATTAAAGATGCAGGTTTGCAGTGGCTTTCCAGTACATTTCATTTGTGCAACCCATTAAAAAATCTTCAGGATGCTGCTGTATTGAAAAATTGGCTGAGTGAAACATGGGTAAATTTGGCTATGGTGGATTATCCCTATAAAGCTGACTTCTTGCAGCCTCTGCCAGCTTGGCCTATACAGGTAATGCAGAACCAGCATATTGTAGAATTCTCTCCTTCTCTCCTAGCTTGCACCTCTTCCTTTATTTTTTTGATTCTGTAGAACCAACATGACTGAGAAAAGACAACCAGGATAACATCCTCTTGGGCATGAACTACTTTCTTGACTAACTGCCACTTGTGGGACTAAGAGGTTGTATCAAGAGCCTAGAAGAAGGAAAGTGCCAGAGATGACTGAAAAACCACAACTGTCCTGCAGAGCTGTTCTTGAGTAGCAGAAATGCTGCACAAAAAGCACACACAATTAGAGATTCTGATGCCAGATTTAGCTGACAGAGATTACAGCTGAAGAGAAAGTTTTGAGCCTGTGTCCTTTTTAATGTGGGAAAACTTCTGAGAGACAATGTGGATCTCCACAGATGCCTTCTTTGTGAGGTCACTTCTCAAAGCAGAACCTCCTTTGACATTTGTAAACCTTCACTTGTGCAGTTCTGTTTGTCCAACATTTCTATTTTCTTGGAACGTTTCTGTTCTGTTAAGACCCTGCCTGAATTTCCCTTCAGGACTTTGGGTTACTGTGTAAGGTAGGCAAGGCAGATAAGGTGTTAGTACTTTAGACTACTGAGCAGCAATTAATTATAAAACAGTTTTTCCCTTGTGTAGAGCTGCCTGATGGAGGAGAGAGGGACATTCTTCTGTCCATGTAACTGTCTGCAAAGGGCACTATAAACACCTTGAAAATTACTTTGGCTTTGTTATCAGTCTGACAGGACCCAAGAACCACGCTCACTTCTACTTCTGTCCATGTTATCTCTCTGACTGAGGTGTAAAGCTAAAACAGAAAGGGCTGCTTCTCATCTGGACAAAACTAATGTATGAAATTTGAGTTAGATAGTCAGATAGTCTTTTTCTGAAACAGAAGCTCTAATATGACAAGAGGGGAAAAATGTGGACTAGATGATCTTGGATGTCTTTTCCAACCTCATTGATTCTATGTGAGTAGCTGGATATATGTGTATGTTGCTTAATCTGTTCTGTGTTGTGAGCTGCCTACGTCACTGCAGGGAACCTCAATCTATAGCTGGAGCTTCTTTGATACACATTTGTATGTCTTATCTTTCATTATAGAGGAGTTGAATACTATTTATTAAATATAGTCTATTTTAAAGTATGGGAAATGGATTCAAAAATGTAGTGAATTAGATTTTAAAATGGCACTGGTTTTTTCCCAGTTTTTTAATTAGGAAATATAAAGTTTCAGATTCCTCATAGTAGCTTGCACTACACAAGTGAAATACTGCTTTTTATGATAATGCTCAAGAGGTATCACATATAAAGATGCTTTCTGGAAGTGGTCTGACTGTATTTGGAAAATAAATTAATATCCTAGCAGGTATCATGTGTCAATATTTAATTCCTATAGATTTAGATTTCCTCTTCTCTCTTCGTTGCAGGAAATCTGCAAGTTCTTGAAGGATCCCAGTCTCTCTGACAAATTGTTGCTGCAGAATGTTTTCCAGGCAGTAAATTTATATTACAATTATACAGGAGAAGCCTCATGCTTAGATATGTCTGAGACTGCAACAAAAAATCTGGGCCAAATGGGTTGGTACTATCAGGTATGCACAGTAGCCTTTCTGGATTGCACCTTGGTGAAGTTTTTTTTAAGTTAGAGCTGATGAGAGTTGTCAAGTCATTTAGCTGTCATTGTGCCAGATGTAGTGATGTACTGATGACAAATGTAGTCACAAAGCAAGTATGATTGTAGTGGGGAATGCAAGGCAAAAGAGAAGCAGCTTTCCCAGGAGTTTTTGGTTCTTGTCACAGGTGGGAATGGAAGGCTTAAACAAAATTTATTTTAAAAGCCCTGCTATTGAGTCACAAGGTGCAGAAAGGACTCCCTTGCTTTCTAAACTCCTTCTCAGAGAGGAATCTATGTGCAGCTGAATCCAGTCTTAGCCTCGGATTATGTCAGTGGCTTAAATAAAAGGAATTACAGAGGTGTGATTGAACCCTTTTTGTCCCGCAGGTTTTAATGATTGGCAAAATGACAATATTTGTATAAAATTAGTCACTTCTTATTACAAATAATCAGACAAAAGATCTTATTATTTACTACACAATTTAAGACCTAAAACTAGTAGCAGTATACTATAAGATAGTGCACTATATTGAAGCAATTACATTAAAGATAACAAAACGAAATAATTATGAAGTAGAGATTTATCATAACTCCCCCAGACCAGTGCTCATGAGGATATCTCTTTTGCTCAGCCTTGAGGAATGTCCTTGGAGGGCATCCCCACCTGAGGGAGGAATCTCTACACATACACCCCAAGAAGGGTTATGTTAGAGGAACCTGACTGTGTGAAAGGGGACTGGACTTTTATAGTATAAAGGGATTGACTGGTAGTCACAGGTTTACAGGCCAAAAGACTAGCTTATGTATCAAATCCTGCTTCAAAAAACAGGATGTGTGTTTGAAGTCTGGTAAACCAGATTGGTTTTAACATAATTCAACAGCGTGACAGCACCCTGATGCCAGCTGTTGAACTTGCATGATGGTTTGCATTGTTTGCGTTCTCTGATTAGATTTTTGGGTCTTATCAGGGTAGGCCCTCCTGCCATAGTTATATCTTCATATAGACTGGAAAATTGTGTAAAACTGTATGAGGTTCAAAAAGGCCAAGTACTGGGTCCTGCACTTGGATCACAACAACCCCAGCCAGTGCTACAGTAACTGATAGAAATCATTGATTGAATGCTGTTTCGGCTTTCTTTTTTTAAATACTGCACTAACAGCTATTGGACCGTCTCCTGGGAATACATCATCTTGACCTTCCCTTTTTTTTCAGGCTTGCACTGAGATGGTGATGCCCTTATGCACAGATGGTGTCCATGACATGTTTGAACCTGAGAAATGGGACTTTGATGCATTTTCAGAAGAGTGTTTCAGGCTGTGGGGAGTGAGGCCTCGCCCCTCTTGGATTCTTTCTATGTATGGAGGAAAAAACATCAGTTCACACAGCAACATCATCTTCAGGTGAGCCCTGTTTCAGCTTATAGTGTAGAGCCTTCCACCAGTTTGGGTTATCAGTGCAGAGAGCCTGATGTGTCTACAGCACTCCAGTTGAGTAAGTGGTGGGCATGCTTTGTGTTGCTCTTGAGAGTTTTAAAAAGGTCAGCCTGCAGTGATCAAAGAAGCCAACTGTTCTGTTACTGCCTGTGTGACTCTAAAAGGAGAATCTGTATTGGGATTCTGCCAAACGTAATCTTCCCATGTGGATTCCTTCTTACCTTGTGGCCAAAATCCAGGCTTCCCATGCAAGTAAAGTCATCTAGCTTTTATGAAATCAGAGCACTGTTGCTTCCACAAAACAGGGAAGTCTAGACAACCTATCGCTATAATACAGAATCTTGGTCACCAAAATTATTGCTCTGAGTGACAGCCTTGTGAAGAGGCTGGTGTGACATGCCTTTTTCCCTTTGACACAGAAAAGAGAAGGAAGCAACTTGTGGGATTTCTATTACTGCCAATAGCCCTTTTCTTTCAGTGGTATTTAGGCAAGTTTCAACAAACTTCTGTAAGATCCAAATACAAAGATGTTCCACTTTAGTAAGGCATACTGGTAATACAACCAAAGTTTGTTCTGAAACACCTTTCTATGTTGACAAAAAGTGAAAGAAATGTTTCAGTGTCGTGCAAATAAACCAGGGCTTTCTGCTTTCTCTCTATTCAGCCTTCACTTTCCTTATATTTAAGATGAAACTCTGCTGTTTTTAAAGGGAGGTTCATGTAGTTATATTTCTGCTGTGAGGTGATACAGCTCAGTGCTGTCTATTCATCGGGTTCTTACGTGGTAGGGAGGTGTCAATACACCTATTGAGGCCTTTGCTTCAGGAGCCTTGACTTACTGTGGGAAGCTCCTGGACATATATTCCTTTGTGCTCTGTGCAAAGACCTTCTTATAAAACACCCTGCCACTTCTGTAAACCAAGATCAGAATTAGTCTTTTGGACTTGGTAGATAGGTGTGTATTTCAGAAGTATGAAGTTCTCACTTGAATTGGGGTTATTTCCTGATTTGCAGCTGTTAGCATTGGTCGGTTTGGCTCCAAAGACTTGTTGCATTCCTCTTGTATGCCTCTTGCTGTTTCTGTCCTAGCAGGGTATTTGTTCTGGAGTGATAAATTCCACCCTTTTTTGGAAAACTTTTTAAATAAAAAAAAAAATTGTTGATTTAATTTCTGCATTGTTGCTTATTTCCAAGGCCTCACAGTTCTGTATAGTAGAAGTCCTCTTTGTAAGTGATAGACAAGCAAACAAATCTGAATAAGTGTTTAAGAATTTATGCCAGCTGAAAGAGCTAGAAATAAGAAAAGCCTGAAAGCAACCAATGAATGTAGAAGTAGTGCTGTACACTCAAAGCTTTTGGATCTCAAGCTGGGATGTTTCTCTTCAAACAAATACATTGTCAACACTGTACATTTTGTATAAGAGCCTTTTATCCTCAAACACTGAAGAGTGCTTTACAGAAAATATCCCAATGTTTACCAGGGAATCCAGCTCCCTCTAGGGTGAAAAGGACTGTGTTTCTAGTGACAGGCAACTTGCATAAGAGTGTGTAGCACAGGAAGGGAAAAATACTCCATCTAAAGAGAACCACTGCAGGGTGGATTTATCCAGACACAGTGGGGTTTGGCCAAGATGCTTAAACTGGTGTTGCTTCTGCTCCCTCTGTGAGCAGTACATCACTCTGCAGAGTCACACTGTGTTGGAGGTACTGTATGGTATTAGGCTGTGTTACTTGCCTGTCTTGGGCAGCATATTTATTAAAACTAGTTTAGGGCAACCAGGGTTTTCACAACACTGATTCCCCTTTCTTTTCCATCAATTTACACTACTCTTACTGTAACATGCTGTGAACTTGGTGTGGAAGTGCTGCACCGCAGTGGGAAGTGACATTTTTAGGCTGTTCATGCATGTGATGGCAGAGAGCTTGTAGAAGTTGTAGTGTCTCATCAGTGCGCTAAGGTAAGTCAAAATCAGCCCAGGTTATATCAGACAGTATGAAATTTGGTGTGCACAGTCTAAAAGTGCATATTTTTCAGTATGGGTGGATCACCCTAACTTCTAAGTTAGGATACCCACCTACCAGTTCTGCACTGTCAGGGGAGAGACAGAAAGTGAAGTTTCTGTTTTGAGAGATCGTGTCCCTCTGTGCAGAAGGGAGAATTGTTAGTACAAAAGGAAATAGTAGCAAAGCAAAGAAGGCACAACAATGCCTGACTGAAGAGAAATGACTAAGAGGAAAAAGTTAATAAAAGGAAGTGTGGCAGTTGTGGAGAGTGGGCATGTTGAAAAAGGATGCACAGGCAGTGCTGCTAAGATTGTGTAAAACTTCTTGTTCTGGACAGGGCTTGGAGGGCTGAGGAGACTGAAGAGAGTATAGGAAAGGGATTGCTGTAGGATAGGCAGAACCCCCTATGTATGCTGTCAAGGAATGATATTAGTTGGAAACAGGACTAGCATGCTCATAATTTGCCTTAGCTTGCCTGGCTTCTGCTAGAAGGGAGCGGCTGACTTTTTTTATTCTTTCTTTTCCTTTGCATCTTTGGTTTACATTGGGAAGTTTCTGTCCTGTGAGATGGGCAACTGAGTATTTACATGCATGCTTGCTTTTAACACATAAATAATACATTCTGGTTGGTACTGAATTATCTTAATTCTGTAAAAACTGTTACAAGTTATGATTTTTGTGGCGAGTCCTCCATCCCCCTCCCCTCAGCAAGTATCACTTCCCAAAGTGTGTCAGTGCTGCTAGTGCCATCATTTGGCAGGAGAGGCAGAGAACACAGCCAGCAGCTTGCAGAAAAGCCAGAGGCAGTGTTGTTTCCTTGTGGCATGCTTAGTTTCCACATGACTAAGACCAAAAGATCCAAGTTCACGTACATCACAGGTCTCTCAGCAACTCATCCCGCTGTTGCCAAGGTGCTCTGCTGATTCAGGTGACCTTTTAATTCCAGTGCTTTTGGTGTATTGGGCAGCTCTTTATGCTTTTTGTTTTGCAGATACAAAATGTTTCTCTTGTCTGAAGTCATATTTAGAATCACAGAAAGTAAAGAACTACAGAGATTCCAGATACTTAGTTGGCCTCTTTTTCAGTGGTAAAACAAGTAAAGTGTTAGATCAGACCACATTAGGTTTTTACTCCTGGTTATTTCTAAAACCCTTCTTTTTTACTCATTATTTTTCTGTTTTTTGTTTGTTTGTTTTTGTGCTGCTGCCATTGTTTTTGTTTTGTTTTGTTTTAGCTGCATCTCTCAATGCCCAAGGATGTTTTAATTTCTTAGATCTGCCTAGAAATTTACCCTTGCATACCATAGCCCATCTCTGACATTTGATTTTGTGGGCAGGTCCAGTGTTTTAAGTGAGGAACAGATCTATATTTGCATAGCTCCACAAGTATATGGATAGTGTTTTCTTTGCACAGAGAGATGGACCACATGTGGGAAGAGGAGTGTACTAAAGGAAAATAAGATGTACTAGGGATTATTGGGTCAAGTCCAGAGCTAGGAATAAGAGTTGAAAAACTCTCTCCCTAGTTGAGCCATTGGCTTGCTCCATGGGCTGTTATTTGGAGCCATATCTGTAGTGAGGAATCCTTTTCAATGATTTGGGGTGAGAAGGAGGAGAAGTCAATGGCATTAAATTGTCCTATCACAATGGAAGAGTCATTTTAGACAGTTTTTTGAGAGATAAAAGCTTCATTTTAATATGGTTATTTTTAGAAATAAGTAGACTAATGGACTATCCAAGCATTTCTTTGCAAAGCCAGTTTGGCACCCAGCTGAGGTGGCGAAAGGTAGAACTTCCTGAAAGTTCAGCTCTAAAGGGTCCAGTAGGTTATTTGTTTATGTCAGACTGCGAAGAAGGAAAGTGAAATGCTTTGATTTGGGAATTTGGAGATGTCTTGGTGCGGGGGAACCTGAACCTTTTATGATGATTAGGGATGGCAGCAGAATTATCTCAAGAGACTTTGGCATTGTTATAGGTTATTATCTGAGTTAGCAGATAATTGATAAGAAGTGTAGCCTAGCTTAAGTTGCTGTTAGCTCTGAACCTCTGTCAAAAAGGCTCCTCTCAGCAGAAGGGTGGGTGCAAGACATTGAGACAGGACTGAGGTCTGTTTCTGTTGCTACACATGCAAAACTGGTGGAAAGTCGGGGTGGATATATTGATGTGAGCTGCAGCCTCAGTGCTGACTGCCATGCACATGTACCCTAATGAAATACTCTTTCCTTACAGCAACGGTGGCCTGGACCCATGGTCTGCAGGTGGGGTGACCCAGAACATCACCAATTCTCTCGTGGCAATTGTGATCCCAGATGGAGCCCATCACCTGGACCTACGCAGCCGTAACCCTTTGGACCCTAAATCTGTGCAGCAAGCTCGAGCCTTGGAGATCTGCTACATGAAGCAATGGATTGAAGAAGCCAGGCATAGTCACTGAAGTGGTACTGCAACAACTGTGGCTATAATACCTCTGTTGGCTTTGCTTGGAGTAGGGCCAGGCTTTACAATGTGGTCATTTGAGCATTTCCCTCCTGCTTCCTCACCTGCGTTGCAGTGCTCACCATTGCTTGTGCCCATGAGAGAAGCAGGCAGCACTTGGATGGAGAGGATTCTCAGATGATAAACTTCAAAGTGCATGGATTGAGCTGCCTGTTCCACCTTTCTTTCCTCTTCTACTCTTCTCAAATGCTGTGCTTCACCATACAGTAACATCTTCCTGCTCTAGGCTTCATGCCTTGCTCCTTGCTGCATGGAGTGATTGTTCCAACTGCTGGTATATACAGTGGATTAAATGGCAATGCTTTTGATGAAACTCCTGCTGCCTCCAGTAGGGTTGAATTTCAGACATCCTCAGCTGGTGGAGATTATTGGGGAACAGAAATCGCATCTTACTGTTCAGCAAAGAGATGGGGAAGGCATAGGAAAGATTATTGTGCTGTTTGTAAAGAAGCTAAACAGCCCTTGCCCTTTGGAATCAGTTCTGGGAAAGAAATAAATATATAAATTCTTTCTCTCCTAGGTTTTCTTGCAATGTATAAATCAGGTGGATTTTTGTATTCTGTGCTGTACTGAATGGTCAGGGCTGGGCCCAGACTCACTCTGCTGATAACTGGCTGAGCATGCACAGTCTGCATCAGGGTTTTTATTTCTTCCTTTGCTATTTGTCCTGATTCTAAAATATCTGTCACTGTGATGATGGTTGCCAAAGAAAACTTGGGTGTATTTTGTGTATGTGTGTATCTCCCACAAACACTTAGCTTTTTTTAATCAGGAAGCTTTTGAAGCTATTCTCTTGAAGAGCAAATGTGACACTTGTGCTGACTAGGTCTTATGAAGTGACAAATAATTGGGGCTGTGCCTCGTGTGGGTTCCTCCCTCCCCCCCATTCTGTGTATTGTTCAAATTCTGCATGATCTGTTTGCTGATGGCTCTTCAATAAAAGCCTTTAAAAAAAAATTGTTTGCTGGAGAAACTATTGAAAACACAGAATGCAGCTATCCCCTTGGATCAGCCTAAAGCCTGATGCTGAGCTCACCAAGCCAGGTGCACTGGGCTTTCTGTAAGGCTTCCAAACCAGACAAACTACCCTGATTCATGAGACAGCATATTTGACATTAATAAATGGCTGGGGCAGTCCCCTCGTTTTCCAGCTTTGGCTTCATTCACACTGCAGCCCTTCTTCAGAAAGGATTCTTTGCAGTTTAAAGGACAACTCCATTTTAGAAATATTCAGGCCAGACTTCATGTCCTCAGACTCTTAAAATTCCATTTCTGTTGAAAAGTTTTCTCAGCTTTGATGATATACCTGATAGTTGAGTATTTTCCTAAGACACCAGGTGGCCTTTTCTGTTTCCAGTCTCCTCCCATCCTCTGCGAACAAAGCAAACCCAACACTGAATTTTTATCTTTCCAACCACTCCTGTGTATCATCCTTACAATAAAATGTCTTTTTCCTTGTCTTGTGTTAAACATGGTGTTTATGTTCAGACTCAGCATCTGAACCTCTTGTGCTTTTGAGCAAGGTAATTACTTAGACTATGGAGAACAAGAGCAGAGAAGAACCACAGAGGTGAGGAAAGAGGATTTGCCTGAAAGCTGTGGATGATCACTTTTCCAATAGTTCCAGTTTTTGCTGTAAATAGACTCCAGTGTCTCACTCATGGACTTTATAATACAATGTCCTTGATGTTATTTTTTTTAAAATCAAATAAAAATTACTATTTTTTTTAATCAAGTGGATTACAGTGAAGTTTTAAAAAACACTGTTATATCTTCTTATATGTGAGTCGATGTATGGTAATGTCCTGGTTTACTGAGAGCCAAGGAATGAAACCTGTAAAAGTAAATATAAAATTTTGGGAATCAGAAACGGTTTAACTGAGCAAGCAAGAACCTGATCCAAGTGCTCTTATTAGTTGCTCAGGGTGCTTCTCCAAGCGCAGATTTTGGCATAAGCGTTTCTGTGTTGTATGGACAAAGACATGGGGATACTCATGCACTGGGCTGTGAACAGCTCAAATTAACAGCTACTCTGTATTGTTAATCAGCTTGTGTCTTTTCTCTCCCCTGTTAGTGAATTTACTGTCTCGGGAAATAGTTGCTGCTTTGTTGTTTGGAAAACACTTTTTAGTTTCGAGCAGCATAAGTAATTTAAAATTTCAATCCTCTTTCTCTTTTCACTTCTTTCAAGATCAGGAAAAGTAACCTTCAATAACACTTAAAACAACATGCAGTTTTTCAACTCCCAAGTTTTATGAAATGACGTTTAAAACAAAAAATGGGTTCTGTGGGTTTTTGCTTATTTGTAGTTTTGTAAATAGTCTTACTATTCCATTCAGTTTCTGTCTGTGAGACAGATTTAAGAGCACTTTGGATCAAGTTCTTACTGCTTGTACCAACTTGTTTTGACTTGTTTTTATGTTATTTTTAATTGATCCTACTCTTTACTTTTTTTCCCATCAACCCAAGTGGTTGAAACTTTAGGTCTTATTTATCTCAAACATTCATACTTCTTAAAATCATATACACATCTCTGAACGCTACCAAGGGACTATTTTGTAGTTTGGCTTCTTCAGCTAGATGGTGGCTCTCCTGTGTGTTTCATACAAGTGAGAACAAGTTGGGCCATGGCAAATGGTTGATTTATCTTTCCAGGCATATGATGATGGGCCATACTTCATCTAAGCGTTAAGTCCTTGGCATATGTCAAAAATTATTGGAATTTAAGACTGTATGTTTCCCACTCACTGGGGAAAATGCAGAAGGAAAAAGAAGCAATGCTTTCCTCCAAGCATGAATCTTACTGGTGAACCTGCAGTTTGTGTCAGTAAAAATGCATTAGAATAATGAAATGTTGAGTTTCTGGAACTGGATGTTGTTTTGCAAGGACGTGGATTTTTATCCTTTGGCAGATTCAGAGTCCTGCAAGTGACATTGTCTTGTTTGCACTTGACTCCCTTGGAGTGGGAGGAAAACTGGTCATGGAAATCCTCAAGTTGCCACACATGGCAGGGAGGATGACAGATGGTGAGTCTCTGCACTCCTTTGGTAGTTTGTCACTTCAGAGGTTTGGCTGTGTGATGAGGAGCAGGTGCATGAGCTGGTTGTTCTCTGTAGGTGACATGCATCAAGCTACCTAACATGGGGAAAAGTCCATTTTCACTTTGGAAGCTTATTTCACTCCCAAGCAAGCACACTCTTCACATGTCTGTGGTGAGGAGGGTTGTGAGGACAGGTCTGTAATGGCCCTCAACCTGGCAAGGAGACGTTTTAACTGAGCTATGAAGCTCGGAGGGGTAATAGGGCACGACTAAGGCTGCGCAGTCTTGGGAGGGAGCTATGTAGGTTCTGCAACTCATTTTGTTTATAGGGTAGTCATAGTTTTGAGGATGATCAAATATTGCATCAACAAAGGAGAATATAGAAGTCCCTTCTGGAGAATGAATTCTGAATTACAGGGAAAGTGAAAATCAAGTTTTGTCTTCCATACTGTCTGCCCACTAAGGATCTTGCAGACAAATGTCATTATGCTTTAAACAAAGGTTTTTGTGAGGTTTTTTTGGGTTTTTTTTTGGTTTCTTTTTAACCTCTGCTCTTAGAGTATTTAGCCATTGTAAATCTAATCTTTAAAGAATCTTAAATGAACTAAAGAGTCATCTGTGTATTAAAGACTGCACATAGATATTTTAGCTTTTTGCAGGACTAATGGTGGAATCACCATACGTTTCTGGCAACCAGTAGGACATAAATCCACTAAACATGGGATGAAAGAGCACAGGAGATTGTATACTCCAAACCTCCATTTTTACTCTTCCCTGTTGACTCAGAACATTACGAAACCCTGTGTTTAGAGGAAAAATGAAAGATTTTTATGGTCCTTTTAGCTTAAAATATCCCTGAAGCTTTTCAGACTCGTGACCCAATGATACTTTCCCTTACAGACATAACTAGCTTGAAAGAATGTGCTGAAAGACCATGGTGGGGACATGGTGGGTGCTGTTGGAATAATAAAATCGGTCCTTGCAGAGCTGACTGAGTAAGACATTTGTGTTGTCTTTCTGAAACAGGCTGCTGCTCCCTAAAATAGAAATAGTTCTGGAGTTCAAACTATGCATATGTGATTTTTGCTCCATAGGAACAATGTATAAATGATCCTTTGAAGAGTTTCTTTGAATTCCATTCCACTTCTCTGTCCTGTGCTGTGGTAGTGCCACTGTTGTTGATGTTTAGCATATTACAGTGTTACTGCTGCAGCCTCTAGGTAGGTTTGTTTGGTTGGTTTTTTTAAAATTTAACCTCTTTGTGTGTTTTTAAACCAAAGCCTTGGTGTTACAAAAATGACTTTGCAAATCCAGTTTTATTAAGACTGTCCCTGTTAAAAAACCTAAAATGGTCTGTTTTGGCAGTGAAGGTTAGCAGAAAATGTGTTACCTTGTGTTACCCGAGCAGTGAAACAATGGCAGAAGATATGAACTGAAGAGGATATCTGAGGTAAATTCATGGTGCTTAAGGGCTTTTCAACTTTCCCCTTCTGTTACCAAAAGTCTTGGTTTTATTGTGTAAAGATGCTGGGCATTGCAGCTTCCGCTGGTCTGAACAGGCATGTGCTCCTATATTAGTTTGATTCCTCAATTTCACAGTGCTGCCTCCAGCAGCAGGAACATCATCATTGGAGCCCCAAATCAACCTTTCCTTTTTTTTCGCCACCCCCAACCACCTTTATTTTACCAGCAGATCTGAAACCATTTGATCCACATGCTTTAGGGCAGCATCCTTCTCTGTATCCTTTCAATAACACAAGCCCAGTGAAGAAATTGCTTTACAGCATGAGTGAGATTGCTGAAAGCAAGGTTCATTGCTGCCCTGAGCATTGCTGAGGTGGGGACCTGCTGTGTCCTTGCTGGAGCCCTGCCATGGGTGTCCCCGTGGTCCTGGGGTGTGATGCAGAGACAGCAATGCCCACAGCAGGCAAGAGGGAAAACATGCTCCTCACAGTTGTGCTCTCCAAGGCAGTAATAACCTGCAGCAGCTGTTGCTTGTCTTGCAGTTGGGTTTTGGGTGCCAGATATTCAGCCCAGGAAAATCAGCTGGCTGTCAGGGTGCTTTGGGTGTAAGCTGTGGGCACCTCCACATGGAAAAACATATTTTCCATAGTCCTCAGAGTTTCCTCTGCGGGGAGTGAGGGCTCCCTGGGGTGGGTGGAGGCTTTCCAGCTCTCAGGGACTTTTCCCTTTGCTGGTGATTTGCAAAATCTTTTCCTTCCATCCCCCAGTTCAGAAAGTAGGGGCAGCGAAACACTGAGACTGGGAATAGCAAATCCCTTCCGTTTGTCTTGTTGTTTTCTAATGTATGCGACCTCTCTGGGTGGTTTAAGCGGTTTAGGTACTTTCTATAAAAGGGATCTTTTAATGACAAAACTAATGTGATTATCTTACCAAGTGTGAGAGGCGTATTCAAGGTTTAAAGGAAATCTGTTAGAATAGCTGAATGTATCTGCTTAATCCTTTCTCTAATGTGGGTTGACAATGCTCTGGGAAGCAATTGGTCTTTCTTTCTTAGAGTAAATGCCTGGTCTCCAGAGGTAGGAACTTGTTTGCAGCCTTTTATACCCTTACGCTTCACCTTCTAGAGAATACAAAGGCGCAGGAGAGAGGCAGAGAGCTTTGAGAGGCCAAGTTTTACCTCAAATAGCTGGGGGTGTAACCAATACAGGCCCAATTCCGACAGGCAGCTGAGCACTCTTCACTCTCTTTGACTGCCACCTGAATAGAGGGTCCTCCTTTTTGCCCTCCTGCAAAACCACATTCCTTGCAATGTGAAACACAGAAATGCTGTCTCCTTTCTGAGTGTGCAGTGAAGTCGCCTGTAGTTACTTGGCTGACAAGACCCTGTCTTGTTCTGTGCTTTGGATGAGCAATCCTTCCCATGCTGATCCCTTACTTTAGGGAATTCTCCAAAAGCCCCGTTTTCCATGTCAAGCCCTTAGAAAGGTTTGGACATGCTGACGAATTATTGCAGGGTGATGCCTGAGCAGGGGTGAACATAGTCATGTTTTTCCAGGGAGGACAGCACCAAGGGGTGGTGCTGTGGGATGAGCCACAGCTGGACCTTGACGGGTACCTGTGCTGTTCACAGGTCTGTGCTGGTGAGTCTTTGATTTCTGCATGTCCATCTGAATGCATAGTTCTTAGAAGCAGTAGGAAATCCTACTGTTGTCAACAGTTAGCAAGATAGGTAGAACCCCCCATCTTGCCAAAGTATTTGGCAAAGCAAGTGGTGGCTCTGGGAGTCTCTAACACAGGGATTTGGCTTTATAGCAGAGACAAAAAAGGTTGCATTGTGTAATTTGTTGTCTGAACATTCTCAGAACAGCACATCAGGAGGAAAAGGATATTGAGCTATTGCCTTCCTAGCTGGAATGAAACGCAGTCTCCTCTCATCACGCAGCAGAGCAACACAGGGAAAAGAGGTATCTCAACATCAGTGCACCTTCACAGAGACAGGCACTCAGCTATGGTTCTATGTGCTGGTCTGGCTACTTCGACTGTTGAGTTGGCATTGGGTTCTCTGCTGTGGACAGAGAGAATGTATTCAGGAACTTAGTGCACATCCCGAAAACCAGTCCCAGATCGTATCAAACTGAATTTTTGGAAAGAGGGGAAGGCAGTTTGTACAAATGAGGCCTTGACATCTCCCCAGCTGTACAGTCAGTAATCCTGGTTCAGGTTGAAGGGACCTCAGGAGGTCTCTGGTCCACCCTCCTGCTCAAGGCAGGATCTGTTACAGGGTCAGACCAAGATGCTCAGAGATATATCCAGTTGGGTCCTGAAAATCGATAAGGACAGAGTGCACAGCTTCTCTGAGCATCTTGCTGAGTCCACATGATGGAAAGGTTTTGCATCTAGTTCTGAACTCCATGTTTAAGTTTACATGTGTTTTTATGTCCCGCTATGCCCCATTATGAAAAGCCCTGTTCTGTCTTCTTGATGAGCCCTGTAGGCACTGGAGGCTTCTGTTAGGTGTCCCCAGAGCTGTTCCTTTTCCAGGCTGATGAAGTCCAGGTCCTCCATCCTCTTCTCACAGGTCAAGTGCTCCAGACCCAGCCATCTCAGTGGTCCTCCACTGAACTTGCTCCAGTTGATCAATGACTTTTACTGGGAGGCCTCAAACGGGCTGCAGTATTTGAGTTTTGGCCACCAAGGAGCAGTTAGAGGGAGATGATCCCGTCACTGGATCTCTTGGCTCTGCTTCTGTTCATATGGCCCAGAAGGGTGTTGGCCTTTGCCAGGACACACAGCTGGCTCATGCCCACCTTGATGTCCATCAGGACCCCCAAGACCTTTTCCACAGAGTTGCAACACAAGTTGTCAGTGCCCAGCCTGCAACACCACGAGTCCTTCCTTTCCAAAAGGACAGGATTTTGTGCTTGCTCTCATTGTATTCCATGAGATTCTTGTCTCCTCCTTCAGCACATCTGTCTGAATGGTCATCCTTCCTTTGGTGTATAAACTCTTCCCTTCAACTTGGATTCATCTGCAAGACTAAGAAATGCCAAAGAACTTGAAACCTGAGAACAACATAGCTTATTTTTTGTCTCTCTTGTAGAAGATATGCTTGGACTAGTTTTGAAAGCACTTGTTCCCTAAAGTTTTTGCAGCACTGACAGGCTGACATCTTTGCTGACCACCTCCTTACTGTCTGCATTCCTACATCGATTCTGCCATGGATTCTGCAGCTGAGATCTGACCTGCTGCCAGGACAAGGGAGGAAACATTCATGCTGCTCTAAACATTAGAAGTGATGTTCAGTCCTCACAGCTTCCTTGCTGCAATGAAAACAGAGCCCAGTCATTTCTGAGAGGGACTGTGGGATGGGTTTAACAGTGAATCACTGTCCAAGCAAGTGGGATGAGGAAGAGGAGTGTGGGCTGCCTCCATACAAAGAGCAAACGATTTCTTTTGGACAGTGGTTCATAGGGTCAAACGAGTCTGAGAGAACTATGCATTGGATCACTAGTGTCTCATCACAGGTATTATAAAACCATTTTGTAAGTAGGGAATTTGCACCAGAATAAGACCAAAGAGGTCTTGAGTGTTATTCTTCAGGAAGAATTATAAAACTTTTAATATGGCATCACGGCCCTAATCTTAAGTGGTGCTCAGCATTCCCAGGGAAGCTATCCAGTACATCTGGTCAGATGCTGACGAGACATTCAGGGGTGATGGCAGGCACAGTTCAGTGTGTAACTGTTGCCAGCACTGGGCTTCCCTGAGCACCCAGAGCTCTGTTTCCATGCCTGCATGTGCATCAGTCTAATAGGAAGCAACCCAACTTCTTGCAGTGTCTAATGTCCCTTGGTGTTCCTCCAAGCATCTCATAGATCCAGTGGCTGCCCTTAGCTCCAAGGCTGAGGCACACTCTGGTGATGTGAGTCCCATTCCTTTGGTTCAAGAGCAGAATGGTGGGTTCCCCTTCATGAAACATGTTTATATGTGTGAGCATGCATGGAAAAAAAGTAGTGCTCCTCTTCCAGAAAGAAAGAAATTACCTTCTTCTTTGCCCTTGCAGTCTGCAGGTGTGTCCAGCCTCATAAACTTGGCTCTCTAGCTGCCCTGTAACATTTCATCGTGTGCCAGAGAGGACAGGAGAGGAAGCAAAGGATGTTATTTTCTTGCAGAGACCAGTACCCCATTCTCAATCACCACAAATGCGGACATTAAAAAGGGCCAGGTCCTCCCAGGCCACACTGGAGGAGAGAAGAGACTCTCAACGTTCCTCCCAACAGATGAAGTCAGTACTTACTAGGCAAACTAGACTAATAAATGTCGGGGCAGCAGGAGGTGAGCGCAATCAACTGTGAGAGCCTGAGTTATAGCTGTAACCTGCTGAATTCCTGGGTCACAAAGTAATTTACAGAACAACCCTAATGTCATTCAATAATTATTCCGACAGCCCAGACCCCGGGGGGCACAGCCTCCTGCCGCGGGCGTTATTAATACCATCAACAAGCAGCAGGATGTTGGTGTGAAGAAAAGAACCACAACACAACCGTGTGAACCTAAGGAACAAATGGAAAATGGTATTAATAGGATATTGTACCTAACAAGTTTAAAATAAAAAAAAACAAAACTGATCTGTCTATCTTGTCCAGGCAAATCATTCAGCAAAATATGAATGTGTCCTCTGTGACAGTGGAAATCACTGATGGCAGTTTGCAACAGAAGGGGAGGAAGATCAGTGTGTCAGTGGCTGCTCATTTATATCTCCCAGCCTCTCTGATAGTCCCCATGGAGACTGAATGGGAGGAGGGGTGGGAGGAGGTGGTTTCCAAGCACCCCAGAATAATTTAAATTAATATCCAGTGAACAATGTAAACCTTCCCTTTGACGTGGCGTGGGAATAGGCAGTCACAGCGCTCGAACTGGGTCAGCTGAAAGGGAAGGTAATGCCACAGCCCAGGATTTGATCAGCAGAGTAAGCTAGGGGCTCGACCTCTGCTATCTCAGTTCCTCCCTTCCCCTCCCAACCCCCATCCTCCAGAACATCAAGAAATGGCAGCAGAAATGTCTTTCTGTGAACTGAGAATTTGTGGATAAAAATGATGCATGTAAAACCTGAGAGTGGTTGTAGAGGGCAGCATCTTCTGCAATGTATATGGATCCTGGTATGTGGGTGCCAGGGTGATCAGGAGGTAACTGAGGTGCCTGAGGTGCCCTGCGCTGCATAGAGCCCTCCTGGAGCATCACTCTGGCCACAGTGTCAGGTTGTTGCATGAGCAGTAGCATCTGCACTTTGAGTTGGGGTATGAGCTAAACCCACTGGTTCTTTTTGATACTTAAAAGTCTGAAATGAGTAAATCTACACAAAATTGTGTAGCAAACAGAAGCTGACCATGTGGAACTGGCTGATGCTAGGCAGTACCCTGGACTGCTGCACTGGTGGATGAGTTCATCTTCCACTGGGTGCGTCTGGCGTGTGAGGAGTGAACACCGATCTGTCTGCAGAGCTGTCTGGATCTATGATCCAGCAAAGCACAAGGCTCCCTGGCTCAATTATAGCTGTGGTATTGGATGTGGGGCTTTCAGAGCCTGGAAAGCTGTCACCTCCCCAATGGAGATGGAGCAGAGCAGTACCTGGGACTAGTCTTCATGTTTCCTACCTGAAAAAAAAGCAAGCAGGGTGCCTCCCCTTTTCCATCTGTCACAACTGTGGCCAATTAATTGGTTTTTCACAGCTTAGGTAAAATTCAGATGTCTGTTTAACTAAATCAGAATTAAGCTGAGGTCCAGCTGCTGATGGATGTCCATCTGCCCAGGAGAAGTGCCCTTGAACCTGCAAATCTACCAGGCTGAAGAGAAGCCCAGCAGGCAGGCATTTTATGATTTGGGCAATGCAGGGATGGAGCGTTCTATAGCTGTGTGGATGCCTCATCCCTAGAGGTGTTCAGAGTTGGGTTGGATGATCTAGACAAAGGTGCTCCTGTCTATGCCAAGGGGGAATGGACTAGGTCCTCTTTAAATGTCTCTTCCAACCCAAACCATTTGATCTATGGAAACACATGCAAATGGGATTTCTGGCTGGGAACCAAGGGAGAACTAGGATGAGTGTGTCCTACACCCATGGCAAGCAGGCACAGCCTGACATTTAAGAGGCAGCTCAGTTGTACAACTTGTTTCACTGGCCACAAATGGCTTCTTTCTGTGGCCTTTTTCAATGTTTGACCAGTGCTCTTCCTCAATTTTCAGTTTTGCTTTTCTTTTATGCTGCCAGTGCCCAGCAGACAGACAGGAGGACCACAGAACACTGCAGGCATCAATGACAGGAGGTATGGGACCACTCTGATGTTAGTTTTGGACTCTGGGCCCTTTCTTGTGTTCACAGTTCAGCAATAAATTGCTGGTGACCTCCACCCCGCATCTAACCTTCCTTCTTGACTTCTCCTACATGCGCCACTGCCAGAAGTGGCTTTAATTTTGTGCCTGTGCGGCTTTTCTTGATGAGATCCAGGAAAAAGAGGTGAGAGATGTGTTATTCTGATGTTATCACTATTGCTGCCTAAGAACAGGATTACCAAAACACTTCTATTTCCCCTTTTGTGCTCATGCATGGATGTTGCTAGTGATATTCCCTGAATTCCCCTGAAAAATAAAGAGTGTTTTATCCGTATTCCCCAAGTGCCCAATACAAATGCAAATCAGCTCTCGGCTGTTGGTTTCTTGCTTTTTTTTCCTGTCTGGCCAGCATGGCTTGGCAGGTCTTTTCTCACTTGTTTCTTTTCCTTCCTTTCCTTTAGCTGGTGTGTCCGAAGGGAAGGTCCCCAGGAGGGTCAGAGACCGGCTCCATTCCCACATCTCTGCCCTTCTCTTCCTCCCCCTCCTGTTGCCCAGCTTGTGTCTTTATTAACCCCATGTACAGAAAGATCTGAAGGGCTAAAAATAAACCAGGACTGACCCAAATTCCCTAAAGTAATGATCAGGTGGATCACACTGGTTCCAGATAAGAACATTTGGGCCCTTTATGTTCCTGCTTTGTTGCCTCCCTGCGCAGTTGATCTCTTGGACAAAACTGAGTAGGATGTCATAGCTATGGAGACCCAAAATCAGAGGAGGAAGGATGGTGAACTTTCCCATGTTCAATAAGTTAGTGATTTTTAGATAACAAAACACCTAAATGAGCAACTCCTAAATCCCATGAGTACAATTTGAAAGGGGTGGGGGGTGTGTTTAACTGGAGAGGCTGGTGAGAATAACCAGTGTTCTAAACCCTTAGGTCAAAGCAAGTGTCTACTCAGTTAGAAAATTCATGTACAATTTTTTAAAAGGATGAACAGTCAGTAGACTAGACTGCCAGGTTAAAGCCAAGCCTGCCATTTCTTCTGCAGTTGGCATGTTTTATTATGTGTCCAAATTTCAGTCTTATGCCAGCTCTCTGTGTCATCAGAGTCCCTTGCCTTTTTAAAAGGACATAAATTTTAATTGTATTTAAAGCTGAACATATTTACAGGTCATGTCAAATGTACACAAGGTTACTACAAGGAAAATTCAGAAATGAGACACCAGCATCAAAATCCAGCTCCAACAATCCAGCAAAAGACAGCCTGACAGTCCTGTGATCCTGGGCTAAGGATCACTACCAGGGACAGCCATGGACTTGGTCAGGATCCTTACCTTCCTCCCACGGGCTTCAGATCAACCAAGCACTTAAATACACACTGACTTCTAGTGCATGAGCAGCTCTTGCCTACCAAAATGGGCTTGCAATGGGCTTAAAACTTAAGACACTCTTAAACTCCAGGGAAGGGCTGGTGAAACCCACATGGGGACGAGGGATGAAGCTTCCTTCCTTCCCTGCTCGGGTCCACCATGGGGCAAGTCCCACGAATGCACTGAGCCCATGGGCCTGGCTCCATGCTGTGGTGCTGGGGCCCACAGGGTGCCCGAGAGCTGTCTGCTGGGGGTGACTGGCCCAATACATCCAATACGGCTGCCTGCATGTCTTTGTTGCCATCTCCCATCTGCCCAGCACTGATACTGAGCAGCTTGTTCTGCTCTCAATGCTTGCAGCTGAGCCTGTTCCTAAAAAAAAACCCCTCAGAGGGAAAAAAAATCATTTGTGTGGGTTTCCTTCTTCTCTTTTCATCTTCTTTCCTGCTGCTATTCATTTAGCATGAAATAACCTTCCAAATCAATCCGGAAGAGATCATTTGAAACTGTTGCTGTTTTCCTGTTGCTAATTGCTGGTTTGAAATCCCATTTGAATCACCCTGAATACACAGTCCAATGTTCCAAATCTAACAGGTATTTTTCCTGATGGGTTTTTTATTTTCCTGCAAAAAATCCCTCCCTCCGCCTCCCCAAACATCCCAGTCGTGGATCAGTGGTTAGATTTAATGGGACAATAGCGTCTCCACAGTACGTCTTGTTTCCGAAGCAGAGCAGTGTCTTGGCAGGAACCAACTGCTGCTGAGTTTCACAGGCCTGGCGGTGCATTTTGGTACTGGCAGACCCAGAAGTGAAGCAGTTAATTGCCCTACTGGGAAGGAGGAAATTTCTTGTAAAAGTCCAGAATCTGGTTGAACAATGTGGCCTTTTATTTTTCAGCCTTGGAATCAGGCCTGGCTGCCCTTGTAAACAAAGAAAGGAAAGAATCACTGAACCAACCCAATACATAAAAACTGACCATGTCTGTCTTTGAAGTTTCCTTTATGTTGTTTGGAAAACTTGGGATTATAAGAGGATTTTTCCCTTTTTTTTTTTTTTTTCCCTAAGAAAAAGAGGGATGGAAGTTAAGGGAAACTTTTTCTTAAACAGAGCAGAAGTCATTAATTAAGTATCCCATTCATCCCCGAGGCACCGGCTCATCAATCAGATTTCTTATTAGCATTCTGATGACCCCCCTGACCCCCTGTCTCTGTACTGTCTGCATGACGACACAGAAAACCAGACCACACACCGAATGGAGGAGGATTATTCAACACTTCTTACTCTGGGCTCGGAGGGGGAACAGAGCTGGGAAGAGGAACGATGATGGACATTGTTGTTTTGGGTTGAGGCGAGTCAATAAGTGGCTCCTGAAGGAACAGCCTTGAGAGCCTGGGAGGGTGACATAGCAATGTCCTGCTGCACGCATAGGGCTACTCCGGGGCTGGGACCTATGGTTTGGTGCTATCACAGGGTCTCTCTGCTCCCACAGTAGGCTTAAATCCAGAGTGAAGAATAAGATTTTAGCCACTGTGCTTTTATCCTTACGTAACCCTGATCAGGTCCTGAAAATGAGCTGGTGACTCTGAGCTCCCTAAGCAGGTGGTGTCCTCAGGGTGGGTAACGGTGCCAACATTACCAGTCCTCTAGCCTTTCTCCTCCCAGGTTATCCCAATTACAAGTCATTATCCGCTTACATCTTTAAACAACTACTTTTGGGCAAGTTTTTATGTTGAAAACAAAACAAAACAAAACAAAACAAAAAACCAAACCAAAAGAGGACAATGACAGCAGCAAATTTTGAGGTGTGCACATCATTTTCTGAAAGTCAAACTGCAGCAGTCCCTTGCTTAGCATGTACATTGCACACACATGCACAGAGCACGAAGACAAGAATGGCCTGAAGGAGAGTTGATTTAGATTAGATATAAGAAAGAAGTTTTTTACAATGAGAATATAGAGACAGTAGCACAGGTTGCCCAGAGAGGTTGTGAATACCCCATCCCTGGAAATATTCAAGGCCAAGTTGGACAGGGCTCTGAGCAACCTAATCTAGTTGAAGATGTCCCTGCTCTTTGCAGTGGTATTGGATTAGATGGCCTTTAATAGTCTCTTTCAACCCAAACTATTCCATGGTTCTATGATTCCATGGTAACCCTGACTGGGAAAGCAGTGACCAGTGCAGGGAGGCAGCAATTCAAGATCACAAACTGCTCTCCCTGACCTTTGCAATGATGTTATGCAGAGCCACATGTCAAGGAGGAAGAAAGGCAGCATGTATGATGTGCCCAGGTGACTGCCACGGGGATGGACCTAAGAACATGGCACCACTCTTAGGGCAGCTTGTTAACAAGAGCTGGCTGAAATTCCTAAATGAGATTGTTTTTACCTCAGAATAAAGCATTTTGACTGTTTCTTTATAAGCTGAAGAGGCTGTTTTCCCATTTCTTCATTCTTCTGTGTTTTTCTTTTTCAAAAGTAAAAGTACAATAATGTGTGGAAAAAAGGAAAAGTGGACAATGTGGATAAAATTGGGAAATTTCAAAGCAATTAGGAGCAATTAAAAAAAAATAAAGTCTTTTTGATTTGGTTTAGTTGGCTTGTACCTGACCAAGTGTGATATATTCTCCTTTAAGTCTCACAGCCCTGGAGGATTACCATCACAGCTCATCTCTGAATTTAGGCAGTATTCCCTGAGTCACACTAAAACTGGTGGGGATTAGGCATCTTTAGGGGTCTGAGCCTCAAGGTTTCACCTGACAACAAAAGTCCCTCTAAGCATCAAATTATATCTGTACTCCAGCTAAAACCCCAATGTATAAAACATCCTTATCTTTGGGTCTCATCCTCAAAGCAGAGAGTTGCTGTCATAACTCAAGAGAACATGAGGGTCCTTCCTGGAGATGCAAGTATGTGCATAAGTCATTGCTGATGGAGGAGGAGATTGAGAGGATGAAAGTAAAAGGGGACAGCAGTTTCCTCTGTCCTGTTAAATACCAAAAGAGCACTGGGAGCAGATACCTGAACCGGGGGCTTCACATCCCATGCAGGTACCTTTGGCAAAAAGCTACAGGAACTCTTCATCTCACTGTCCTAATGGATCCTCAATTATCAGGCACCAGTGTGAGGGGCTGTGAGAGACTGAAATAGTTAATGGCTTAAACACTGTATTTTTTTCCAACAGAGTGGTTTGGGAAGCAGCAAGTTGAAAAAAAAACACGGAGAAGAAAGAAGTGTAGATACTGTCAGAAAAACAGATCAGGTGGGGAGAGACTTGCTATGCAGAAGACCAAAGAATGCACAAAGAGTTCCTCTCTCTCAAGTGCAGCAAGCAAGGAGGTGAATTCAATTGGGTACCAGTGTGGTGGCTGGTGTTCCAGTGCTGGATCCTCTGACACAGCAATCAGATACTGTTTGCAAAGATGACATAAATTAAATTTCTTGTACATGGAAAAAAAATTTAAACAGGATTCCTGATGCCAGCAGCTCCTCTTATCACTTTGTAGCCTGTTACATTCCCTGGCAGATAATTACCCTGACTAACATTTATCTGACGCAGCCAATTTTGCCTCCAAAATCTGTTTTCCAACCTTAGCTGACTATTCACAGACATGACAGCTCCCCTCACAATAGTATAAATGCTAATAAATCTTGTTAGAAAATAGCAGGGGTTTATGGCACTACAAAGTCAAAATAAGATGTAATGGCTACTCCAGAGAGCTAGATGGAGAAGCTGAGAGCCTTTTGTGCCTCTGTCTTAGTATTAGTGGTATTTTCCGTCATCTGATTTATTTCTTTTGCTGTTGTGTGTTCCATCTTCAGATATAGGAAGGTTTTGTACAGTTGGATGGCCACACTGGAGAACGAGCTGCCTACCATACTCTTCATGCCAACTTGACTTCTGGTCTTTCTTCTTCTGTGATTTTCTTTTCTGTATTTCCAAGAGGTCTGTAAGGTAGGAGGAGCTGGTACAGGTGTTTGGCAGTGCAGTGAAGGGCACTGGGGAACCGATCAGGGCACTGGGGAACTGATGAGGATTCTAAAGAACCTGTCAAGATTGAAAAGGACAGATTAGTCTTTTACCAGCTCCTTGGGCTGCTCACCCTGGGGTTGTACATGATGCTGGCTACAGATGGTGGTGGAAGCTGGGCTTGAGAAGGAAGGACTAAGGCTGTGGCTTGTTGGCAGATTTCTAATCAAACAGGGTTCTGCTGCCCAGGCCAATTCCCTTTACTGACTCATGTTTGAATAGATCTCTACTCAAGTCATGTGTATTATAATCCCCAGTTTATCCTCTGGCACAGGAAGGCAAGGAACCTTGTTGGGTAGGTACAGGAACATTTTATCCACAATGACCTTTTAAGCACCTGATAGTTTACTTCTCTTTCTCAAGAACTGAATTCTTCATGCAAATCTGCCTCTTCCTTCCAAAACTCCCAAATTCCGTTAATAGTATTTGAGTCCTTCTGCCTTCTTTCTCCTTCTAATTCTTCTTTCATGAAGCCCATACCATTTCATGAACCCTAACCCTGCTTTTAAGGAAAATTCACCTTTAAATAGTGCATCTAGACCATGTGTTAACTCTGCAGAGATCTGGGCCTGGCGATCCTCACCTGAAGATCAGAGCTGAAGGCTTGAGGCTGCAGAGAGGTGGCTCAAAGATGGTGCCTTGCACAAAAAAATATCACCAGATGTATTCCAAGCAGGTCTAAATAAGCTCATGAGGGCAAAATCGAGTGCACAGTGTTGTATTTCCATATCTTCATGTCTGGCTGTTTGTGAGGGTCCCAGGCTCAGAACTCGCTTGAATCACTGGCAAAAGTGTCCACCCCATCTGTTATTCAGGATGTAGCCTGAATCCTCTCATCCTTAAGGGTTTTCCAGTGGTTTCTCTTCTTCTGCCTTGTGATGCTACCAGAAGACAGAATTTTGATGATATTGGTGAGTTTTCCCACTCAAGTTAAATGACTGCTCCACATTCCCATTTAGATCCTTCTTAAAAGTCTCTTCCTTAAGCACATAAGAAATATTTTGAAATTGTTTGGAAGACATTGCCCTTGCTCACTTTCATTTTCCTAGAGCATCCAGCCATATGAGCAAGGCTTAACACATCTGGCAGCTATTTGTTACAGTGTCTGTACATTCTTGATGTGAGGTTAAAATGGATATTTGGATATCTTAATAAGCTTGTTAAGCCTAAAAGTGGGAGCTCCCTAAAAAAGGAGCGATTAGCTGACTTGGAGAATTTCGACAGAGAGATGCTCTCTACTTTTTCCTTTCCAACTTTGGTCCCAGTCCAGTTTAAACCTGCAATAAACAAAACCATGGATGGGAGTTTCTCCCCACAAAAAGGGGTGTTGTGACCTCTGATTTCTAAAAAGCATTTTCAGGATGTTTCAGGCAACTGCCTGCACTGGTTTGATGCTAGTAGTAGCAGTGGATGTTGGGGCAAATTGGCATGTGCCCTGAGTTCTTCAGACCTGGTTGGGATTAGTTTGGTTAGGTTGTTTACAGGGGCTTTCTTTTCTTCTTCAGCAGGAAAACAGGGTCAGCAGGATCACTAGAGCAGAAAAGCTACTCTGGAGCTGCCTATTTCTCCCCATGAATAAGAAGAGATTGATGGTGAGAAGGTCACGTAGGATCCTCTTTGACAACCACCATCAGTAGCTTTGAGCTGTCTTTTGATTTCTTGCCAGTGTCTGTATTTGGCAATCTGGTGGGAAGCATCTTGTGGTCCTTACTGAAGTCCTTGCTGAGGTGAACTATGACTGTGGGGACGGCTGTGCCCTTTCAGGCTGCCACAGCCAGGCTCCTCCTGTGGCTACACACGGAGGGAGCATCGAGACCCTCACATAGATCACCTGTGAAAGGGTGGGCAGCAAATAAACCCTCCATCCTCCAGCTGGGAACCCTCTGGGAGCACTAAAAAGAAGATAGGAACATTAAGACACAAAAAGGGCAAAGCTTGAATCTTATGGTCAAAACCCAAACCATGGAGAGTGGTGCTGTCAAAACTACCTTGCACAAACTTGGCAGCCCCCGATGTGCCTGGTGACCCAGACATGCCAAGTGGGAGCAGCCGCATTCCCACCGCTGGGCGCGCAGCGATATGACGGCGTGCCAAAGGATCTTTAGGAGCTGGGGGGTGTGGGGGGGAATATCCTGGCATAGAATTTAAAATGTGCTCTAACCTTTTCTGCAAACTGAAAGCAAGAAAAATGCTCATAAAACTAGTCTTTGTGCACAGAAAGAAGTCCGTTTTTATACTGTTGCTAAGTTCCTTATTGTTTTCTGGCTGTTTTTTGTGTTTCTGTGGCAGCCTTTTCTGTGGGCCTCTTTCAGTGACTTAGCTATATTGGCCTGCAGATAATTAGATCAGTGCTATCATTTTCACTGTCTTTTTTCCTCTGGAGCTATTTGCATGATAATGGAAGTTTGTGCGACTCTCTCCCTCCGTCTCCCTCTCTCTTTTAACCAGACACCATTTCTAAACATGAAATAATTAAGGGAACAATCTGTGAGTGGCTCTGTTAAGAAAAGACTGAAAACATCTGGTTAAGAAAACATATTGGGGGCTCAAGAATCCAATGCTTGTGTTAGCTATAGCTTTAAAATAATGGTGTTTCCTTAATAGTATTTTTAATCTATACTTTATATACAGTATTTGCTGTATGCAAAGCTCCTTATCACAGCATACTCCCACTCTGGGTACGTATGTGCATACGATTACTTATTATGTGTTTATCTAGAAAATTTACAGACCAGTAAAATATTAGAATCTAAACTCTTAATGACTCCTATGCCAGGTACCATTTAAATGGTAACTGTGCCTCACAAACTGGTTTTGAACCCCTCTTGCTGTGAACAAAGTCCTTTGTTCCACAAGGTATGCCCATATCTAAGCATAAGGTAAACCCATAGGTTATGCTGATTTAGGGTCTGGGGCTTTCCATGGGAGGACATATCGTGGCCAAGGGTGGGCCAAGGGAGCTCCTTGTGCAGGAGCAGGGTCTGCTGCCATCCCCAAGTCCCGCAGACCAGTGTCCATCTCAGCCTCCAGACTGTGCTGTACCACTGAGAAGGTCATTTTTGCTGTAAGAAAAGGGTCTTGGGACCAATTCCTGCTTCTGATAAGATTAAATTCCCTACAGACATATCTCATCAGAGGAGATAATAAATAGTGAAAAAAGTAGAGTTAATAAAATTTAGGATGGCACTAGAAGACCATGGAATTAATTTGGGATTCGGATTTCCCTATGGCATCTCCAGAAGGGGAATCAGCTGTCCTACACCTGATGACTTTTGACATATGGTAAAAACATATTCCTGGTCCAGCTCCAGATCTTGTAGGGGTGCTCAGAGCAGCCCAGGGCTGCAGTGAATGGGTGGCAAGGCTGGGAGTAGAAAATCATACTTGTCTGTTCAGTTAAGCTCATTAAAAGTGGCTTGAAACATTCTAATGGGCAATTTTCAATAGGCGAAACTGGATACTGTTTTGTTAGCATTTTCAATTAAAAAGAAAGCAACTAAAAATTCCCCATTATTTTTTAAATTAATAAAGTATTCTTGGGAAGAAAACAGGTTTAACCTATCCATATTTATTTACTTGTTTATTTATTTAATAAACTAATTTAGTTTAAATACTGGTACATGGTGCTGAACAACATTTTTACAGATGACTCTGTGCTGCAAATATCTCATACTTTTAACACAAAAGAAAAAGTTTTCCTTTATATAAATACCCAGGAGGATTGGGATCTGTTGTTGTGTGCCATGGAGTCACACATAGAGTCATAGAATCACAGAATGGTTTGGGTTGGAAGGGACCTTAAAGATCATTTAATTCCAACCCTCTGCTGTGGGCAGGGACACCTCCTATTAGACTGGGTTGTTCAGAGCCTCATCCAACCTGACCTGGAACACTTCCAGGGGTGGGGCAGTCTGAGCTTCTCTAATAAATCTGTTCCAGTGTCTCACCACCCTCAGAATAAAGAATTTCTTCCTAACATCTAATCTAAACGTGTCCTCTTCCAGTTTAAACCCATTACCCCTTATCCTATCACTACATACCCTTATAAAAAGTGTGTCTCTAATTTTCTTGTAGGACTTTTAGGTACTGGAAAGTGCTATGAGGTCTCCCTAGAGCCTTCTCTTCTTCAGGCTGATTCATCAACTGAGCTGTACCAGGTTTGTTTGAGAGATATTAAGGACTAAAAAGAGTTCTGATAGCATTGCCATAGTCACAGGTACCTGAAAGCCACCTCCAAGTCAGAGAGAAGTCATCTCCAAGTCAGCGTAGCTAAAGCATCCTTTGAGAGCTACCCAGAATGGGAGAGAGGCCTGAGCCCAGGCCACGGGAGGGCTGAAAGGACCATCACAGTTTAGTTCATAGCTACATGGAGGTCAGATGCCAAAAGAAGACTTCTTTCTGAACTGCTGTTGCCAAGTTTTGTATGACCATGATCACACACAAGAGGGTATCTGGCCTTCCTGTTCTCTTGCCTATGTTGTGGATGGTGCACAGCTGGACCTCTGAGAAACACCTCAGTGCCTTCGGTTTCAGTGGCCATTTGGAGATACATGAAGGCTATTTTGCAGCATTTTCTAAATCCTCACTATTTGTTTTAGGTAAGATTAGAGCAACTGTTGTCCTCCCGAAAGCCATGCAGCCCCTTCTCAAAGCCAGGTAGTGCTTCCCCAAAGCCTGTCAGGAACCACGAAATCAAACAAACTGGTTCCTACCAAGAAAAAAGAGATGAGAGGAAGGACAGTTTGCAGTAAACAAGACAGTACTTGATATTATTTGCTGTTTGATTGCATTTCACCTTTTATTTCCACCCAGCAAAGCTCATCTGAGCAACATACTGTATGACTAGCAAAAATGAAGGAAGGAGTTCGATTTCAAACCCCACACATTTACCTTCAGAAATGCTTCTGAAAAACCCTGAAAATTTCAAGGAGTATACATGGACTGAAGAAAAAAACCCAAATAACTATTTCTCAATTGTATGAAAAGTGATTTCTTATTATTTTTGATATCTCTACATGTTTCTTCAGTGTATATTTCTACCATTAGCCAAGTACTGGACTATGAGCAGGATTTAATGAAACAAAATTACAATTTCAATCCCCAAAACGCTTTCCAGAAGAGGTAAGTCATGTTTTTTGCTCAGCTCTTGCAGTGGTGACAGAATCACCAGCACAAGAGGTGGCTTATCAACTTATCAAATGCATTTGTTTTTTGGCAGACAAGTTCACATTTTCACAACTTTTGTGGGATTATTAACTATACCAGGTTACTTATAATCAAACTACAAATAATTTGGACAACTACTCTTTCTGAAAGGTCAACTTTCAGAGAGTGTGAAAAAAATATTTAACCCACAGAAGAAAACTTCAGTGAAGAGCTGAAAGCCTGCTGCCATCACCTTATATATTATATACAAGATTTGAACACAAATTACAATAGTATGAAGAAGATGGTTGTTTCTCCAATCAGGAAGTTTATACAATGAAAAAAGTGAAAGCAACTCAAAGGTTTTTTAAGCTGGTGCTGAGGTTTCTTCTCAGATGAGCTGCCCTGGGAATTAGATTTGGACACGGTCCCTTTTCCAGTGTATGCTTCTTCTGATCTTCTTGTCATTAAACTTCCGGTTTACCTTCACACAGATAGATTCTCTTCACAATATTTTATATTGTGAAGAGAATATATGAGAATGAGATGAGAATATATGTGAAGAGAATATTTCATATTGTGAAGAGAATACTCTCATATTGTTTCACAGCTGTGAAACAGTATTGATAACTGTTCAGATGAAGGAGAATGAGATGGCTGTGATGGAAGAGCTGATTCACCGCTAAGCAGCCCCAGTTTTACACTGGAGCAACCTCACTGAAATAAGGAATTCTGCTCTTCTAAAACCAAGAGTTGGGTCAGGCTCAACTCAATGATGGACTTTCCTGTTGATTCAGAAGATTAAATATAGTTCCCTCACTGTATGTTCATTTCTCAGCTGAGTCCTGCACGCCTCACATGGGCAAAACAAGCACTGCCTTATGACCAACATGATCCCAGAACTGGATGCTGAAGGACTGGATTGCATAACCCTCCAAAATTTTAGAAAATACCGGCAAATTGTAAATAAAGTCTTTCCCTAATGACTTTGTGAACTCAGGTCCAGTGGAAACTTTGGCTATACAAAGTTGATTGGATGAGGGCTTGGAGTGACACACTATTTCTTTTCCAGGTCTAAACTGAATCCGGTTGCTTGCTTGCTTAAAACAAACATATAAAACCCCATCAGGTTAAATCTTTAAAGTCCACCTCAGACGCTTTTGTTTAGCTTAGAATACTTCGCTGAAATCCAGAAGTCTGCAGTGGCATCTCAGTGCTCAGCCCCATCTGGGCACGGACCAGGAGAGCCTACACAGTATCTACGGATAGAGCAATGATCCCCAAAACAGACAACACAGTTTCACGCTTTATCTTTGTACAGCTCCTTCCACTTTGATGATGCAGTGCTTACAAACACTTATCACCCACTCACCGGCGCCAGCAGAACCTGCTCTGTTCTTTCTTCTGGAGGGAACATATTCCAAGGGAACCTGAAACGCACATTGAGATTGAAAGGGGGCAAAGGAAACGAGACAGTGGCATTCAGAAGCTGCAAGAGGAAAACAGGGCTTTGTTTGCAGGGTGCTAAGTCTTCAGTCCTGTGTCCACTAATAATTTAATTTGAATAGAATAGCACCTCAAAGAAGCCAAGGCTGTTAAGGAAGGAGCTGTGTATACGCACATGTATCAGTGGACATCATTTGAAGGACTGTGCAAAGATTTAAGGCAAGTAAGCCACACAATCTCATATCTACAAATACTAAATTTAGGTTAAGTGGACTAAATTTGGCTTAAGTGGAGTAAGCCTTTCATCCTTCCTTCTGATTTTATTGAATATTTTATTGCAATTCTTCTTTCTTTATTAATCGGTAAGCAAATCATTGTGTTTTAAAGTTGTTCCCACTGTTGTGAGTATAAACTTCCTGAAGATTTTAGTCTGTTTGCAAGAGATTGAGTAAAATAAAGATTTTTTTTTTTTAGGTCAACATTTTCTTCTGGCAGACTGAGCCTGAAGTGCACTTTATTTCCCTTTAATTTAACAGCTCCAGCAGCTTTTCCAGTTAAATCGACTGTTCATTATTGAGCCCATTTATGAAGGGCTGTGCAGTGCAGTTTAATGAATCCCTGGCACAAAGCTCCCTTTCAGTGTAGGGAAAGAATAGCAGCCTATTTAGGTCCTGTAGGGCTGTATGTCAAAGGCTGCCTATAATACTTGTCAGGGAAGGGCAGAAATTCCCACTGATATAAGAATGTGCAAGAAATCAACTTTCACAACCAACTCAACGATTAAGACACGATCAGGAAATGAGACTGTAGTTTGGGAGTGCTGACACCTGTTTGGGCAGCCAGATTTTCCCATAACTCGATAACCATATGGGCCATACAACCAGGAGGGGAAGAAAAAAAGTCCTCCCTCCCCTGTTGCAGAGATTTTCTTACTTTCACGCTGCCTTCCTGATGCCATGATGAAAGGAAAATGGGTGTTGTGAATTGTGAGGGCTGGGTTCAGTGCTGGATTAGGTTTCCTTCCCTAGAGAAGATTTTGCTAGTGATCACAGAATCATGGAATAGTTTGGGTTGGAAGGGATCTCAAAGATCATCAAGTTCCAACCCCCCCTGCAATGGGCAGGGACATCTTCAACGAGACCATGTTGCTCAAAGCCCCATCCAACATGGCCTTGAGTATTTCCAGGGACGGGGAATCTACCACTTCTCTGGGTAACTCATGCCAGTGTTTCATCATCCTCACTGTAGAACATTTCTTCATTATGTCCTGAATCTACTTCCTTTTAGTGATGAGGTACAGAATGAGATGTTTCCTTCAGGCTGAATCCTAGTGAGAGCATGCCTCTGCATGGCAGAGGATTTATCCTGGTGTTGGACAAAGAGACAGGCAGCCCCATAAGCATCAGGAGGGCACACAGAGCTTCTGCAACTGTCTCCAGTGAGGAACTGCTCCACAGAAATGCTGGCACTGTAACGCAGCCCTTTAACGTGCAAAGTTTCCTTGCTTGCGTAAGTTGCTCTCTCCTTTCTGGCCTGCTTGGTCTGCAAGGATAACTAATTGTTCTTCTTGTGAAGGGCTTGATCATGTGGGTGTGAGCTCAGTCTGTGGCCTGTGCAAAGCATTCATGATCATGGCTTGTCACTGCTCCCTTTACTTCACAAAGTGACTGTGCTGTGGCTCTCTCTAAAAAAGCCAAGATCGATGCCAAGGGCATCCCTTCAGAAAGCCTTGTTTTAATCCCCAGAGTTGGTTGAGATGATGCTTGCTACAACGAGCAAGAAAATTAACAAAAACAGACAAACTTCCTACACAAAAGTGGCCAAGTAAATAGCAGCAGAGCCCCTGGAGCCCCTGAGTGAGCACTAAGTCCTCTCCTGTGGGATGGAGGTGTGGGAGAGGAAAGCACTTCTGTGGCCACTTCCCTCACATCAGTCTGATGGGGGAAGAGTGGAGTGATGGATATTGGGTCCAAAATTTTGCCTATGGTTGAGGTTATATTGTGGATCTAATCCCAGCACTTCCTGGACATTAGACTCTGCCAGTGAGCTGAGATGGATCACTGGTGGGGCCTGAGAGTCACCCTGCATGGGCTGAGCATCAGTATCCTGAAAGAGCACAGGCGGAAGGCAAACACTGGCTCCTACAGCTGCTGGAAAAGTGAGATGTTTTGCAGGAATAACCAAACTGCTATTTCCTTAAAAAAAAAAATTTAGTTTCTTTGCAAGTTGTTGTCATCATGTGGCTTAGCAAATTTCCCTCCAGGCATTGCCCAACTTGGGGTAATCAGCTCTGCCTGAGAGAACACAGAGAATAAGCATGTTTAATGCAATTATGAAGGCTTTTTAAATCTCCAGATCTGGTTGAGAATATGTAAATTTGGCTGCTTAGCACAACTGAATGCAAACTTTCCTTTGCATGCCTGACAATTGTTTTAATACTCTCCAAGTTTTAGGAGGTAATAAAGTCTCCTGCTAAACCGTAGCTGAGCTCTCAAAGCTGTTTAATTGAATGAATTCAGCCTTATAGAAGAGAAGCCAGGCCTTTCAGCTCTTTTTTATCTAAGCCACCGGATATTTAGCCACTCTGCATATAATACCACCCAGACTCATTAATGAACCCTTTAGACAGGCTATGGAATATTGCTGCTATACTGCTGAAGCGGGTACCAATTTGAGGGCAACGTAATGAAGTTGAGTCATTTCATGTTAGTCATACAAGAAACGGTCCCAGACTGGCTGTACATTCAGCGAGGGATAGTGATCCCCATTTTCTAGATCCATGTGCAGTTTGAAGTGGCCTCACAGGGGATGCAAAATTATCTAGTGGGGTATATAGGGAATATATATGTTGTTCTTTACATGTCCGCATCAATAAGGGAGCTCAGGGCGGCCTGCAAAGCTTGACAGGGCTTGACAGGACCTGAGGGTAACAGCTTGAGTCACTAATCCCTGTCAGTTGCATTCAAGCTAAGTAGTTTAAATCCACCTTCTATGTAGACATACTCTGACATGGAGAGATATATAGATTTCCCATAGCTCTCTGCCTACCAGGGTTTTTTTGCTTCAATTACACAGTTGCACTCAGAACAAGCCCCCAAATAAGAGACTCTGGGAGCCTCCAGCTGTTTAGCAAAGGAGACTAGGTCCAGATCTGCTGGCACCAGACTCAAGGCTGTGTCTGGGACTGCAAGGTTGTGCCTGTTGAGTACTGCTGTTATGCTGGTGAGAGATCAAGAAAATCAGCATTTCTGTTTTGTAGAGGATCTTAAATCTTTTTTTCCCTCTCATGATATATGTGCTTTTTCCTCTTTTCTTGTCGCAATACTTGCTTAGTATTCAACAACTGTTTGAAACCACAGTGAGGTGAATTTGGCTGATTTTTCCATTTTACCACTAAATACAGTCCTAGGAACCTGCTTCCCTTTTCTTCTGTAGTGTTTTGCTTTCTGTTTCCTCCTTCCATTACAAAACTGCTCCATGAATTGATACAGACCACAAAAATTCATTCACAAACAGATATGGATCTTTATTCAAATTTGGATGTATAAAATCACTGACAATACATCTGGAGCTGGGTTGAGGGTTGTTCTGCATCAGTGTAAGAGTTTTTTGAAGGAAAAATAAAAAATAAAAACACCTTTCTTCCCCAAAAAAGATAAAATAGTTACTTCAGGAGTCACTTCACTAATTTTTTACGTTCCGTATGGACAACTTTTACTGCTGCTTCACCAAATCCACGGAAGACCATAAACAAGCTGGCCTAGAAGAAGGCGTCCTTGCCCATTGTAGGGGTGTTGGACTAGATGATCTTTAAAGTACTTTCCAATCCAAACAGTTTCATGATTCTGTGAATTAAACTGAATGCATCCCAGTAATTTGAAATCTCTCCTGGATCACAGCACTGGATTTTCTCAGAACTTGCCTAGGAAAAGACAATATTCTCTGTAATGTGCATAGCAATGAGCTTGGAAAAAAACACCCTTTACAAAGTAATTTTGATTTGTGCATCCTGGTGGCTGTCCGAGCAAGGGCATGTGCCCATGTCCCAGCACACTGAACCGTGCAGGTGACCCAGCACCACCGCATACGAGGAACATCCGCAGGCGAGGAACATGCTTTTTGTCAGCTGAGCAGCCGCAGGAGTGGAGACAAGACTGATGGGGTCGGGGGGATGCTCTGGGGTGAGTGTATGTGTCTGGTCAGTGGATGCCTGTGTACCTGCCCCGGGGCGAGTGTGACCCCTGTCCCAGGACGTGTGTGTCTCTGTCCCGGGCGTGATGCTCGTCCCGCCCCGCCGTGGCCGATGTTCCCGCCCGGGTCGGTGAGTGGGTGGGTGCAGCCGGGCCGGCCCCCGATGTCCCGTCAGGAAGGCGGGGAGGGCCGTGTCCAGCCCAGCTCTGATCCCACCTCCTGCTTCCCCGCCCGCCGCCTTTTCCCCGCCGCCGCCGCCGCCTGCCCGGCGCAGCCCGGAGCC
>VXAU01000121.1:734572-864669 GCA_013399695.1 Formicarius rufipectus
AGCTGCCGCTGCCCGCCGGCCCGCACCCGCTGCTGGGCGGGCTGCTGTACCCCGAGCCGCCTTGGAGCCCCGCGGCGCCCTGCAGCCCGCCCAGGAAGGCGCCGCCCGAGCCCCTGCGCCCGCTGTACCCCGGCGGCCCCGAGCCCGTCCCCGGCGGCAGCACGGAGGAGCCCGGAGGGCACCTGCCCGCGGGGTTCGCCCCCTTCTTCCCCGAGTGCGCGCTGCCCCCGCCGCAGCCGCCCTACGACTACGGCGCCGGGTATCACCGCGGGGGCTACCCCGGGCTGTAGGGCGCCGGGGGCTCGGGGTCCGCGGGGAGCGGCGCGGACGGACGCTGGGGCAGCGCGGAGGATTCTCGGGGCTCCACACACCCCGCTCCCAAAACCGCGGGCACGGCCCCCGCAGGATTCCGCCGTGTGCACCGCCAGTCGCCTCCTCCTGCCCGTCTGGGGGACGCTGCAAATAAAATGTGAAACTTTGGGTTCCTTCAGGTGTTTCTGTAGCGGCCGGTTGCCCCCCCCCTTTCCGTCCCCCTTGCTCAGGGGCCAGGGCTTGGCTGGCTGTAGGCAGACGTGGGGACGGGGGCTGCGCTCCCCAAAGGCCGTGGTGACAGCTCCTCAGTGATTTCAGTCGAAACCTAAAGCCTACGCCAGCGCTTGAGGTGCGTTTAATATTTTTCCCAGGCTCGTATTCATCACAAGTGCTGACAGGTGTTCCGCTGAGGACACAAAGGCAAGGAAATGAAAGTGAAGCAAAATTAAAAATGCTGCTACCAAAACTCGGTGTCCTGAAATTTTAACAACGTCTTGCAGGATCTTGCAACCGGCAATTTAAAGCGATACGTAAGGTAAATCGATGGCTTAAGTTCGGGACGAAAATTTACTGTAACCACTGCGGCCGTGTGATTCCTACAGACCGCTGGATTTCCTCCAGGAATGTGTCAAAGCTCAGAAAGCAGTGCGGCTCGGTCTCATTGTGTACAGGAGATTATTTGATAATCATTTAAGTTATGTAAAAGAGTCTATGATAGGTCCTATAAAAATAAAGCTACACAATAGATCCGAGATCTGTGGTTGTTACTGCCGCTGAAACGCTGCGTTCAGAGGGCTTTCACCGCGCCTCCATCCTCTGTAATGGTTTCTTGGCAGGAGTTAAGACAGGCAGTGGGTTTTGTCTTTCCTCAATCTTTTGAAATGCCGTATTTTATCCACAGCGACCCGTGCTTGTTTTGCCTTCATTTGTACCGGCTGTTCCTGTAACTTAGTAGAAAGAAAGGAGTGTTAATAGACTGCAAAGCCAAGGGATGAAAATTGTTACAGTTATGAAAACAGATCAAAATACTCGGAGGTTTCCTATTGAGATGCAAGTTTTCAAAGGCAATCCCGCAGTCTGGCTCCCTGCCAGCCCCAAGTGGATTGTTTGTTTTTGAAACGGGATCCACATACGGATCAGCTTGGGGTTTTACCCTCGGTGGTGACAAACCCTTGTGCCTTCTGTCCTTTAAAATACAATGTGGAAGGTAAAGCAGTTTTCGTCATTCTTCAGCCCAGATTTAACTTTTCAGGCACTTGGGCTCAAGATGCTCAGAAGTGTGGAGAGGTGAAGCAAAATATTTTGGAAATAAACTGAAGTAATTTTTGGAAAATGGTTTAATTTTACTTTTAAACAGCGAGAAGCATAACTGCTCCTGTCAATTTTCTCCCCCAAAGCTGCCCAAGGTCTCCACAAACTGTATGCAAAGGAACCACCGTGGATGAATGTCCACAACACTCCAATGTCTTGATAGCTGAGTGCTGTTAAGGAAAAGCACTTTTCAAGAACAGTTTTGCAGCAGTTTATTTCACTTACAAGAGTATGTATGAGGATAATTGGGCAGCCTGTCCAGCCAAGGTAGCTACAAATTAAGTTAATCCTGCCCTGCTGCTGGTTTTGATGATGGGACAATGTCCTGCTCTGTGAGCTCAGTCCTGCCTTCTTCACTTTGGCAAACCTCCCAGTTTGCATTCAGGAGCTGTGTCCTGCCAACTCCCAGCAGAGCCTGTGTCTAACTGCATTTGAAACTACCTAGGCAAGACCAGCTATGGAGTTATTTCGGGTGGAGATGTATTTCTTTTTTGTTTGTTTGTTTGTTTAGCAACTGCATCACACATATGAATTTGCAGCACGTATTGGCTGCACATATTGGCAGCTGCTTGTAGTATTTCAGCTTGATGGTGCTGTACTAATAATCTTATTGCCCAGTTTTCTCACCTGAGCTGTGCACCCCATATCTTTTGTTTCAGCAGGCCAGGCAAATTATGGGGATGCTGATAATGCAGTGGCCTCTGCTAAGGAAAGAAACCTTTTTTCACTTAGGATGTATTTATCTCACAAGCTCATTGTGCAAATGCCTATTAACTGGAGATCTAATACTGATAGACCTTACCACCTCTCCTGTCAGCTGTCTCACATGTTCCAGTGGGATTTTGTTCAAAAAATGTCAAAAAGAGGTCTTCATGAATAGATTCTGGGACAGACATTGCAAACCTGAATGGTTTGGTTGCCCAAAGGCCTCAGCTTTTTATTCTAAGTAGCCAAGAAGCGCCACACATCTGACCTGCTGGTGTTTTTCACTCATTTTGTGCTCTGCTGCCTTGTAGGTGGTGTCCTGTGGCACTCAGAAGCTGAGCATCATCAGCCTTCTTGGGTTAGACCAGTGGGAGAAGTGTCTGTGGGTGTCAGCAGAGCTGGGCTGGTACAAGGCTGGCGTGGCAGCCTGTTCTCAATGCTGCCAGGTTGGGAGGGCTCTTCATGGGATTGAAAGGAGTTGGAGGCAGGCTGCCTGACTGAGCAACAGCTGCAGATGTCTCTTGAGCTTAGCCTCTCTCCTGCAACAGTTCCTTCAAGGGGGATGTTCAGTTTATAAGAGTTTGCACTGAAATTAAAAAAAAAATAAAAATGAAATCTAGCATCAGTGTTGCTCAAAGTATGCCTGTATTTCTGCCAGAAGATGTATTTATATTTGAGGAGTACCTGGCATGGGAAGTCTCATAAGGCTGGAGAGGAGCTGACAACACAGACCAAACAAAGGACTTCTGTGTAACTCCTTGGGAGCACTGGAGCCCCTCTCTGCGCTGTGGAGGCGGTGAGGGCACCCGACCAGCCCAGGGGTTGCCGTCTAGCGAGTCTGCATCTTTGATCTCCTTTGTGCATGTGTGGGCTCTTTTTGTTGGGTTGTTTCCCCCAGCTTGAATAGTGCAGGCACTGAAAACATCACCTAACAGTCTCGCTCAGAAATACCCTTGGGAAATTGTTTTCTCCTCTGAAACACTGAAGAGCATCGTCTTAAGCATCTGCAAGAATAAAAGCTTTTGTAATTGAGCCAGATATTTGGGGTTTTTTGAAGCACTTTGATGAAGAATCTGTCCTGAAGAACTAAAGCTGATTCTTTTTAGCTTTTCTGTCCTTAAAAGAAGTGTGTCCCTTTGAAAGGAAATTGGTTCTGTTTGATTGGATCAAGGTCAGACTACCAAACTATTTCATTTTACAAAGTATCCACTGAGTTCGTCAGATAAGCTAAAGTCCATTTTGTTGCAGGTGTATTTTACACATATTACCTGATTTTACTAGAGATTTTGATGGTAAAGCATATGTGTATTAATAATTTTTCATATGCAGTCAAAGACTATAAAGGGGAATGACAAGAAACCTTCATACTCTTTTTAAATGAGGGAGTCACTGTGGTGAGTCTTGATTTACTGATGGATAACTAAGGGTTCACCATGAATAGTGACAACTGCATTGGTATTTTGTGACTTAAACAATATGTCTTTTTCAAGCCACTTCCATAAAATGTTTTTGAAATAGGGTCATTAACTATTTCACAGCCTGAGCTTGGGATTGCTCTAACACAGCCTGACCGTTGATGATGAGTCACCCTGGATGAGCTCACATATTTGAACAAAGTGTTAGCAAAAAAAGATAGAGAAATTTATTGTAAACTCTTTGTTTTCTGACTTTTTAAATAAACTGCATTGGCAACAGTTCAAAAACTGAAGGTAATTCTGCAGTTATTTGCAACAGGAGGCAAAAGGTGATGGACCAATTGCACAGAAATGTGCAAAAAATTCAGCTGGGAATGTGAGAGTTCAAGCCTACAAACCTGACTATATGAAATGAGAGCTGGGAGTGCTTTTAGGATAGCTTTGTGTCAGCTGAAGAGACTGGTGAACGCTTTCTTAAAATCCAGTCATTTTAGTAACATATCTACATAAATAAGTAAAAATGAACTGTATTAAAGTGACCCCCTCTACCAAAATCTGTGTTGGTAAAGATTGGCAGGGGACTGCTGAAAAGTGATGCTGTGAAAGGTGAGAGAACTATTTTCTCTGTTTTATAGTTTTTTTTCAAAACCTTACTGTAGCTTTGATTATCCCCTCACTTGCTGGCAGAGAACTACTTCACCAGCCCATAGGTGTTTAGCTTCTTATGCCTTTTGGATCCCCTCCTTGTGAAATGTAAATGTACTGTCAAAGCCTTATTTTTCAGGTTGTAGTCCACAGACCCAGAGTTGTCCAGAGATCACAGACTCAACATCACTGCATTGCTGTCAACGGAAAAAGTATTTTTAATTGCTTGAATTGTCCAGTGTGGGGTTTGAGGAATATGCAGCATTTCCCAAATGATCCTTCATCTCTCCGTATCTGAAATGGAAAAATAACATCTTGTCACCCTTCCAGAGGTAGCTAAAACTGCACTGTGCTCCCTCTAGGTATTCCCAGATAATGTTGAGCATATAAGAAAATGGACTGGTCAGCAGTAAGGGAGGCGGGAGAGAATTCAAGCTTTGTAGTAGTGGGTTCTGGTGCTCCTGTTAGTGCATGTCTTGTGTGTTAGGATGTCTCCTGGTGGGCATTTCAGACTGCTTCAGCCTTAGCAGCTAATTGTAATTCAGTCTGCTGGTTCTGCTGAACAAGTCCTGGCAAATGCTGCTGTGCCAGATGAAGAGGTGACTGTCCCCATTTTCTACCCTGCTTCTTTGGTGTAGGTGCCATCCCTAAAACTGTGCTGAAGGGAGCTATACCTGTGCCTCCCGCCTGTTACTCCAACCTGTGATCAGTGCCCAAGCGCATCTTCAAGGAAGAGTTAGAGTGAACTGAGGGCTGTATGGCTTAGCCTGGGATTGGCTGGAGCTCAGCTCAGAGAAGCAAATCTGTTGGCAGACTGGGAGTGAGTTAAACCAGTCACTGGGTGACAACAGAATCACTTTACTAATAGCTGTAGACAGGGAATACAGACAATGTTGGAGAAGCAGGGCATAGTTGTTACTAGGTTTTTTTTTTTGTTCTGCTTTATAAAAGATACAGGCCCACTGCTTCAACCCTCTCTGTACCTCCACAGTGGTGAAAACTCAGTGAATAATTTTTTATCTGATGTCGCCAAGATACTTTTCAAACCAAAGCGTCCTGCCTGAGAAGATGCTGGACCAGGGATGGCGGCACGGGAGAGGCTGTAGGAGAGATCTTGTGTCTTTTAATTTTCTTAATTGCAGAATGTGATACAGGATCTTCTATATCACAAAGTAAAGAATGAATTTATAGGGACTGGGCTTCATGACTCATTTCAATGATGTAGCAGACATGACCTTTTCTGTCATCCAAACAACATAGCGAAGAGCTTCAGCCTGTGCTGAGTGTACTCAGCTCTCTGCTCTGGGTTCAGGTGGAGATATCATTCCAGGGTGCCCTTGAGAGCTATCCTGGACCCTTGACATCCATATTTCCTTCTCCTCCCATGTCTCTTCGATGTGTTCAGTTCCTAAGCTAGCTGGAATGTATCTTTGGGTATTGAGGCTGAGTGCTCTGAAAGGGTGCTTGGGGTGCATAATGAATCTGTGAGATCTCTGGACATCTCAGTGATATTCCAGAACAATCTGCACGAGTTAAAGTAGCACTTATTGCTCTGACTGCTGAATGTATGAAAACAACCCAGGTGACTGAGTTGAGCTGGACTCTAGCAGATCTCAATAATTCTTATGTCAATACTAGCCAGTGTTACAGTTCTGTGATCAAAGACTCTCCCGTTCCAGCAGTCTCTTCTCTGTCAGTGGTTTGTCAGCTAGTTTCTTTAGGTCTGGACTAAACAGCTCTGTTATTCTCAGTATACTGCAAGCAGAGACCAGAGGGGTAAAATTTGGTCTGAAGTCTAAATAAAGAGAACATTCCATCTTTCTACCACCATTTTTCACCAGTGGGTAACTAGTAAGGAATAATTTTTTGCATAGAAACACTTCACTGTAGAACTGGGCTCTAATGAACAGCTATAATTGCTTCTGTGCACTCCAGTAATTGAATGTAAATCAATTACCACCATTTTAGGTATTTGAACAGCTCGCTCTATGAAGAAAAACCTTTCTTTCCCATTTAATAGCCAGACCTTTAGCTTCTTTGTTTATCCACATATCTGGGACAAATGATTCAAACTCAGTCATTAATTAGTGATTTTATCAACATTTTCCTTTCAGGATGAAAAGGTCAGCACACCCTTGAAGTGCCAGCAAAACAAATGTCTCCCATTTGCACACAAAGTCAAGGCTTGTGAGGAAGAAGCCTCAGAACGTGACTTAGAGGGTAGAGGCTTAATTTGGAGTTGCTGCTTGTAAGAACATGCCTGGTATGCTAAGTACAAATGTGATGGCTGGACAGCCTGCATTTCAACCAAAAGTCTGTGGTGATCTTTCTGTGGCTTAGGTGACCCTTCATGCCTAGAGCCATCTGACAGAACACCAGGCACAGGGACTGAAGTAAAAGTCAGGCCAGAGGAACATGGCCCTGACTTCAATATAATTTACTTTTATTGTATTGTTCAGAGCCCCTTTGGTTGTTAGAGCTCCATGCTGGTTCCTGGATGCTCCTGGAGATGAGCCAGTGCTACAGCCTGTGGCAACTCCAAGCAATGTGCTATCTTGGCCAACAGATGATCCCTGCCAAGAAAGGAAGAACATGTTTTACTACAGGACAAATGCTACCTGACTAATCCAGACCAGCTGGGATTATAAAGAAATTCTGTTAAATAAGAGAGACACGAGTGATGAAGCAAAGAGAAGTGAAGGGTTTTTCCTGGCAGAGGTAATTCAGGTATCAGGCAATCGCCAGACTTAGCATCATGTTTGAATGCAACACTGATCCCTTCTGAGCTTGAAATAGGCATTAATATTGTCACATTTTTATCTGTATTGATATATTTTTCTTGCCTTTATGCTATTTTTATCATTGGTTTCAAATCAATTCATTTTTCAAAAGAAGGAAAACACCAACAACTTAGGAACAGTGACTTGTCCTGCTGCTGAGACAAGAACTGGGAGTAGACAGAGAAATCCAAAACAAGCTGCTAGAAATATCCTTGCATTAAATTAGAAGACAAAGCACAGACAGCAGCTAAAAGTCTCACAATATTCGACTCGAGTTTTTCCTACACCGATTTAGTCTCTTTTACTAGCTGATGTGCCTTGTAGGGCAGGTACCCCTGCCTGATTCCAGGAAGTATTCCCTCTGTGGGAGATTATTCTTGTACAAGACTGGACAAGAAAAAAATATTCATTGCCTCTGACCCTGGTAACATGTGAGGTACCACCGACAGGACCTTCTCAGCGAGCGGAAAGCAGCAGATAGCAGAGCTCTACAGCCCTCAAGTGGTTCACTTTGAATCCTACACGGTGGGAACACCGCCGCGGGTTTCGGCAAGGAGGCTCCCAGGGCGGGCATAGCCTTCCCTCCCAGAAAAGGCTCCCACCCACCTCGCTGTGCTCTCCCCAGCCTCCCGTTCCCTTCCAGCCCCGGGAGGATGCGCTGTCTTCCAGTTCTTCAGCTACGGAGCAAGCAAAAGCACGGAACGAGTTTCGGACGGAGGTGCAAAGCATCTCCTCACCCCCTGGAGAAGACAGAGGCAGCTGCTCTGGCAAGTCACTGTGACCCGCTCAGAGTGCGCCCACTCCCTCCGCAGGTCTGTAGGAGTGATGTGGCAGCAGGTCACCCGAGGGATCAAGCGTGCAGGCTGCCAGACTGTGGGCTCTCCAGGTGTGGCTGCTTCTCCTAGGGAACCACGGGGAAGAGCCACTGCCTCCTGCTGTCCCACTGCAGCCCAAGGACCGGGGGCTAATACTGCCCCAGAGCTGCTGGTCGTGGATACCGGGTGGAAGGGGGCTGCGCTGCCTGCCCCGGGGGCTGAGGGCAGCCACAGGCAGGAGGGGTGGCAGCTCAAGTGACAGTGTTGTTCTCTACTGCCTTCCCTCCCCGTGTGGGGCATCCGGGTGCAGACGCAGCTGGAGAGGAGAAAGGAAGCCCTGCAGGAACAGAGACAAGAACAGAGCGGTGGAACTCTCGAGGGAGGCTGAAGAGGAGCTGCTGTTCTGTTCAAAGTCTCTCCTGCAGTGGCCTTCTTTCCAGTACCACAAGACCCTTCTCACCAGTACCAAGGAGCCAAGAGCTGCCCTCTTGCTGTCCACCTCTAAGTAGAGAAGTGCATCCTGAGGGTTTCCTAGGGAGAAATCCCGTGGCTTAGTGAACAATAGAGTTGCTTCCAGCTGGAGGGTTTTGCAATGTATTTAATTGATGGAGCTGGGAAAGAAAGGTGGATTAACAACTCCTCCCTCATCCCATCCCACCCCACAGGGTTTTCTGTAGGCTTCTGAAGCCAGTGTGTGGAGTATTACCATATAGTAGTTGCCTGAATGGCCTCTCCTTTTTGCCCAGGTCGACCCTCCATCCTGCTCCAAGCAGCTTCTTGTCTTGGCTCTTTCTTCTTCCTGAGCTGCTCACTGACCTTCCTCTGTAGCCTGCTATCACTCCCTGTTTGTTCTCTTGGTCCAGGCCAGGGAGATTTTGGGGCTTTACTAAAGAAAAGGCTATTTTTTTTTTCAAGGAAAACCCATCTTTGTGGCAGGCACAAGAGGACCACCAATGGCAGGACTGCTTCCTACGTAAGATCGCTATCTTGCCCTGTCACCCAACAAAAATCCCCCCTCAGGAACATACCCCAGCATTTTGGACCACCCAGCGGTGTCTCACGGAGACGGCAAGAGAGGGATGCCCACCCCGGGTGCCTGTCCTCTGAACTGTCAGTATTCCCGAGGGGAAGACCTGCACCTGAGTGCCCCAGGTACCAGTGCACAGCTGAGCAGAGCAGCTCAGGGCTGCCACACCCGTGTCATGCAGCTGTGCCTTCAGCAGCACAGTGTGTGACCTGGTGGGGGGCACAAGCTGAGGAGGAGACTCCTCGAGCTGCGTGTCTGCAAACTGCTGCAAGCATGGGAAAGCAGCTCCTGCGGGACACCAGAAGGGCAGCAAGAGACAGAGCCTGGATGGAGACCTCTGTCTGAGATGGACACAAGGGAACTGGAAGTTCCCCCTACGTCTCTGTGTAATTAGCGTTCACGTTTCGTGACAGAGCAGCAGTAGGGAGCAAGACGGGCAAAGAGTCTCTGGGCTATTTCCAGGGTCACAGGGAATAGTTTTAGGGGGAGAGTGTCTAGACATGGGAGGGATTAAAATTTCCCCCAAAACAGCCTCTGACACAGCAGAGCCCACTGGGGGCTCAGTAACCTTGGACAGCTGCATTCCTGTGACGTGGTGCAGCACTGCGTGTTCCTCAGAACATTGTACTGCACTGTGCTCAAAAGACTGTGCTTTTTCTGTCCTACACTCTGGCAAAAAAGCAGGTATTCAATTAATCTGTAAGGACATGGTCCCCCTGTTCTTTCAGGGAGTTAAAGTCAAAATGTCTTTTACTGCAGAATTTGTAAATTCTGCACTCTGGATTCAATGGCCATCTGCTGAAACCTCTTCAGTGTGTCCCATTCCACCAGCACTGCCATGGGTTCTTGGGAAATGCCCTGAAAGGCCACTGGCAGTGACCTCCCCATGTGGGTTTGACTCATCTCCTGCTTGAGACACCTGTGCCTTGTCCTTGCACGGGGACAGGCAGTGCTACTACCCAGGTGCAAGTGCTTGAGGGGCAGCTCCTGCTGCTAATAAAGAAGGAGTGATAGTGAGGAGAACAAGCTCTTGATAAGGGGCAGTTTTTTGAATCAGCAGCCTAAGGCTCCCTGCCTTGGTTAGCAATGTGATTCTCTCCTGGGAATGGTTTCACTTGGGGCTGTCTCTTGCAGGAGCTGGGGATGAGGAGTTTGGCTGTTTCAGGCAGAAAGAACACTTCCTGGATGGCTTATGGCTTTGTGTTTCCCCAGTGAAGATGTTTGCACTGGCAGCCTTTGGCTGCTGGCCGTGTCACTGCTGATCATCTCAGCAGCTTCTCAGCTTCTGGGCTAGCTGGTTGTGCTGGGGCATGCTCACTGGTGAGAAAAGAGCTGTAGGGAGACTTTTTTCAAGGACTAGATCCTCTTGTCTTCCTATTTCCTAGATTGGGCTCTCTGCAGCACCTGGAAGAGCTGCTGGAAAAGGACCTTGTCAGATTCCTGTGCAGCAGGTGGAAGGAAAAGAAAGAAGAAGCAAGAATGAAGGAAGAGAACAAGTAAAGTGGGTGCTCGCTCCTGGGACTGTCTACATGTGCAGGTTTTGCTTTACCTGTCAATATGCCTTTCATTTCAGCCCAGGGGTTTTCTTTTACCCTTCTGACTCTCTCTCCTTGCCACTGCCAGGGAGTGAGTGAGATGTTTTATGGTACTTAGCTGCCCACAACTGTTAACCAAATGCAGGCAACAGTGATCTGGGTTCAACTCATTATATGGGCACAGGACACATGCTCTTGGGATCACCCTGTGTGTATTTGGGTTTGCTCAACACCGTGGGCTGTTCCTGGCTTCCAGTGAGAAATGGCTCAGACAGAGGAAAAAGTGCCCAGCTATGGAGGACACTTTCAGACTTCCCCCCTTCCAAAAGCCATTGCCTTCTCCAGGGGAACTGAGGGTTGAAGGAACCCATGTTTGTGAGACACTAGATCAGTAAAAGTATTACTTTATTACTGGGTGGGAATCAACTATGTGTGTGTGTGGAGAGGAAGGACAGCCTTGGAACTCACATGGCAAGGTTCAAGAAACCCACATGGAATAGCTGTCAGTCACAAGGGCAGCCTGCTAGCCTGGTTAGGCCCCCTGGAACCCCTAACAGCCTCTGCCTGGCTACACCACTCCTCACTCTCACCTGGGATGCCCTCAGTGGTCAGTGAGCTGGGATGAGTGGCCACAGGTGTCCAAACCACATAAACAGAGTAGCACAGGGGGTCCATGTTGCCTTTTCTCTTGGGACCTGCCATTGCTGTGCGCACCTGGACTTCCACACGACTCTTCAGTGGTAGCTATTTAATCTACTTGTCTCTTTTTACTCTCTCTTCTTCTTTAGTCTTGTTTCTTAATTGCCTTTTTTTTTTTTCCTTAATATTTGGGGTAACTTAAAACTGATGGGTTTGATTCTGCTAAGTTGTGTGGGTTGGGGTGTGCTGGGTCAGTGCTTTTTAGAATGCTTTACTTGGTTGTTGCCCCTTTTAAGCTTTTGTTAAGATCCTTATTTTCTCCCATATGAAAAGTATCTCCTGAGAGATGTGTGGAGTGTTTTCCCTTTAGGCCATCTCAAGGCAGTAAGAACCAAAGGCTCTGCAAAAGCTTGTTGAGCAAAATTTTTGGAGTCTTGTATGTTTTTAAAGTAATACTTAGTTAAGCTTGTGGCTTTGGAACTGGGGTCCCTGGAGTACTGTTGCCTCCAAAAAGAAAGCAGGGGCTGCTATCTCTTTCTGGCCTTGTCTCTATAAGGCATGACAGATATCAAGACAAATCCAGAAGATAAAAAGAGGGCCCTGCAGTGGCAAAGGCATAGCTTGGACCTTCTCTTGGGCGTGCCATTTGCCTGGCCAAGATGAACTGGATCAGAATCAGTACTCTGTAGAATAAACCATGCTTCTGAAGTCTCATTTCTGGAATAGTGAAGAAATACGATTTTCAAATCTGTCATAAAGCCTCTTGTCTTTGGCTTCATAGGTGGAGGCAACGTTTGAAGAAGACTGCCAGATGACTGTCATGAGACCTACTGTGCACTCTCTGATGCTTCCAGGCTGTTCAGGAAAATTTCTTCTCTTCCTGTCTCTGCTTAAACATGTTCTTTTTTTTTTTTATTTTCATTCTTGCTTAATATTTGAGATGTCAAGTCCACAGGCTGAACACCCAGAAAAGTCAAGCCTTTAGCTGAGCAGTGGGGATGTGCATGGGGAAGATACAGGGGAGAAACTAAGAGAAACTGTGGAGGCACCTTTCTGAAACAAAACCAAAAAAAAAAATTGGAATTGCTACCCTGCCCACCTCCCTTCTGAACAGCAGAGTTCTTTCTAGAAGCCATGAAAAAGGCAAGGAAACCTCAGTTTCAAGGTCTCTTGCTCAGGAAATGTCAGTATTTGTCAGTGTCTCTCCCTGAACCTGAAACTTGACAGCCTTGCCTTTCCTTCCTTGGCCTAGGTGAGAGGCAAGGAGCATGAAAAGTGCTGGCATTACAAGCATACAGACACTGGGGAGACTGTGGCTTATGATCAAAGGGATGAGGTGCATTTCAGGGTGCTGAAAGCCATGTAAAGGTACTAAACAGAATCTGTGATAACCAGCCTCAGCCCTGCTTCATGTAAGTAGGGAGAACTGAGAAGGGAAGAGCTACCAGCAATCCCTCTGTCCCCCCCTGTGATGGTCAGGAACACTGTCATTCCACTGGGATAGTATTTGGTGGGGTGTAAAAATCTTGCAAGGCTGGGGGAGGCCTCCCTTGGTCTCTGTGACACAGACAGACTCCCAGGAGAGCCCCTGGCTCGTTGCAATGCTTCCTTAGCAGTGTCCAGCAGGAGGTACACTGATGATGTGATGGTCCCATGTGGGTTTGGGAGTGCCCCGCTCTAAAGCTCAGTTGTTCCCTGGGATGCCTTGGCTCCTGTCCCCTTGAAGAGCCACATGAATTGCAGACAGAATTTTTTCTCGCAGAATTGGAACAAATTGCAGAACTGTTGTCTCTGTGGGGCTGAGGGGGGTTTTGGGGTTTGTTTCTATGGTGGGTGGCAGCAGATGACAGTGCCAGGCTCTGTGACCAATGCACTATCCTGGGTTGATTGGAACTCCCTAAACATCAGGGACTTTGGAAGGAGAAAAGGGTAGTGCTGCCCAGAGTGCAGCTCTTCCCGAGCAATGTACACACTTCCCATCACATCCAGAGAACCACAGGCAAAACGTGGCTATGCAGTGTGAGGGATGACCATGCATGCAGCTGCTGTCCATGGAAGTGGGGATCCAAGATTCTTGTGGGTAGTTCCACTAGGAATGGGACTGTGTGCTTCTGAAGTGGCCCAGGTATCTTATCCCAAGGCAGCTGAGCTGAGAACAGGCAGCATGTTAAGCAATCAGCAACAGACAGTGCTGACTGGGATGGGCTGCAGCTCTCTCCTTGGAGTACCTATTTCCCAGCTTGGAATCTGTTTTGTTCCTTACTGACATGTTCCCACAGACAAAAAGCAGCAGCAAGTAAAAAACTTACTTGGATTCATTTACTTTTATCATTCTGCAAGCCTCGAGGTGCATTTATATCGTCAATGACATGAGCTATGGGTTCTGATGGCAAAAATGAGAAAACAGTTCTTGCAAAACCTTAAATATCTTGTGTTTGCATGGCTGTGGGGGGCCACCTGTAATCATCAAGAAGAAATGAATCATAATCGGGACTGTAAATGAGCTGTTTCACAAAGGCTTCCTTGTCTGCTGGCTCGGGGTGCCAAGAAGCGAGGCCATGCTTGTAGGCCCAGTCAACAATCTGCAAAAAGATAAGCAAAATGAACTGATGAAACAACGTTGGCATGTTATGAAGTTGAAACCAACTGCAGTTTGGCCTTGGTATCCTTCTCTCAGAATTGTTCCCCTTTTTGCTTTTCCACCCCCCCTCTTTGTGCAATACTCTGAGTTGGCTGCACTTCATCCTTTGGGTGAGGGAATGCAAGCTGCCTGCAACTACCAGATGGTAAGAAATGTGCACCCCAGCCCTGGCAAAATGGTTTGGGTGTGCAGATGAAGGAGAGCAGCCCTTTAACCACCTCTGCTCACACCCTTGAGCTCCTCAGCTATCGGGTGCATCTGCCAGTGTGATTCTCAGTGGGTGTCTCTGAATGGGAATTACAAATCTGATGTATAAAGGGCACCGAATACATAAGCAGACAACAATCCCAGATCTGGAATAGTATTTAGGTACTTAAGCCCCTATTAAATAGATCAGAAAAGTCTCCAAAATAGCAATTTGGAACTTAAAATATTTTGGCAACTTGTGCCATGTTTGAATTTGACTCTAAACCTCACTTTCTGAAGTTGCAGCTTCCAGCAATAAAGATCTATGTGGGCTGTGAGGCACCCAGAATCAGAAAGTATTTTTCACATTTGGGCTTTAATAATGTAAGAAATCAAAGCAGCAGTTCTGGCTAGAATTCATAAGAATCATTGCTTTAGGCTTTAGAATAAGTTAAAATAAAAAACCACAAAGCAAAATGATGCTGGGGCAATTCCTGCCCTCCCTACCATGGAAAGTGGAAATAAGTGTGGAATACTCACTTTCACAGCAATTTTGAGAGACACGTCTCTGATGCTGTTCAAGGGGGGATAGAGTCTTCCTTCTGCAAGATTCTGCTCTGTCACCTCATCAGCAATAGCCTAGGAAGAAGAACAAGCTAGTTTACAGAGATAGTCTCAAGCACTAGCATTACATGGTATGTGGCTGAAACCTCAGCAGCATCAGAGCTGGGACTGGTTCTGAGTGGGAACTTGTGACCTGTTCAAAATGCATGTGTGTACTCATTACAGACTTTAAAGTGGAGCCAGAATGGTGGGGGTGCTGTATTAGCACAGCAGTTGTGGAGGAGGAGAACCCTGCCATGACTCCTGCACCTCTGCAGATGCAATGGAAGCGTGAGCTTTCCCTGAGCTGGGAGAAGGATGCAGTTTTTTGTTGAGGCTGCGCCCTGGTCCAGGTTCTTCAGAACACCTGAAGTAGGTGCATGTGCCTCTTACTGTCTTTTCTTAAAGTATTAGTCAACTGTCCATTGAAAACCTCTGCTGCGATGAGGAAGATATCGTCAGAGATGTGCCGGACTCCGCAGGCAATGACTCCCAGTGCCACTCCTGGAAAGACGTAGGCGTTGTTTCCTTGGCCAGGGAAGAAGGTCTGTCCATTGGGCAGGGTTACCTTTGGGAATGGACTTCCACTTGCAAATATTCCCCGGCCCTGATCAAAGAGAGAGAAAGAAGCATCCAGACTCAGGAGAGAAATCTTAGGTTTTTGTTGCTTACCATGAACTGTGCTCAGGGGACAGTGGTGACCAAGTGGACAATCTCCAGCCAGTCAATGAGAGGCATCTCCACCAGAGCCACCTCTAGCTGACACTTCTGGAGGACTGAGTCCCCAGAGCCAGGAACAGGGCCACTGAGCACTGAGTGGGTGTTTGCATTGCAAGTTCTCTGGCCTTGCTGAGCAGTCTCTCTATCAACCATCTATGCAGTGTGAAGAAAGACTTCACGCTCCATGGGATAGAGGCCTGGGGCTGTGTGATTGCTCTGGCCATAAGCAGGTGGTGGGGAGGACAAAGGAAACAGCACAACAAGGACTCCTCTCCTGCCGAGTCAATCCATGTGACATTGGGTCTAAGTTGGGTGATGACACTGTTAGGTTAGCAAAACACAGGGGACAGAAACCAGGAAGGATGGGAGGTCTCAGACAGCTGTGGGTGAAGGAGGCAAGCACTTTCTTTAGGGGATCCTGAAGTAATTTAGGCTGGTAGGGACCCAAACTCCTGCTCACAGCAAGGTCAGCTATAAAATCAGACCAGGCTGTTCAGGGCTTTATTCAGTCTAGTCTTGAAAACTTGAAAGGTCAGAGACTGCAGAAACAATTTGGGCCTCTCTTCCACCTCCTGACTCTCCTCACAGTGTGAAAGTTTTTCTTCATGATGCATTTGAACTTCTCTTATTTCAGTTTAGGTACACTGCCTCTTGTCTGCCCACCAAGTACCACTGTGGTTTCCTTGGTAAAAGTCATGGCCACAGTGTACCTGGAGCACCCAGCTTCCCTTGGCTGAGCTCCAGTACACAGAATCACAGAATTGTTAGGGCTGGAAAGGACCTCTGGAGATCACATAGTCCAATGCCCCTGCCAAGGCAGGGTCACCTAGAGCAGGTTCTACAGGAACATGCCCAAGTGGGTTTTGAATGTCTTCGGAGAGGGAGATTCCATGACCTCCCTGGGCAGCCTGTTCCAGCGCTCTGCCACCCTCAACGTAAAGTTATTCTGAATGTTGAGGTGAAACTTCTTGTGTTCCAGCTTATGGCCATTGCTCCTCCTCCTGTCAGTAGGCACCACCAAAAAGTACCTGGGTGAGGCGGTAGCACTGCTCTGCTGTGCACTCCGCTTTACTCGTGGGGTTGCTCAGGGCGAACACAATGGGCCTCTCATTGAAGGCTGCCATGTCCTTCAACAGCTTCTCAGTGAAAGCTCCTGCAACAGCTGCAACACCTGAAACAGCAACAGCAGGGTGAGATAGTGCTTTCTGACTGTCTGACTTCAGTGCTTTGGGTAGTTCCCTCTGGAATGCCTCTACTGGTAAATGAACTCTGGGAGGGAACAGGCTTCAACTCTGGAGATGCAGGTGAGAATGTTTCTTTCTCGTATTATGGTGAGATTAAAACCCTGAGTCAAAATAAAGCCCTCTGCTCCTCTGCACAGAGTGGGTGCCAGTGTTTTGGCCAGTCTGACTGCATCACTGACTCCCAAAGACCTTCCTGAGGTGCCTGTTGTCATCCCTGTCCTGCCCAGCCTGCCAAGGGCACGTTTGTTTCTGAGAGCCTCAGATCCTGCCTCCCCTATCACCTCCCTATACAGCCCTGTCTGGAAGGGCTCCTACAGCTCCAAAAGAGAGAAAGCCTGTGCCCCACAGTTGGAAGGGGAAAGGATATGGAGGGCTCAACTGACAAAATGGGGGTAAAAAAAAGCTCATTTTGTTTTGACTAGGAGAACAAAAGGAGACCCTGAAAGAAAGATAGAAACTCTCCTAAGAACCAAAATGACGTGAAAAGGTTGTATTAAGTGAACTCCACCTATAATTGCTGTAGGCTTCACTTTCTGCACAACCTCTTCCAGTGTGTCCACAGTGGGGTGGTCCTGGGCAAACATTTCTTTCTCGTGGTTCAGGTGGCTCCTGCCCTATGAAGAAAAACGAGTCAGCATTTGGTCTGGTGGCAACAGGTGGAGACATAACATGGTAACTCATCTTCTTCAGTTCATTTAATCTCTTGGCCCTTTACCTAAACCAGATCCCAAAGAGCAGGACCTCAGCATCAGCCAGTCAGGCATCAAGGTGCTGGTGTAATGTCACACTGGGCTGGTCCCTGCTCCTCTCACCCACCAAAGTATGCAGTGTGAAGGAAGGACCTGGATGGCATACACATGTACATGAAACACAGGTCTCCTCAAGTCTGAGGAGGGCTAAGTCTGAGGGGACACGAAGAGTGCAGAACGGAACTGGGCCAGGCTGTGGCACCAAGCAGGACGTGATGTTGCTGTTGTAATACCTCACATGACATGCAAGACTTCCAGCACTGCTTGAGACCATGGCCAGCAGTGTATCCTTCCACTTTAAAGGACCAGCCCAAAGCACTGCCTGGCACACTGTTGTTCCCATGAGGTCTAGTCCTCCAAAAGCAGGAACAACTTTGCTGACACCAAAAAAAATGTAGCCTTTACTCCAAGGCTGAGCAGTAGTGGCAGGGGAATGGAACTCAGCTCTGGAGACAAATTCACCTTCACAATCAGTCCCTTGGAGTCCACCATCCAAATTTTTTTGATGGCATCATCTCGTGAAATTCCTTCCTTTTCCATGGCCATGAGGATGAGATGAGCTATGCCCAGTGCAGCCTAGAACACAGTATATAAACACTTCATTGTGGTATCAACATCTTCTGTGGGAGATGATTTTAAATGAGAGATGGATTGAGTCATTCCCCAGTGCTGCACAAAGCAGGGAGATTTCTGTTCCATGGCTGTACAGTGCCATGGCATAGGGCTGATTTTAGCATTGCAGGTGCTACAGGCTACCTGATGACTGCCATGGGGGCAGTATGACTGACTCCAAAATGCAAAGTTGTGTTCTTACAGTTCTTTGAGTCTGAGTCCTTTGAACTACTGCTAAAGAAGCTCTGGTTTACCCTAGATGCCAACCCTGAGGACTCAAACCAGCCTCCTTAATATTCTTGTGGCACCTGCCTCATAAGGGGCTTCCCTAAAGGTACTTAAAGTCCCACTGCATAGGCAGCCTCGTGGTATCCAGGGAGTCTGCCTAGGACTTGTGGGCCAAGAGGTCAGTGAAAGATTGTTGGTAACTTCCATGTAGCTGCAAGATTCACTTGGGCGGTGCAATCCTGCCTAGCAAGAAAGAACCTGCTTCTGTGCTTTGTCTTCATGAAGTCAAGCCTTGCGGAAAGTTTCATGGCTGGCTTTCTCTAAATTTGAAGTCAGATCACATTTAGGAACAAGTTCAAAAACACTCCTACCTCTCCAGCTCCCTGGAAAACAAACTTCTGGTCAGAGAGCTTGTTCTTTGTGATCCTTAAGGCCGCAAAGATGCCAGCGACTGCAACAGATGCTGTGCCTGAAAGAGAGGAACACCATGAGATGGACATTCTAGCAAGTGGATTGCCTACCCTGCTGATATACTGTTAGGAAAGTTGTGGGATAAACTGTTCTCTTAGATTCTGGCACTAAAGGATCAGAGTGCCTTCCCTACACTGAAGTCTTAATATTCAAGTTCCCCTGCAAGGCAGAGAACACAAATTTCCCTCGATGTAGAGTCAAAGGGACACTGAATCCTAAAATGTCAGATGAAGTAAATACTAACTCCCAAGGGTTTAAGATCCACATGACTTGTCTGAGGTAACATAAAACATCTGTAGCAGACCTTGGGTTCCCTTGTCACAAAATCCTCCATGATCATGGAGTTACCATCCTCTTCCCCTATTTACCTTTACAGTCCAGCACCATCATTGCTTTTTTTGCTCCCCTAACACTCTCACACCCTGACTCAGAGCCATCATGCCTTGCTGCCAAGCATTAAGGAGTCATTGAGAACAGGAGTTGGTCCCAGATTAATGAGAAATATTGCAGTAAATGGAGCTCAGAGTCCTGCTGTTACAGCCACCACAGTATTTACAGCTTTCCATCCTTCCAGGGAGGCAGATGTGCAGACTGAATAAACCTGCCTTTACTCCTGAAAGAGAGGAACACCATGAGATGGACATGCTAGCATGTCTATTAATAGATTAATACAATACAATAACACAAGCTAGATTAATACATGCAGTATTAATCTAATGTCCTATCCCAGGAGAAGAAACATGGTGGGAAGAAAGCAAATACGGCACAAGCCAGTAAGAATTCAGGCACTGGTGGTCTCTCAGGTCACCTGGGCAAGCTGGATGCAAGTGTTAAAGGGGACCTGGGAATGAAGGAGGAAGTTTGATCACGGGATATGTAAAGGGAAGGGACCTTTACATGAGACCCCTGGAAGGGACCCCTAAGGATCATCAAGTCCATTGGTTTTAAAGGATACCAGTTGAGATGCGCCGTAGCGCTGATCTGTCTCCAGCTCAAACACTGCTCTCCATGTTCTCATCTTTAGAAGCTCTGTGAAAAATCAGGGAGTCCTCAAGTAATGATTCTTGTGTGGGTGTTCATGGCTAGGGCAGGCAATGAACTCTTTTAGATTAATAAACCTGATTTCACCAAATCTACAGCATTTCCTGTTTTCCTGCCCATGTAATCAGGGTTTCAAGCAGCCAGTGCTTCAGCGACATCCCCTGCAGGGTCATTAGGACCTGGGGTGCGGCCAGGCACCAGGGAACAGCCCGGCTGGGAAACAGCAGCTCATGAGCAGACATGGCCACAAGCAGCGACACCAGCAGATGGAGCTGCCTCATCTCTCAAGGACCCAGAAAAAACCTCAGCTTTACCTGCTCCTTTTCTTTAGTGCAAAAGCTACAGCTAAGCTAGTAATCAACGGGTGTATCATTGGGGAATAATTCACTCTTTTATTATTTCCATGCAAGCAGAAAACATAGTGGGAGCAGAGTTATTCTGCCAGAGATGGAATTTTATTGACGTGGCTTATCTTGTTTAGGGAACTTGTATAAGCGACTCTGACAAAGTACATCTTTGTTTGCCAGATCACAAGTATTCATTAGTACCATTTGCTCACCAGCATTTTGTGATTATAACTCAGATGAGTTTAGCTCTCCAAGAATTAATAATTAGCCTCCCTTAAGAGTGATTGTGGTTTAGAAGAGGTGACAGTGGCCACATTTCTGCAGCAGACATTAGTGCCATGGTGTCCACACTGGTACACCAGTACAGAATGGCAGCATCAATTCATAGAATCATAGAATGGTTTGGGTTGGAAAAGACCTTAAAGATGATCTAGTTCCAACTCTCCTGCCATGGGCAGGGACGCCTTCCACTAGACCAGGTTGCTCAGAGCCCCATTCAACCTGGCCTCAAACACTTCAGGCATCCACAACTCCCTGATGGCACTGCAAGCATTCATGTCTTAAACATAAAATAGACTAGACTAATGGTTGATCGCTTTGTAAGCTTCTTTCTTGCAATGAATCACTTGAGACTCTTGTTTCAGCACCAAGGATGAATTCCCTCCGTTAGCTCAGAAAACACTTCATATCATTACATTTCTAGACCCAGATCATCTGAGTTCAGTCAATTTAAAAGGGAGTTGATGGGGAGGGAACCAGCCACTGAGTGCCCTGCTGCTTCAGTATTAACATGACAATTGAAGGAAGCCTATAAAGGATTTCCTCTTGCTTCTCCTGCACTAAATCTTTGCCTTTTTAAGCTGTAGGCAGAGTGGCATATTTGCATGAATGAAATGAAAAATGACAGAGGAAGACAATGAACATTCAAGGAATTTAAAAGAACACTAGATAACTACCTAGTTTTTAGATTTTGCATTTTATGGATGTCACATATCTAGTCCATGCTCATTCTCTGTATTCTGCCAAGACTGTAATCAGCAGGACTGCTTGACGTGCTGCCATGCCAGATGCTAAGGATGGGACTCCTCTAAAACATGCATGACCCAGCTCATGCTCATGCTGAAGCAGACACCTGAACCAGCTCAAATGAGGTGCACCCTAGAAGAGTCTCTACCACCACATTTTTAAAGAGAGACAAGATAACTGGTATGCATATAGACACTTCTGTTGCAGACAACTAAACAGTGCAGGAAGAGATCTCACTCTGGCAGTTTGAACTGCAAAGAAATAGGGAGAGACCAGAGTCCCACAGTTGTCAGCAACACCGAGCTTGTGACAGGCAGCAGAGCATGAACATCTATGTGTACACTCACACATGTTCACACAATATCTCCCTGGCTTACTTTGCCCAGAAATGCCCAAATCCCTGTGTGGGTGGGAATGGGAAACTGATCAGAGTTCAAAATCCAGAAGTGAACTAATTACAATGTGACAGTGTGTCAGGTCACAGGAAGAGCAGCAATAGATGCTGGAAAAATATTTAAAAGAAAGAAATATATCTGAAGAAATATCTTGCTTGTCTTGGTCCTGACCCAGGAAAAATTGCATTATACCCTGTGATTGTCAAGAAGTCTGATGATACAAATACTGACATCTGCAAACCCATTTAAGTGGAAAATCATCCTCCTGGGTGATTCAGCAGAGGGACTTGAGGTATTTTTTTAAAGATATCACTAGCAGGAATTTGAGAAGTGGGGTGTATGGGAAAAAAGGAGGCATGGATTCAGTCTGCAGAGCAGCGTGCATTTTGCATAGCAGAGACCTGAGGGACTGGGTGTGCCATTACTCATCCCCCTGCACTTGTACTGCAGCTCTGACTAACAGCAGGACTCTGTTCAGCTCTGCCACTCCTAATCCTCCTCCTCTCTCTCCAGTATGTTTTTAATCCCTCTACATCTCCCAAACTGCATCTCACCCCCATTACTCAAGTAATAAAGTTTCTGTACCTTGGCCTTAGCTCAATATTTTTCTTTGATAATTAAAATTTCTAAGCATGGAACAACAGAGTATCTCTATGGAGGAGAGTTCACAGCTGCTTCATGTAATGAACTGACAAATCATTGTGCTTCAGTTCTGAAAGAATGACAAAATCAGCCTGGGGCAGGGAACTCCTCACCATGAGTTGTGTCAAGAAAAAAACAGTCATCGTTCAACACCTTTGTCTATCTGTTTTCCAGAGAGACTGAATGCTGCTAATTGTGGATAACTGCTTCCCTAAGTAACTAGCAGGAGCCACCTCGGCTGGTCTTTATCTGAGGTAAGATATGGAGGGGCACAGAGAGAAGAACGAAAAGTGCTTGCAAATCATCCTGTCTGTCCAAGACTCAAAGTGAATGCTCAACATCACAAACTAGCAAGCAGACCTTGGGACCCTCTCTGGGAAATCCACAGCAACAGGATCAGTGCAGAAAAGAGGCATTTAAAAGCAAGACACACTCAGGAACACGGACATCCCTTATAGGAATTAACTTCTGACACTCAGGCACATTCAGAATATTGTAACACATTAAGGAAAACCCCTCCGGTTTGATGCTGATGTTCCACTTGTACTACTCCAAGTGAGAACAAGCCCCGGTAGATGTCAGTAAAGCTACACTGGAGCAAAACAGGGGAAAAGACTCCGCTCCACAGCGGGGAGACACTGCAGACAAGGGAAAGGGTGCAGCAGAGAAGCACCCACGGCTGGGGACCTTCCCCTTCCTCAGAGTGGGGAGAGCACACAGAGGGATGAGCACCTTCGCACACGGAGTTACGGGCAGCACCAGCACCAGGAAAGTGCTGCCCAGCGCTGATGTCAAGGCTGTGCTGTGGCTGACAGCACCCAGTGGCTAAGCAAGGGACACGGGGGAAGTGTGGACCCCGAGGGTGCTTGGGGGGCAGGAGTTCCCTCATGATGAGGGCTGGCACTGCCCTGTTACCTGGCCCAGGGGACGACTGAGCTGAGCATCACCACCTGAAGCTAAATCCTTCTGACAGCAGCAGCCACACCACCACCTGCTTCTTCACACAGCATTCGTGTGGGTGATTCCTCCTTCTCCACAGCACACTGGTGGAAAGGAAGGCCAAATTCTGCCTGATCTTTTATTTTTTACCCTTAACCTGCCTGCGTTCACTTCACCCCAGCAAAACCATGCTGATATGAGGGTCCAGGGAACAGCAAACTCCAGTTTAGCAGCTCCAGGAAAGGGCAGCCAAGAAAATATATCTAAATTTATGGATGAGGAGGAAGCATAGGGCTTTTCCAAATCCTGGTTCACATTAACTCCCTGCAGCAATCCCGCCCATTACTGGAAAGCAGAGCGGAGCTTGTCCAGATCCACTCCAAATACATAATCAAAAGTCAAACACAACAAAACTGGAGCAAAAGCTGCTGAAGTGTTTGCAGCTCAAGGTCTTCCCATGCACAGCTGCGGGCTAGTGTTAGCCTTCCCCCAAAGGGCCTCTGTAAGACATTAAGAAAATGAACCAAGAAATGGTGTGGAGTAAGTCTACAAGAAGAGCAGTGAAATGCAAAGCATCAATGCTCAGGGAAGAAACTCCCTTCAATAACACCAGGGACACTGGTTACTCAGAGGAGGTGGTGGCATGCAGAAGAGCTACCTGACAATGGAAATGCCTAATGTAGGTAATCTCTAGGTGCCTGCTTTTAATCCTTCCACTGTAAAGAGCTTGGACTATACAGTGCATCACCTTAACAACAGGTTATGGCCACTGCAGTGCTGTCCTGCAGCACTGCCCTCCCTCCTGCCTGCACAGTGCCAGCCTGGTGTGCCAGAGCAGACTGAGCCCCTGAGCTCACACAGGCAGAGGCTGTCAGGCATGTCAGCACTTCACAAAAAACACATCCCCATTCCCACTGCTGCACTGGAGACTGTGGATGCCGTTCCATAACAAGAAGCTAAACCAGGTCAGACCACAGCCCTGTTTCTTCTGTTCATTTTGCCTCCTTAGCCTGAATTAAAAGATCACAGACGGATTAAAACAGAAGTGACCTTTGCTGTTCTTCGTTGCAAAGGAGGAGTTGGCAGTAGCATCCAGTGAACAAGAAAAACAGCAAACAAGAAAAGCAGGAGAAGAAAAGGAAACAAATGACATAATCCTCCAAATAACAGAAGACAGGGGCTTGATTTTTAGAGAGCTGCACCACCAAGCCCAAGAAACTGGGGCCCATTTACAGCCCAGAGTCCCTACTCTCCTGACTTGGCTTGTGCAGCAGCCAGAGTGTGACTTCAACACAAACCTAGGAGCTGGCCCTTACATAGTTCATGTCATAACACCAAGGAAAAATGCAAGAGTCTCTTCTGCTGCAGGGCACAGCAGGTTCAGAGGGACTACTAATGGCAAACCTCTCCAGGAATAAGAACACCTCCACACCTATCTCCAGGTTGGGTAAATCCCCAGGGAAATTGTGCTGCTTGAGAGCTGCCTGGCAGGACATTGCCTGCTTTGTTCTACAGTATGGTATCTTACTGTGCTCCTTCCTATTGTGCTTCCCCCCTCCTTAACTTCCTGTGATAATTACCAATGCATTTTCCATGCCAGCTGAAACAACAAAGGAAGATACTGCACCATTTTAATCTGCTGAAATTAGTTACTGCTGAGCCAAAACCTCGTTTCACCTGCTTCTCACAGAACATGCAAACATGCCTGAGAAACAGGCCACATTTGCACATGACTGATTTCTAACTTGCCCAAATGTTTGAAGCCACTCAGAGCTGTGGCACTGGAGTCAGCCTGTTCCCAGCCTCAGCTGAGGTCTGAGGCACTGTTCCTTCAGGCCGGCACTGTTTCCTGAAGTGTCCTGGAAAGGTTATGGAAAGGTTATCTGCCAGGATAATGAGAAAAGGTGGTTGGTGGGTCAAGAGATATTTTAAGGCTCATCAGCAGTCACATGACCAGCAACCATTGCTGCAATGACTGGGAAAAGAGTCAGAGAGGTTTTCTGAAAGGTAACCCCTGAGCAGTGCCTGCAGACTGCTTTAGTTGTGGAGGGACTACGGAAATACAAAAGGCTTGACAATTTTAATGTGATTAGTATTTTGGAAGTTTTCATCTTGAAGTGTCTTGAAGAAGCCTCATTTGAATGGTGCAGGTGTTCGGGATTTTAGAAATCCTGTTCGCTTACAGTGTCTGAAATTAAATCTACCTGAAACTCTTCAGGCTAGTGGTTCTTTGAGATAAATCAGTTATATTTTTATCAGGCCTAGTTTTAAAAGACTGCTAAAGATGGCCAGAGTCAAGAGATAACATGCTTTATGCTTTTGTGTCCTGTTCTCTCTGCCCTGCCTGTATGTGTGAAAAGCTTTTGAATGACATGATCAGATACAATTAACTAAATAACACATCAAAGACTTCTTCATTTCTCTGCAATTCCGACTAGACTTGCAGACCAACTTCTGCTATTCAGTACTGAGTAAGCATCATAGCAGGCAGCTGAGTCAGTCAGGAAAGATTTGCCTTGGGAGATCTATAGTGTTCTCATTCACCTGCATGTTTCTAGGTGCACCTTCCAGAAGATTTACTTCTGAGTAAGTTAGATTGACTGGACTAAAATTCCCTGCATTGTTCTTCTTGCCTTTCTTGACAATAGGTGTGGTATCTGTCTTTTTTAGGACAGAGTGCACTCTCATAAAGTTTATGGATGATTATAAACTGGAGATAGTGATCATACAGTGGTGGATATAACAGTCATTCACAGGGATTGCAGCAGGCTGAAGAAATGAGCTCAGGGAAACCTCAGGAGGGTCAGCGAAGGCAAATGTGAAGTCCTGCAGCTCTGCAGAAGACTTTGGGATAGTGGTGGAGAGCAAGTTGAAGATGAGCCAGCAGTGAGCTCTTGTGGCACAGAAGGCTAACAAGCCTACTAGACTGTGTCAAGAGAAGTCTAGGTAGTAGGTTAAGGGAAGTGACAATTTTTTTTTTAATTTCAGGACTTCTGAGGTAATCCTTAGACTAGCGTAGCATCTCCAGCTTGGGGCTTTCAGCAGAGGAAATGTATTGACAAACTGGACTCAGTCCAGAGGAGGGACACAAATAGGACCAAGGAACCTGGGTTTGAATGTGCTGGAGAAGACTAAAAGGGTATGTAATTTCTGTTTACAACCACTTACTGAGTGTTCATGAAGAAACCAGATTCTCCTCAGAGGCGCACAACAAAAAGCTCATGGGCAATGAATACAAGCTGCATCTACCAAAATTTCAATTAGGTATTAGGGGGAAAAAGGCACAAGGAAGATGAGAGAACTTTGGAACACGTACAAAGAGATTGTGAATAGCCATCCTTGTAGACATTGAAAAGCATTTGGCTGGACAAGGCGCTTAGGAACTTGATCTAATGAAAAAGTTGAATCTAAGTTTGAAATCGCTTTTTATTTGAAAGAGGGCTGGGTGATGTCCAGTGGTCCCCAGCAAACTAATGTCTTCAGTGATTTTATATACTTTTTTCTATGAAACAGGAATCCAGAAATGCCTGCTTTGGGGATTCACCAGGCTTGACACCCTTATAAGAATTTTAAGTCATCTACTTTCTGTTTATGACTGTGAAGTGGAGCAAATTTAGAGCAGAAGGAGAAGGAGCTAAAGCATTCTCACGTCTCTCCAATTCCTTATATGCTTCACAGCCTGCCCTCGTACTTTACTGGGAAAAGGGAAGTGACAATCAGTTTTCTCCTTGCTGAAATTAAAGTTATTGCCCCTTGTCTGAACCCAGACAGAGCTGGGAAAGGACTGATATCATCAGCCCCACAGAGGAAGGAGAAGCACTCCCTTAATGGGAGCTCCCACGCGTGGGTACTGTGAGCCAGCTCCTGCTGGCTCCAGGATAATGGCCTTCAGACTAAGAGCAATCACCTCGTTCCAGTCTGTGGTGCCTGGCAGGCTCAGCATCAGCAGGCTGGCTCCAGCTGGAAGGGGTTTGAGTCACTTTCATTCTGTGGGGTTAGGATTGATTTGGCAATACAGTCATTCATAGGACCCGCCCCCCCCAAAAATAAAAGAAAAAAAAGGAGGTGTTAATATTTTAAACTACTTTTCTGTTCGTGTAGGCCCTGGGGTGTCAAAAGGGAGGCCTAAGGGAGCTTAAGAGAAGCATTTTATACTTCCTTCCCACATCTCAGCTGTGTGTGTGTGCAGGCACACTGCACCCAGAGTCCCACTAGCCAATGGGCAATGAGTTTCAATTAGCATAGCTCAGGCCTGATCTAACTTGCACTCCTTGTACCTATGTTTTTAAATTAACACGCTTAAAACAATACTGGCTCAGAAGCTGCGATAATTCAGGCTTCAGGAGGTTTGTTCCTGTCTCACTTGAGTAAAATGAATCAAGCCTGCTTAAACAAGGCTTTGTATAATTCTCATTAATCATTTAAACACCGTAACATTGAACTCTCCCACTTTTTTAAGTAGGTGAGCCATGAAACACCAGTATGTTAGAAAAGAGAAAGCAAACCTAAGAAGAGGCAAACCCAAAGAACAGGAGGGTGTAAGTGACAAAATGCCGCTTCCTAGCCTTCTCACATCACTGAGGATGCAGAGGAATATATAAGGGTGGGTAAATCAGACTACTCATCCCAGCTTCAACTCTATTATCTCTGACATGACTCAAACACAGAGTTAACTAGAGTGGATCCAGGTTACTTCAGCATCCCAAAGGTCCTCAAAAGCAATTTCTGACTACAACCCTAGCTTGGATTTCCCTTTTCTTTCTGACAGATACATAAAAAAGTCCAAAACAGTGGCTTGCTTCCTTTTACTCATCCCTTGTGCAAACAATAAGCAAGATTTCTTTCATTATCTACTGCTGTGAAAACAGAGGCAGCTAAATGCCTTATTTGAGAACATAACAAAGTAAGGGATAAAATCCTACTGTTTCAACAAGTGGAACTCCAAAGACTTTTCAGGGGACTTGACATCTGTGTGTTGTGACACACATTTAACTGAGGCAAATCAGATAAGGTCCATTTTATGGCAATATTATTTTACAGCATCCTCCTGGATGTGGTTTACTCCTCGGCAGGAGTCATTACCAGAAACTGTCTGAGACATTCAGCTATGACCCATGGCCAAAAGAAAACTATAAAAAATACAGTCTCCTGCATCTCTCTCAGAATCTTCAGTTTAGCATCAATATGCTCTTTTTCCCTCAATCAGAGAAACCTTTCCAATTCACAAGCTTTTCCAGTTCACTCTAGTTTTGCCAACAAAACTTATATTCAGGCGCCGACGTGCGATCTGCCATATCACCTGGCCTTTTTCCTTTTGACTGCTGAACCCCCTTCGACTTGCTCAGAGAGCAACTAATCAATCTTTGTAACATTGGCTTCTTATCATGGTCTTCATCTGTCCATCTTCAGAAAATATGTCTCCTGGGTTCTCTTTTTCTGTGCTTCTTTCTTCACTAAACGTTTTTCTGAGTGGCAAGAACACCTGGTGAGTTTTCTTGTACAGGAGCATCTATCTTCCCTTCTCTGACATGCCTTAAGCTCCTCTGCTTTTAAACATGCTTCATGAAAGTGTCTTTGAGCAGGTCCATGCATCCCATTACACCAACCATATTCCCACAAGCCAGGGTCTTACTCTTTGTGTCATGACAGATCAGAAGAAGCTGCTACACACACTGCTGTATATTGCTAGATAAGCAGAGGATGCAGAAATAGCACACCAAAGTCTGCTCACAAAGAAACCAGCACTCTGTGAAAAACAACACTGATGTTTCTTCCAGTCTCTTTCAAGTACAGCTGAGGATAAACCCAACCTATTGCAAATAATTAAACCAAACACTGGAAATTTCTGCATGTTTAAGGTAGAACTAGACCAAAGAAGAGATGGAAGGACTCACGGGAGAAGAACTGGTTGATTGTAATCACTTGGGAAGATCCTGTCTGTGTTGCATGGGCAAACAGCCCTTCCATTAGTTTAAAGCAAAGTCAGCACCAGACCAGGATGCAGCTTGCATTTGGGCATTCCCCTTGACTGCTGACCCTCTCAGGGCCTGGGAGACATGCTGGCTATAACCCCAGCTTTGCTGCTGTCATTTCTCTTCGATGCTGGAAGAATTATGTTAACCACTCTAGGGGAGAACAGATCTGTTCTCAGATTACTGCAGAGTTTAGCATCCATGGAGAGGAAAGAAGCTGGTTTACCTTTATGTTTGTTCATAGAATAAGGGGCATAACAATAGCCAGACAATGCAAGGATCAACCAATGACCACGTGGCTCATGGAAACAGAATGTCTTGCATAACTGTTAAAACATAATCATTTTAGCTGAATTATAGAAAACTAATGGAATTCTCTAAGTTACCTGAATAATCTAAAGCACATGATCCATTTTCTCCCTTGAAAAATGTTTCTGCAATGAAAAGCTAAGTTCCTAAAAGCAATGGAGACTCAGTTCTCAACTTAGGCAGCTGTGCTTTTGGCTATATTTTTAAATGCTTACGTCTAAACTCTAAAATGAGTCAGACATCTGACTATTGTATAATAAACAGTCTTGTGATGTTAATCAGCTCTTCTCATGACAAGAGGTAAAATTTGATTTTCACAACAGTACTTACCCTGAATATCATCATTGAAGGTACAGTATCTGTCACGGTATTTACTGAGGAGACGAAAAGCATTAGCATTGCCAAAATCTTCAAACTGGATCAGACAATTCATGCCGTACCTTCAAGGAAAAGGGTAATTTAAAATGGATAAAAATATTCACACAACATAGGACAACACAGACCATCTTTTACCAGGACAGTGTAGCTAGAGACTCTAGTGCAGAGATAAAAGTATCATGAGAGAAACTCCTCACAGCAACACCAAACAGGATCACAGCCTTCCCAAGGTCCACACACTCAGAAACATGGACTCACCAAGAACAAACTGCATTCATCATTCAAGTGCCTTCTTAATATGCATGCTTTTATATATACATTTTTTGACTTTTGGTACAATGAATTTTCAGAGGAGCTTCTCAAAGCAAAGGAGGTGCTCCTTTGTGTTGCAACTGCAGTACAGCAAATGTGACTGCAAAGGGAACATAGTTCAAGGGACACCACCAAGTGCCCATTTCAACTGCAGGTGGCCAAGAGATGAGAAAAAATCTGCCCATAGGATCCCATGGAGTGAGTGTTTTATGGTGGGACTGAGTGCTTCCTGGTGTGATTTCAGAGCCACACATCTGTGCTTTTGAAAATGTTTCTCTCTACTGAGTTGCTTTACAGGAAACCAGCATGCAATGACAGGTGGTGACCTGTAGAGTGAAAAAGCAGGAAATATTTGCAAACTTTCCATAATTGTCCAATAATTTCAGGACAAGTGTGCAGTTTATAAATTGGGTGATATTCAGACTGCTCCATAACTATACACATTAGCACTTTGCATGACTCAAGGCTGCATTAAAGCTTTGCAAATAAAATCTAAAAGGGTTATAAGTTCTCATTTCTCACACATTAATGCGCCAGGGCAGCAAGAGAAGCTCAGGAAATGAGTAATGCAACTATCAGCAACCTCTGGGCTGCAGGCAGCTGAAGGAGCTCTAAATAGCTGCACTTTTAACTGTTAAGAGACCTGAACCTCTTTGGGACTCTTAAGTAGCACACAGACAGCATCACCTTACATGCCTCCCACTCAGACTTTCCTCCTTTGCCACTGAAATCTGAGGTAGGGACAACCCTGTGTTAGCCTAGAAATTGATACTGGATAAAACATGCTCCATTTGAGAACCATGGCTCCTGCCATGAAAAGGTCTTTTCATGGCACTCACAGTGTGGGTACTCAGGCTCTCCTGGAAGGGCCTTGATTTTATTACTATTATTATTTTCCATTTCAACTATGTCTGTCAGTAAGGAGACAATGATAAGCAGATGCACTGTGCTCCTTTATTTGTCCGCCATGAGAAACATGCTTCATAAACCCCCTGCTCTCAAAAGAGGATGAGGGTTGGCTCTTACCCTTCACATTCTCTATGCTTGCTTTTAGAAAAAGACCACAATGGGGATGGAGTTTTTAGTACATCCTGTAGCCTGCAGACATTACAAGGGGTAATGGTTTTAAACTAAAAGAGGGTAAATTCAGACTAGATAAAAGGAAATTTTTTACAATGAGGGTGGTTAAAAACTGACACAGGTTGCCCAGAAAGGTAGTGGATACCCCATTCCTGGAAACATTGAGGGTGAGGTTATGCTGGGCTCTGAGCAACCTGGTCTAGTTGAAGATCTGGATGCTCTCTTACTCATCATTTGAATATGTAAGGAAGACATGGCTAGGAGGCAGATGACACACCACCCAGAACAGCTGCTAATATCTCACAGCAAAGAATTAGCAAATCTTTATGCAACTTCAGTTGCTACAGAAACTATTTCTCAGCCGTATTTATTCATATCACTGAAGGAATAACATTACTGACTGGCCTAGTAAGATCAGTGATCTCAGCCAGCATTGATCTACGTGTGACCAGCTCTGCAAAGAGTCTAAGGGTAGGTGCATGGGCTTCTCTGATTACTCAAACTTGAAAGAGTAATAACCTGAACGTTTTCTTTTTCTCTTTTGAGCACAGAATTCTTTCCTCACTTCCCATTTGTGGTCTGCAGTGTGAGACAGTGCACAAATCACTTCTACATATTTTTGTCTTTGATCATTCTTTATTAAGCAAACCACAAGTAGCCCATAAACACTTTCTTTCTCTTTCTGCCCCTCCATATGACAGGGCAGTGCTGGAATGCAAGCTGTTCTCACTAAGGTATTGTTCTGAAGATTCTTTCCTTTTTCACTGAAATGTGTCCACTGAGCTTTTTAAAGTACGAAACCTATTTTTGAGCATATGTGAGCTTTTGCATAATGTGAGAATTAAAGCTTTCATTAATACAGACCACAGGTTGGTCATGACAAGACCTGAAGATCGGATGCTTTAAGTGAAAGAACCAAATATTTCAGACACACAGTTAAAGATGGGAATCTCAGTATGATGATCCTAGTCCTTAAGGACTATCCACCTTACTGGGATTTTGAGAGAACGTTAAAGAACTTATGCAGCACAAAGTCACTGAAATTAAACACAATTAGGCAGTTGATTTACTGAATTGTCTTAGAAATCTACCAGTTAATGCTCACTGCTTTTTCCTAGTGGTACTTTGGTGGCTGGGTGCAATGCTCCTTCTTAGGATGACCAGAGAAGACAGGATAAACTTAGCAAGGAGCATGAACTGAGGCCATGTGCAGTAACATCCCTGTGTGTACCAACGTGATGAGTAATTTCTACTGTCCTTCCTCCACAGCATAACATCTCAGTATTTGTGTGATTCCTTTCAACCCAAAGGAATTCAGAGTGCTCTACAAAAAATATTTGGGTACCATCTAAAAGTAAAATGTAGCCAGCTTGGGACTGGAGCACAGAAGTCATTTAATATGCAACAATGTTAGGAAAAAGTCCAACTCAGTTGAGAATGTGGAGATACTTGTCACTGCAAAGGGAAAGGGTGCCCAGAGAGCTGCTACATGTACTGAAATTCAGCTAGCAAAATGGAGTGCAGAATGGGATTTCTTCTATTACTTTTACATATCTTAAAGTTGGTTGTGTAATGCCCAGCTGGATAACTCTGACAGCCCTCTCAGACACTGGAGAGAAAGGGCACACCCAATAGCAACTTGTCTGAAGCAGTCTAAGTGGAAAATGGAAGTAGATAACATTTGTGGAGATACCTCTTTCTTCACAGTCTCTGTGAAGGCAGACTAAAATGACCAACTTAAATTGAGATGTTTAACTTTAGACACCTAAATTAGAAGAGATAATCTAATATTATCTAATTATCACAACTTGTTAGGAAGATCTTAAATATGTGTCATGCAGTGCAGGTCATTGGCTTATCAATCTTTCAACTGCAATGCTATGCTGGCCTTCAAAGTCTGCAATTTCTTTGTTGTTCCGCTGTACGGAAATCACCCTGCTCTGTCCTTTGTGGTCTTCTGGCAGCACACACAGAAATACTTGAAGATGGAATTAATTATACTGGCCACTCTTTCCCCATCATCATGTTTTTAAAATGAAAATTGGATTTTGACAAAACTGACTTTGCAAAATTGTTGTGTTTCTTTGGAAACATTGTATTTCCCATTAGGAAACCAAAATTAATGAATTATTTTTGGAGGAATAATTTTTAATGAGGTACTCTTTCATTGAAGCAGGTAAGAAATTTTGGTCCATTTGATCTGTGACATCTGGTATGAATGAAGTTCCATCCAGTACCCATGTGCTTGCTATTTAGAGGTGCAGGAAAAAGTGACTGTAAAGTGAGTATTTGAACAAGGATTTCTGAAGATCCCTTCCAAGACATTTAAATATTTTTAAATTCACAGCTAGATTTGAGGCTGGCCCAGCAGAGAGATCTTATAAACTGCTGTGGTGGGAAGAGATTCCTGAGGTCAGTCTACTTGGCTTGTTGCCTGTTCTCAAAGATTCTTCCACCTATCCATGTGACTCCTCTCCTAACTTTCAGCTCGGAGCCTGAAGGGGATTTTGAAGCCAAGAGCAGCAGGTCACATCAGGACTGAATGTTTTCCAGTCCAGGAAAGGCATAGCCAGCTAAGGTTGGCTCCCTCCAGTAATCTCATATTGACTGTCAGTGACTCATCTTCTATAGAGCATTCTATCATCTTCTTGGCATGTGGGAGATGAATAGTTACACAGCCATGGTCCAACTGCCTTTATCTAAAAGGAAAGCTCAAATGTAGACTGTTAGGATGCCAGACTGACAAGGTGCATTGAAACAGAGCAAGTGCCATTCTCCACTTTGGTTTCTTTCATTCCACAGTTCTTTCTCTCCCTTTCAAAACAGAAAGGTCTTATTTTCTGATTGATTTCGGATTCAAAGTGTTCCCATTCCTCTTGGGCACACTACAATGTGCATTTCTTGGGATCTCTGCAGTTATATGTCTCCTTGTGGAGCTGGAGCATGAGTCATTCCTACATTTGCAGGCTGTCGAAAACGATGCTTGGACAGAGGTGTTTTTGAAAGAATTCAGACATGCTGAAACTTGTAACTGGTGACATCACAACAGCCATTATTTAATACTGTCACAATGTCTTCTGGTTCACTGCTGGTTGCCAGACCAGCATCTGGGGGACTCTGTTCTCTGCCATCTCTGGAATTAATTTACCCATTTTATAGAACTGGAAAGAATAAGATCTATTTTGTCAGTTCTTCCTTATCTAAAAAAAAAAATAATTTTTTTCATGGTATAGATTATATTGCTGTCTCATTAGTTTGCATATTTTGTGCCATAAATTATGACCCCAATTCTGGCTCTTATACCTTGCAAAAATCTTCCTGTACAAATAGCCTCCCGTGGAAACCCTTTATGGAATGGTCCCATACACTCATTTTAATCCAATCTCCAGCCTTTGCCTAGACAATCTAGTTCAAACAGTACTTTCAGTGAAACAGTATACTATTAAAATAATAGTACCAGACTGCCACCCTAACGAAGGATGACTCTAGGAGCTAAACACATACAATACTACCAGTCTGTTGTAAAAATCATCACTGGAAAATATTTATTAAAAAATGATCCAATTTCTGGGAAACACGGACATAGGATTCATGCTTTGCTTATTGCTGTATTGTTGTTCTGGTACTGTCACTATCAGCCTAGAGCTACACAGAATCTCTGGGCTATGCTAAGAGGAAAGATGCTGTTAGCAAAGACTGTAGTCCCATCAGAGGTTGATACACATTTCTCTTGAATGACCACCTGGAAAAAGGGGTGGAATCAAAGTGTGGAACAAGAGTGTGAGTCCCAGAAGAAGGAGGCAGATGACTTCCTGATGACATTGCAATTAACTTCTTTATTCAAAAGACTTCTCAGTTGCCTAAACAATCTCATTATTCAACTTTATCCTTTCATCCTGATTTGTGTGTATCTCTTCGAGTTCAGATTCATTATAAGCCATGAGGTCAGAGAGGAAAAAATTCAGGATGCAGCAGTTACCATTTGAGAAGCATGTGACCAAAACGGTACAAGTCAGAACTTCAAGGGTAGCCTGAGGACCTGTTCAGCACCTTTGCTGACCAGTATCAAAAGGGCATTTATTTTTGGCAATGAGCAGGGAGTGTAATATAATCCTATATGCATGTAAAAAAAATTATTTACAAGAAGGTCCAATTTCTTTATGGAAAAAATAACACGCAGGAAGTTCTGATCCCTGTCTGAATTTAAAATAATATGAAACTGCTTTCAGTCATTCCTGATACAAGGAACCTACTTCGAGGAGCAGCAACTTCTACTCATAGTCTTAGATAAAACCAGGCAGAGGAGAACCAAACTGTTCTGGCTCTTGTCCTTGAGATCTTATGGCTGCTCAACACACCAGCAACCAAAGTTCTGATTTCCAGGAAAAATTAAAATATTCTGGAAAGAAGCCCGCCATCAGAAAAATATCATGCTTGGCAAGCAATCAGCATTAAGGATTGGGAAAACAAAATCCGTTCTCGCAAGTAAAACAATGCTAGCACCTGAGTCTGGCCAGTATCTTGAGGCTAGTCTTACTGTTAAATTGTTAACATAATCCTTGGCAGGCTTCTAGTCACACCAGCAGTACTCTGCCATACAATTCCTGGACACAGTTTAGGGATCAATTTGGTCCGGCACGTCCTCAAGAGACCAGCTGAGATTAGACCTTCAGAGAAGGACTTGGAATACTGCTGCATGAAGAACTGAATATGAGCCAACAGTGTGTGCAGGCAGCCCAGAAAACCAACCATGTCCTGGGCTGCACTGGGAGCAACACAAACACAGTCACCATGCTCTGAAGCACAGAACCTGCTGCGCACTCAGTGAGTTCTATGTCAACAGAAACACAGAGATACCAGGAAACCCCAGAATCTTACGTTACTGGAAGCTAGGAGATGTGCCAAGGGTTGCTGTTCTTAGTCATACACCAGGGCATCTGCTATGAGCTACTGTTAGAGACAGGGTAAGAGGCAAGATCAAGACAAGATTGATTACAAAGTTCTTGGAAAAAAAGATCTTGAAAAATCCTAGTCGACTTTCATTTTATTCTTCAAAGCAGAAAAAACTCCCAAACAACTATTTTGCACTTCCTATCTCATGACTTCCAAGCACAAAGACCAGCAGTAATGGCTGCTATGTCCATTCTTGTGTTTTTATGTAAAACGATGTCATCTGGCTTGCAGTGGGCCTGAGGAAGGGCTGCAGCTGGAGGTACAAGTCTTCTCAGGAGCACAACATAAGCAGGAGATGCAACCATACTAGGGCTGACCCTCAAATGTAGCTTTGATCTACCATCCAACAGACAACAAGGAATGGAGCCTCACCACCTGCCTTCTGCACAAATAGAGCTTCTCCAGCTGCATCTTTCTGAAACTACTGTGGTAAATCTGGCTTAGATGGAAAAGCACAGACAGAAAGCCTAGAGCAAAGGGTGTTGTGACATCTGTAACTGCATTACCCCAAAGGATTTGAACACAAGGTAATAGAAGTCCATTACAACAGCGATCCCTCTGCAGCACGTCTGGAGCTCAATCATTCCTCAGTAGCAGAAAATCAAGCTAATGAAATCTAAATATTATTCTTTGACTTAAAATATCATCCAGTGGCTAAAAGCAGATTAGAGATGCTGGCTGATGAGATTATCCCACATCAAGTCAGGATAATGGACAGCTGGAGTGGCTCTTCCCATTACCATCACTTCTCCCTCTTGGATGATGTTAGAGCCCCTCTGGCCATAGTAACTGGGGTGGATGGCCAAGGAGAATATTCCCCTTGTATTCCCATGAGGGCTAGAGTTTGTTGATACCCTGAGCCCTGCCAGGGCACTAGTGATGGTGTGCAGGTCTCCTAACAGGCACAGAGATGCTGAGGAGTGATCTAGGTTGTTAGCAGTATATTATGAGGGTTTTGTTGAGGCCACTGCTGGCTAGAAACTTCAGTCCAATCTTTCAGGATCAATTAACCAAGTTGCCTGCAGCATGTGAAGAAATAACATGGGGGCACTAGTACTGGTAATTTTTTCCTGCAGTGATTTGTTTCTGAAAAGTGCTGGTGAATTTGTGATCCACAGCCCTGAAGAACTGCTGAAACAGGGGTCATTTCTTTTCAAGCAGATTCTGCTTGTTGGAGAGCACGAGACCTGACTTGTTATGTTAGCAGGTAAAAGTCATGGGAAAGGATTAGGCAAAAAGAAATCAGGTATAAAACAAGCACAATGAAAAATAAACTCAGCAGAGCTACTTTCTTTTCCCATTTTGAGAAACTGAATGCTTGATCACCTGATGCCTTCTGTGCTCTGCCTTATGGCTCAGGCTGGTAGAAAGCTGCTGTTTCCCTGGTCATTCTGCTAATAAGCACTGCTGAGAAAGGAAAGGGGAGTGAATTTATGACAGGTTAATAAGGCTTCTGTGACACAGTTTGCTGGCGTGGGGCACTGCATCTCGGAGAGTCTCAGGCTGCATGCTCTGCATCTGCCAACAAGCCACTGAGGCTGGAGTTCAAAATAGAGGCTGGAGCTCCAGGACAGGCCATCCATCAACATGTCTGGCCCCTTGGAGCCACCAGCTGTGTTGTAACTGTATGATGAAAGCTACAGGAGAGAATGGAACAGGACAGATATGGAACTGGTCTTCAGTTTCTATATCAGTTTAGGAAAAATGGAGAAGGAGGGAAAGATTTCCAGAGGTCGTTTGCTTTGAAAGAGAGCCCAGAAAACATGCCTCAGCACAACACGTCTCTCATGGTGTTTTGATTTCAACCTTAATTTGCTCATGTAGTCAAGACCCAGAAATTCTATGGGTTTATTCCAGTTATGATCCTTGGACACTTTAGGTGAATATTTACTTCAGCCTACAGAAATGCTCCAGTGTAAGACTGAATTATCCTTTACCACAGTTAGCAGTAGAGGCAAAACTGAAGCAATGCACTTCTCCATGTGAAGCATACTACTCATTGTGAGAAAACAGCAATGTCAGCCTGCTTCATTCAGACACAGGAAGGCCTAATGGGCCAAATTTCACATTTAGTTGCCTCCCCAGAGGAGCAAAATGAATAGCTTAGAGCTTTTGTTAAAGAGCTCCATCATTTCACATATTTTAGGTGAAAGAGTATTAAATGGAGGTTTAGGCAGCAGGAAAACACAGACATTTATTCTGCTGTTTCTGAAAGAGTTTTTCTTTCTAAAATTGCCCAGAAGTCACACTTTATTTCAAAATACTAGAAGTGTTATCTCTGAAGCCTCTGATGCAGTCTTCATTTCATCAGTACGTGGCTGTTATGAGAGCAGGAGCCCTTTTTACCAACTCTATGGGTCTCCAGCAATAGAAATTTGACATCTGTTTGATATTATTATTCCATTAGAAGATTAAATCTTCACTCCCCTGGCTTTTTCTGTGGGGTCTGACACATTCCACTTCAGTGACAAATGTCCCTCGAGCCAGCAGTGATCTGACAGGGTGGGAGGTACTCCTGCAGAGGAACTGACAAATGATTTCCATGAGAAGTTGAAGTACCCTCAGGAAGTAGACAGAACTTCTGCATGAACTTCAAGGTGAAAAGGAGGCCCCTAAATTGCAAGGGATTTATGGCAACCCAAAAGATTCCTCCTCAGTTAACTGAATTTTCATGTGACATTGCAGACTTGCATAAGAGATCACAGCAGCTCACACTCACAGGTTTCCTCTTGAGTGAAAGCAGGCTACAATAAAGCAGCATGTTCTTGACCTTCTGAACAATTTCTGCTTCCTTCTGTAACAGAAGCAAGAGCTCCTACGAGGTTAAATCCAGTCATTCTAGTGGAAATTTGAGACCAAAGGAACCTGTTTTCTGTGAGTTTGCCAAACCTAGGCTGATAGCAGGATTATTCACCATCCCAGAGCTCACACAGGATCACAATTTGAAGCATGCTTTAAAGTATGCTGGTGGTCAGGATGGGATAGTAATACAGGGTAATGGTTCTTTGTGCTCAAGGTTCTCCAAATACTTTACAGATGTGAAAGGAGAAGTGTAAAGCAGGATTTCCCAGCTCCACTTTGTTGAAAACTTTTGGGGGGTTGCTGTGTTTAAGCAATTCATCTTGGCTAGAGGAAATAGAAAAGCTGGGACAGGGGTGCCAGGAACTTGATTCCCAGTACTTGAATGAAAGCATTAGACATGACATCACCTCCTCACAAGATAAGAGTTCATTGTTTCATGGTCTTCTCCCTTCAGTGTGGAGATTAGCTCATGTAAACTAAACACAGGAAAATAGCAGCCAATCCTTCCTCTCCAACACCAAGGACAGAAAAGGCGAACAGTCTTTCTGGCCCTTTCACTGACATCACAGGAATAGTGGGAGCAATGAGCTTTGCATTTAACACCACAAGCATAAATCTCAGAGCCAAAATTATGATAGCTGAGACCATCATCTGCATTCTGATTCTATGGTTCCCATTCTACCATCAACACCAACACTACAAATACTCCTGTGGTCTTCTGTCCAGAAGGAAGTGAGACAATTAGTTTTCTCGAGGGATTGATCAGTGACTACAATTAAACAGAAAACCCACAAAAGAACCCTGACAACTCTTAATTCTTTCCTACTTACAGAGTCTCTTGTGAATTCCTAGTTGTGTTTTACCTGTTTTCTAGGCTCTTAAGAATTTTTTCCCACTAGATAACTCACAAGCGTCTAACGTAACACTGTAATCAAATGGCATTTCAGTCAAGCTTTTGTATCAAATTTAAAGGAGAACAAACCACAGCACAAACACAGAATTCTCTTCTCTGCAGTACCTGTAGGTACTTTAATCCAGCAAGCAAGGTAGTGTTGTATCCATACTCACTGATACAGGGACTCATACACTGGCTGACAGCAAACATATTTACACAGAAAGTGGGCAGGTTGATGTGCTGGCTGTCCATCACATGGCACGTGTCTACACCACACTGCTGCCGACTGACAGCAGCACTGGATCTGCACAACACTGCACAGACACTCAGATTCTCCATGACGCACTTATCCTCCCCAAAACCTGGCTCGTCAGTTGTGACTGAGTGGTCCTCTGCATTTCTGCCCCTATTTCCTACACCCCTCCACCCACAGCCAGCAGGGCAGACAGGCCATGTGTAAAGACACACTTCTCAGTGGATGGGGAGGTGCTGCCATCAGACACTGGTCATGATGCCTCCTGCTTCCAAGGAGACAGGATGAACTGCGTGCTGCAGACACACGTACCACTCACTCCCTTCCATTTGCACAGGAACACGCACACACACTCCAGCAGCCAGCTGGAGACACAGTCAGAGGGAAGATCAAATATAGCTACTTCAGCTGTGAAAGACCACAGGACATACAGAGAGGCAGCAGCCTGGTAACCAGGCATAGATTGCAGCTCTCTGCTGCTCCTTATCAGTATCATCTGCTGCTTTAAGAAAGGCAAAAAAAGCAGCTTAGGGGATTTTAGCTTTCCAAATACGATCCTTTCTTTTTCTTAACAGTTGTCCCCACTTTCTTTCTTATGGTAACCTCTCCAGATAGTCATGGAGATCTTAGTATATTTTCTTTTACTTTTCAGAGAGGGTGCAAATACAGGCCTGAGATGATGGTTCTGTTCTGGCCAAATTAAACTCCCTGGTACCTCAGAGAGCCTCTGTCCCAGTTAAAAAGTAAGAATGGAAATAAGCAGTTGGCCTGTCCAATCATTAAAAGGACTTACAATCCTGGCCTTCTGATTCCACGGACTTAAATGCCAGCAGGGAACGTCCTATTTTAGACAAAACAACAGACAGGCAGTCTGCAGACTCCACACCGTGTGAAGGGACATACCATTTCCATTTAGATGATTTCCTCACAATGGTGAGAACTAGAAACTTCCTTTATAAAATGTAAACAACCCAAAGTTTAGGTTCTGACTATTCTGAATGAGGCTCATAAATGCATGATGGAGGCCAGATACATCCCACAGGACATACGTTTGACACCTCTGGACTATATGGACAGGAAATGGTTATAAATAGTCAGTCCCATTTCAGTTCTCAGAAGACAAATGCTTTTGACATGGAGTACTCAAGCACAGAGACTCATTTGCAGACCGCCCAGGAGCCTTGCATTGAAGTGACCTTCCGTTGCTTGGATGATCAATTATACTAATGTTTATTTCACGAGTTGCAACATTTGCTCTTAAATGGAAGCAGCCCAGAGGAGCCATGTATATAACCCCACTTACTTGTTGGTAACTGCCTGCATAAACTCATCAATCAGTTCGTCGTACTGTTTCCCACGAACCCTCTTGTGTTTCAGTCCAATATAGAGTGGATCACTCAGGAGAGCCTAGGACACAAAGCAATTCTGTTGACATCTTCTCTTCCATGGATGGATGGAGATTTATGTCCCAGCCTACCAAAAATGTTTGTCTGATGTGGTCATAATAATTTTACTTACTATTCAGTGAAGGCCAGCTCACACATCTCTTCCCAAGCAGAAAGTGTTTCCATAGGAAGCTATGGACTATCTTTTTGAGTACATACTGTCAAAGGGATGTAACACTTCTTGACTGCCATAGGAAATGGAGCTCTGCATCCCCAGAACAAAGGCTCTCTGCCAAGGTGCCTCACTCCTAGTGAATAAAGCTGATCTTGGGGGGGAGTGTTCACTGTGGATTCAGTTCTTAATTTTACACTGAGGTTACCCAGACAGATGTTGACTGTAAACAGTGCTTTGAGCAATGAAGATCGCCTCAAGTAGCTTGAAATGACATGTGCTGTTTAGGCCTCTAGGTGACAGCCCAGAGTGGACCAGAATCAGTGATGTTCCCAAGACCTGCACTACCTGGCAGTCACCTCAGTTATCTGGCAGGTGTCAAGGCAAGGTATATTCATACAATAGATAAACTTATTTTTTTGGCTCCTAATAGGAACATAAAAACAAGCCATTCCTCCAACCAACCGAGCAGGTGTTGAGTCAGGACCCAAAAGCCACGTAAAAAGGACTGGGTCAGCATGGAAATTGCATATATTTGGGGGAAAATTACAAAACAGATAGTGGCAAGAGACAGGTGTGCCAACATTTCTGTGAGTCACTGCAAAGTAACTCTACTTCCTTTCCAATTTCAGGAACTGAACCATCCACATGCGAGGGGGATGAGCCATCTCAAACCTATTGTCCTTCAGCCATATGGCCCTAAGTATTGGCACGCATGCTAATACCAGATATATTTTTACAGCCACAGCTGTTTTCCCTTAGAAGAAAAGATGAAAGAGGTTTTCCTCTGAGTTTGATATATTAGCTCTTCAGGGCCACAAAACAAACAGGAGATCCACTTGCATTCCTTCACTGATTGCTCCTGCAGTACCATGGGCTTTGGGACCTATTCATGGAGCACAAAATTCCCCCACAGACAAGCTGAGAAACTCCAAGCTCAGAAAAAAGACTGATTTGCTGAACGCATATACAAGGTATTACGGACCATCAGAGAAACAAGATGGCAACTGATGCTAAAAATGTAATACGGCTGCTATACTTACTAAATTCTACCTGAGGTTCTTGTGCTACCAACAGTGTCACTCTGGTTCACCAGATACTAATAAGCAGAAATGAACAGGATGAATGCCTATAAAAGGTGTCTTATTTATGCACTGATTAACAAGTTTACTTATGGGACAGGATGCACTAGGATGCACTGCACTAGGGTTCAGTTAATCTGGGTTTATGCACACAAGAAAGCCATTCAATACATAAATAATTTGTATTGTTAGGAAATAAATTGTTCATACTGTTGGAAAATAGCAGCTTCTGTATCTTAATCTCAGATGTAGAAATTACCTTGACAGACAAGTTCCTAGACATATAAGTTACATGTGATCTTGGGCAGAACAAAAGTTTCCAACACCGACTCCGTAAGTCCCTTTTTCTGATGCCACCTGTTCCTTGGAGAGGCCTAAAAATCGCTGGTGCCACTTTGGATTTTAGTGTCCCCTGGGTGCTGAGATAGAAACAGATGCTCATGCATGATCAGAAGCTTCCTGTAGGAAGGGAATCGCTTTCACCCAGGTCTGTCTAGGGGGAAAATCTAGCTGGGGAGCTCAGAACACTGGTGGTATGCAGACCAGCATGGAGGAGAAGGAAGAAATGGCAGATCCAAAGTCAAGTACAATGCTCTACTCACTGGAGACTCCAAAAAGTGAGAGACTGAGACTTAATTCCTGCTTTTGCCTCACAGGATCCAAGCTCAGAGTTTCCCCTTTTCAGGAAACTCATGGATCAGGCTGAGATGAGCACACCCTATATTCCATAAGACCGTGACAGGTCACTATGCTAAAGGCATAACATAATCCTGGGACCAGAGACCAAAGAGGTATTTGGCACCTCAGATGTCATCTGTGGTCACTGATTTAGCATTCTTTCATTCTTTTCAAGTGTCCAGTGAGACACACTTGGGGCTGAAGTGAAAGAGATGCAGAAAATTAAGCTTTACAGTGAGCATTGTCATGTCTGAAAATGTCAGCATTCATTCATCTTCATAAACAAAATAAAAGCCTTTATATGCCAGATTTGTTACTTCTCTCAAGAAACCCCTTTTTGGTTTACTTGGGGTCATGTGAGGCACAAGTACATCCTACAAAAATGGATAAACCCGGGCCATCACAAATAGCTATAGGATATCAGTTTAAAAAAGGATATCCACACAGATGTCCATTCTGGCATTGCTAAAATGTTTCACTTTGGCCTTTCTAAGCCAGAGTCATAAGGCAAAAATCTGCAAACACATGGAGTCCTCTTACTTGGTTATAATGTGCAGTAACATGTGCAATCTGACAAAACAGTGAAATTAATCATTCACAACCCGCTCACCAGGGATTCTCCATTTCTGGAATGTAGTCACCTCTACACAGATATGAGTATCTGCCTGTTTACTCACAATTACCAGAGGAAAAATAAATCTGGGACTTCCTGTACAAAGCCTGTCAACTCACCTTGCCATTCTGAAAGGTGGAGCTGACCCTTCAGCAACAACGGGTAACGATCTGAGTCTTCCACCAGGGGCCTTGAGTCTATTTAGTGTTTATTTCAGTTCCCAAAAAGAGCAAAAGTTTTTCATGCATCAAACGGAAATTAAACCTTCCCACTTCCCTGCAGTGCTGGCCTAGCCATCGTCTCATCCTGGATGTCTCTGGCTTGCCTCCACTTTTAGGGAACTGGACTCAGTTAAGCATTAATCTCAATTCTTTATCCCCCCATGTCAGATGTATGAAAAATTCTTACCTCGTTGTCTGTGCCAACATCCAGCAGAACAGGGAGACACTGCTGGGGGTGAACTCCACCACAAGCTGTGTACAAAGCAAGCTTCCCAACTGGAATACCCATGCCATAACATCCTAGATCTCCTAAACCAAGAATCCTCTCTCCATCTGTCACCACGATAGCCTAGGAGGATCAAAAAGGACTGTTATATGGGGTTGCCAAGGCTCTAAAAGCAAAACCAACTCCACTGTTTTCACGCTAATGGCATTTGCAAATGCATTCTGTGATGGGTATTTGCTCTTTCTATATGACACATGTTAATTAGCTGTTAGTAACAGGGGGCTGTTCATTCCTGGTAGCAGAGAAAACGTGGTTGTCAGGTAGCTGCTCACAGTGTGACAGAGCAGCAGCTCTGCAGGCCAGCACTTCAATCTGCTTGTAGCAGAGCCCAACCAGCATAGTTTCTTGTGCACCTGAAAGAGATGTGGCCTTGATTTTGTCATCTCTTTTTCTAGAAGAAAAAAGTCTTTATGTTTATGAACTGCACCTGTGGAATAAACAAGCTCATGTCTTCACACAGTTGTAGAGTAGCTGTGGAATAGCCAACAACAGATAAACAAAACTCATTGTAACTGAGTCCCTTTGCCCCTGGTCCTCTTGATAGTGAGACCTGTGGACAGAAGCCATCAGCATGGGCAGCAGAGCTCCCATGCTATGTATTTGATATTAGGCCTTTTATCCCCACCCAGTTGGGAGTTAACAATTGCCATTTAACTCTTTGTGCAACTGGTCTTTTGCATTTCAGCAGTACTGTATTGGTGCTACCTTACCAAAATCTCTCGTTCATAATTTTAGGTTTCTCTTATTATATAATTTCTTTGGACAAAAAGGGAAATAAACGCCTGCTTAATGATGCCTAAATTAGAAACCTAAAGTTGAGCTCTTCAACCACACTGTACACTGAGACCTTAGGAGGCAAATGCCCAAGCAGATCTGACTAAAATTCCAAATTTTTAAGTTCACTACTCTGTTGGTTTTGTCCCAGTGTCAGGCAGTCTTTGGGGCAGTTCTGAAATCCACTAAGTATAGGAATACAATGAAGTCCAATCCCACTGTGGGAGAAAAACTGTAAATACAATAACAAACCTCAAGCTTCAGCACTGTCCCAGCAATTCAGGTTACAGAGAGCTCACATCAAATGGTTTACTGGACTGTGGGGGATTCAAGGGCACAGGCTAGGTTGGATTTCAAAGGAGAAGACTGCAAAGAAGTTCTTTATTTGCTGATCTGCAAAGTAAAGGCTAAACTTAGGACATAGGGCATACATATGTGTGTGCTTTAGTGAGAAATAAGAGAATGGGAGATTAGAAACTACCTCAATAGATGTATTTCCTTGGGGAGTGGGGGGATAGTAAAGATGTTTAGTGCTGTGATGGAGGAGCATTTTGTTGTTTCAGGAATGGAATAAACCTCTTGATACACTTTCTGATTTCAGGACGAATCATACTCATCTGTTTCAGTGTCCTTTCTTATTCAACATAAACTACAGACACATCCCATCCATTTTTGAACATTTTTCTATTTTCTTTTCCTTTGGAGCCAATGTGAAGTGTTAGCAATGAGAAAGTCTCTTTTTGGGTGGGCTCCATCTGGTTTTGGGTGTGCACTCACTTCTTTACCACACCCACAGGATGCAATTGGGACTGAAAGGCAGTAATGGGAACAGGGAAAGCAGCAAGCACGTGCACTACTACAGGTCTATCCTGAAATTGTATGAAAAAGAGTTTATATTTAAACTATGCAGAGAAAATTAAAAAAAATGTTCTAATGCATCAAAATATTTCTCTGGAGCACTGATCCTGTTTCATCCAAACAAATAAGTGTTCTCAGCCAAACCTAAAACCTTCTCAATAGCACTCAGATATCCATCAGAGTGATAAAATTTCTTCAGCCTTAGATGTGCTACACTCTATAGGTACCAAAGCTCCTCAAGGGAACACTGAAAAATGTATCAGAATAGAAAATATAGGTTGGGAGACATTCATTGCTATTTGTAACAGAGAGGAGGAATTAGCTTCACATTTGTGACTCTTTGGATTTGAAAGACACCATAAAAAAGAGCAGTTTCTGTGAGAACCTGATACACAAGCACATTAAAGTAATGCTTTTATTCGCTCATGCTCATATGATCAGAACTCAACAAGCCAGATATTAATCTGTCGTTGAGCAAGGCAGACCCTTCTAACTGAACATAGAAGGGCACTTAGTTTAACATTTAGGAATCTGTTTTCTATTTCCATCTGTGATACAAATTTTCTTGATGACTCTAGTCAAGTAATTTGGTTAGGTGTGGAGCTCAAGCTAACCATCTAAATGATTTCTAAACTTATTTGGCAGCTGATGGGGAGAGACAGAAAACTCCAGGGTGCATCTCCTCCATCCTGTTTTGGGAACAGATAAACAGGGTATTTCTCATTGAAAAGCTCAGCTTGCTCTTCAATGATCACTGCAAAAGTCCTCATAATATGAGACTAGACACTGAGTCTCCAGGCAGCTGATGCTAGCTAAGATGACTCTGGACTGTATCCACTTAACTACCCCAGGTTTGCAATGCCTAAGTAGGACAGATGTGGCCCAGCAGAGTGATGCAGAGCACTACAGTGATCTCCAAGGTGCCAAGGTAATGCAGAGAGGCAATGTGGCATTGCCAGTTCTCTGCACTGGTTGCATGAAGTCAGCCTTTACAAGATGAACTCATACTCTGCCTTGAGTGTACCAACAGAAAACACTCCATGCGAAGGAGTTTGAATAGCCCTGTACAGCAGTGCAGCAGTAATCCTGATGGATATCCAAGGTGCTGAGTGCACTTGTAGGGTGAGCATCCTATGGAACGAGGGAAGAATGAAGAGAAGGAAGGAAGGAGAGCCAGTGCTGTAGCTAGCATGGCAGCCTGTTTGCCTTGGAATAGAACACATGGTTTACAGATCATTCTCACTTTGAGGTAGTTTGAACTCAGAGCTGCCAGGATGACACCCTACCACAATCCCATAGGATTCTCTGCATTCCTCTTGCTTTAGCTGGGCCATCATGCAGAAAAGAGTACCAGACTAAGGGACCAGAGAGAAAAGGGGAGGCACTTGCTGCAGGTGGCCAGAAGAAATTTTATCCAATATTTCTTCATGGCAGGATTCATCAGCCATCCTAGAAGAGACAAAATCACCAACATTCCCACCTAAGTATGTCCAGAAATGGTTTCTTCTCACTTACACTGCTTCTGGCACTGTGATTCTTTCAGGGCAGCCCCGCTGTGACAAGAGGGGCAAAGGTGGGGCTCATTAGAGCTTGACTAGGCTTTGCTAAGCTAAGCAGCGCACTAGCACCCTTTCACCCCTTCCAGGCAGAGGATTCAGGCCTATAGCCCAGATTTCTCTTTTCTACAGTAAATACTGTTGCCATGAAACCCTTAATGAGCCACACAGCAAAATGTGGGCAGCATCTCCAGGTATTTCTATACTGTCTTTAATGAGACTTACAAGTGGTGGTGTTCAGTCTTTTCAAAGGAACTGGGTCCCTCCAGGGACTTAGGTGCAGTCCAGGTACCTCCCTACTTATCTCAAAAATCTTGACTGTTCCAGTGCCTATCAGTTCAGGCATGGAGAAGTCTGTGCACAGTCTGATACAGGGAACTCTGTTGTCCACAACAGTGATACTGATAGAGTTAGCTGCCTTTGTAGCCTGGTAAATCTGGAAAGCAGATAGTCTGAATCTCTTCCATGGACCGCTGCCTTTCCTATGGTCTGTTCTGGGTGCCAAAGAGGGCTCTTTCAACAACAGTGTCTAAACTTTCTATGCCAGTTTCCCCATCTGCAAAAACATGTCTATTAGCCATAATGAGTTTTGCTCATAGTCCTGAGTTGGAAACAAATGGAAATACTGAGATCTTTGGACAGAGCAGGGACAAAATACCTAGTTTCCATCTGTTCTCCATGGTTTCAAAGACAAAGTATATGAATGTGATCACTTTTTCTGAAAACATGTTAGATTTCCCTTTTTTTTTTTTTTTCCTTCTCTTGGAAGTGGAAAGAAAACGCAAGAATTTTTCAGCTGCCAAACTTTTGTTCCTGGAAGAAGCGTCTGACTGATAGGGGACCAAAGCTCTTTCAACAGCCAGGGAAATTCCCAGGCACATGTACTTTCAGATTGATAGAAGGAGGTGAGGTGACTGGCAAGACCTGCCTTAAGCGGTGACTTTATTTCATGCCAGGGACTTGCCCAGCCCTGAGCTCTTGTGAAAAACACTTAACAAGAATACTTTTTGGGTGGGGTGTCAGTAATATTTTCAGCTGCTGGATATCAGACATGATTTGCAGAGTTGCCAGTGTTCTCAATGCTGAATGACTCACTGGATTTGGAAAGGAGTCCTAGAAGTGTTGGCTACAGAGATATCTTGAAGAGCTTTGGTACATCTAACAAGTTACAAGTTAACCACACAATTCTTCAACACACATATTTTATTTTTCATACAAGGACCCCTATTCTGTAAAAATTCATTATCATGCCCTTTTTTTTTCTTTTTTGACCAGGATCCTCCTACCTCTGAAAAAGTTGTTCTTGACCTCATACACACATCACAGAAATCTCTGAAGTCCCAACTTGACTGGAAACTGAAGTCCAGCCTGAGAATTCTCTGAGGAAGGGAGTGATTTTTTGCTTATCCTTTTAAATAGCCAATTCTGTAAATGATGCCAAGTAGTTCCATTAAAAACCCTTTTTCTTCCAATTCCCTGTAATTTCCTAGTTCACAGAAGACATGCCACATACCTTAATATTTTCTTCAGGCCAAGAGTTTAGAATGGTTGCAATATGGCCTTTGTCATGGATGGTGATAAACAATCCCCTAAAAAAGAGAGAGAAAAAGAAAAGAAAAGAGAAAAGAAAAGAAAAGAAAAGAAAAGAAAAGAAAAGAAAAGAAAAGAAAAGAAAAGAAAAGAAAAGAAAAGAAGAAAAGTAAGTTGTGCAATTATATTACCAATAAAACAGGGGAACTTGAAAATGCAGGGAAAAGAGGTGCTGAGCACAAAATCAGGCAACTATCTAATATAAAAATGAGACCTCAAGAAACTGCTAATAGCAAGGTAATTTCTCATTTTCAAACCCCAAGGCTCAAGGTCCTTAATGGCAACTTCACTCAGCAGCCACCAGTGTTGCACATTTTAAACCCTGTGAAACATCTTTGCTTTAGAGAGCAAACTCTACCTTAGAGCAGAAGAGTCTTGTAGTTAAACCAATTCTGATAAACACAGGGGAGGCTGATGGTTTTGCCATAAGTCTTGTTCCACACTCCTGAGGAGCTTGTAGTTGGCCATTCAAACAGTGAAAGCATGATCCTTCTCAGCCAATGAGGAAGACTACTGCAGAAATAGATATTTTGGGTTCCCTCTCTAGTCAACAGAACTCCAATAGGATCAATACTTGCCATGGCATTTGTTTTGATCAAGCCAAACTTGCCCTTGCAACACTGTTTTTCTTTGTTTTTCCTTAATATCTGTTCCCAGTTTTTGACATTCACCAATACAAAACCATGAAAAATTATGAGGTGAAACAGAAAATTAAATGTTTTGACACAAAATCATTATTAATTGTTTACATGGACAACAGCATACCTGACTGCACTAAGGGTAATCTTTTCTCAATCCAAAGGGCCTCAAGGTTTAAACAAAAATCAAGGGCTCTAACTCAAAGACTCCTGTTGGCAGGAGGAGGCACCCATTTTTCTCGCCTCGTTATCTACTCCCAAAAGCAGGAGTTGTGCCAGTGATTAGCAACAACTGGAACAACGCAGAGATGCACTTTTGCTTCTTACATCTCTCAACGGTTGCTCAGCCCCAGAAAGTTCATATACGGTCATGGTTTGGGGTCCTAAGGTGAAATATTAGGTAAAAGAATCTTTAAAACAGCCTCCACTCTAAGTACATATGGCAAAGGGTTTATCTCATATAACTATTTTAGGGGGCAGGTATCTTCCCACAGTTGACTGTGGGATTCCTAATGAAAATGCCCTTTACTCCCAAAAGAAGAAAAATAAAAAAATAAAAGCGCTTACTTCAACACTGGTCAAGTCACAATCACAGAGAGAGATCAGAAGGGCAAGAAAGGAAAAGAAATGGTTCATTTATTCAGCATAATTCTTTAACACTGCCAATAACCAAAGAACTAATCTTTGGTTACACATGGCTTGTCTCAAAGGCAGCATCCACAGACATCAATTTTTTGTAAAAAGGGAGTACTGTCCTGCTGCCATCTGTGTTTAGAAAGTAGTTATTAACTAGGAATTAAAAGTACAAATTAGAAGCAACATTGCAGATACTTCAAGTTGTGATACGCTTTTAAAAAGAATGGTATTGTTTTAAGGTAACATTCTCTATACATAGTAAAGACACCTATTACTTAAGTGTCCAGCCATCGGCCTCATATATTCACATTTCTTCATTGCTGAAGGGAGTCCACCAGCTGTTTAACCTCTGAAAGACATCCCATGCTCACAGCAGAAGCTGAAACCCAATTGTCCACCCACCGCTGGTCCTGTGGCTCAATAGAACTTCAAGTTGTTTCATACAAAGTGGAGAGGGCAGATACCCACTGCCCCCTGACTCTGACCCTCACACCAGGAGGGCAGTGGTCTGTTCTCCAATCCCTGCTCCAGATCTGCCAGTAGACAGTGTTCAGCCTGGATCTTCCAAAATCTGATGACTGCTCTCACTATGAGGAGTGGAACTCTCACAGCTGTCACTGGATTGGCTTGGCTTAGACAGCCAGGTTCATGACTGAGAATCAAGCATAGAGAGACACCCTTCTCAGAACTTGCATTCCCTTCCTTAAATTAAGTATTTGATGTTTACTGCTTCTTACTTTGCTTCAGGCAAAATCAGATGACTAATTTAGATTAACAATTAACACTTTAATGTCACTGCCAGCTTTGTAAGGGAAACTATCAGGAGCAGAAATGGTGATCCATCTGGGAATGTAACCTCTCTCACTGACACAACCACATCAGAAAGTGGGCATGTATCTAAGCAGGCCTCGTACGTTACTAATGCTGAATCCAAGAGCCAAGGGCCCAATTTCAATAAAACACAAAAGTTTCCAATGCCTCTAGGCACCCAGCTGAAGAGCATTCCTGAGTCTGGTTGAGGCTCTGTGGGCTCCCATTAGGTGTTCAAGCACTCACAAGGGGATCCTGATAGTGGTGAGTTGGAAGTCCCTTTGCAGATCGAGTATGCATCGACCAATTCTGACAAGCAGTTCAGTGAATTCACAGTAGTTTTAAGATGCAAAGTGATACAGACACACATCAAACTTTAGAGCTCGGGGTCAGAGGTAAGTCCTTCTTTTGTGCAATCCCCAGGAGAGTCGTGTTCTCCCTCCTGACAACAACTGCTACCCACTGAGATGAACTGGCCAAACTGTTAAAATAACATGCTCCAAATTGGCAGAGGGTTAATCTTTCCTGAAATTCCTTCTGCAAGGCAGGAAGAAGGAACAGACAAGCTCCACAAAATGAAGTCAGCAAAAGCTTTGCTGATGACTGAACAGGGGCAAGTAGCAGCCAGGTTTCTCTCAAGGATATACAGGTTCTTTACTATGGGGGGGATGAAGCACTGGAAGGTTTCCCAGAGAACTTGATGCTCCATCCCTGGAAGCATTCAAGGCCAGGTTGGATGGCCTTGAGCAAGTGGGTTTGGTGGAAAGTGTCCCTTCCCACGGCAGGAGGGTTGGACTAGATGTTGTCCAACATCCTCTCCAACCCAAATGATTCTATGATTCTAGGAGAGATAACAGGAGGAAAAGCTTATTTGTACCTTTGAGAGCAACAACGTAGAGCTTTGAATACTACGAGGAACAGGTATGTGTACTGTAGTAAGTAAGAAACATCCAAGTGGCAACAAAATGAATCAGCTGGATTTGTCTGCAGAAAAGATGCAGCCTAAGCATTCTGAAGGAAGAATGAAAACTCAGCAACAGATTCTGCCTTTATCATCAGGCCTTTTTTATGCTCTTGGGATTGCAGTTGATAAATTGCTTCAGAGAAACAAAAAGAAATGAAGCAGTTTTCATGTAATCTCCTTGGGACTCAATAACAAGGATTCAATTAAAATAAAATGCTAAAAACGTAAGTAATTTTGATCAAGTCACATAACATGGGCATTGTGTGGGGCAGAGACACAACCTGTTTTCACAGACCAGAAAACTCACCTGTGCCCAGGAACCTGCCATTCTACATGGGTTCTGTAATGCATGGGAACGAAAACACAAGAGATAGAGTTTAGTAAAAATTAACCGCCTCAGCAATTTCAAACCAGAAGGCAGACACTGTATCACTATTTCTGGTTAAATAGTAACCTTCACAGAGCTGTTAGCTTTGTCGGGTAGATTAAGAGTGGGGAGTGCTTCAACCTGCATTCATTAGGGCTTCAGAGCTGCAGTCTCATACTCAGTCCACTGATATCACAGGTTTAACTACAGCTTTTAAGGTGGAAGTCGGACCAGATTTTATTGTGCCACTTAGCATGTCTGTGAGTGTGTGGGAAACTTCAAGGAGAGTAGCACCTTTTTAATTTGTCACTGAGGCAGTACTTCTGTCTGGATGTCAGGAAGTCCAGTCAAGCTCCCTGAACCAGCCTGCAGGGTCTATCAAACTGCTGGTCACTGCAGCATCCATCGAAGGGCTTGAGTATGTTTACCCACACTATACAAGACCTTTCCTCATCCCTAAGCCAGGGACATCATCTTTCCTTTTCTGGTTTTGTCGTGACTCTATTCATGGAAGTACTCCAGGAATTCTAAAGACACGTAACATGCCACACGAGCCATGGGAAGACTCCTCCACTCTTCAGTACTGGTTGGATCTTGGCCATCCTGATGGCATTCTCAAAGTCCCACGATGAAGGCAATCCCTTAAGTGCAAGGCTAATTTTGTAAAGAGTTTATAGACAAGAAAAACATGGCACACTTGATGCCCAGCAGAGGTGATGTTAGATATTGGTAGCAGCTTTCTAGAATAACATTCATATTTTTTTAAAAGGACATGCAGTGATAGGCGAAGGGTTAATGGCTCCAAACTGAAAGAGGGCAGGTTTAGATTAGGCATTAGGAAGAAATTCCTTACTCAGAGAATCTGGGGACTCCCCATCCCTAGAAGTGTTCAGGGTCAGGTTAGATGGGGCTTTGAGAAACCTGATCTCGTGGAAGATGTCACTGTCTATAGCAGGGTGGTTGGAACTAGATGATCCTTAAGGCCCCTTCCAACACAATCTATTCCATGATTCTATGATTCTTTTAGATATTTGGGAAGAAAATAATTTTAACATGTCTCGGATTATTCAGTAACAGAAATACTGTTTAATCCTTTCATTCAGCTTCTTTAAAAAAGGCTAAGTAGTGTTCACATTTCTGATATTCCTGGTTAGCAATGCTGACTAGCGAGCTATCTCCCCTCAGGAAAAACAGTAGAGCCAGCAGTGCTATCTCTAAAGCACTATTGTTTATTTACAGAGAACGTTCATTTCCCAAAGCACAGAGGGGAGTAAAAAACATTATGCAACTTCTTTCCTCACAGCTCCAATCTCTCCTCACTTCCCTCCTACCCAAAAGTCTCCTTCTCCTAATAGCCTTTTTTTTGGCAATTACCAGTGGTCCTGTGGCTGTGTCTGCAACCCTCTTGGTGTGGTCTTCCCCCACTTTTCCTTGCCATTGCTGCCTCTGACATTAAATCAGACAGAAATACAACGCAATCAAATGCAATGAATGCCTTTGCTTTATCAAGCTCCATGTAAAATGTATTTGGCCAGTACTGTTCTTCTCTTCCAGTCTTGGCCTCTGCTGTGGATTTGGGCAGTGCTCCTGTGACTTTAGCTACCTGTTTGGGGCTGTGCAATTAAGAGCCTCTTTACACGTATTATACATGAGTAAAAGTCAACAATTAAACCTACCAACTTTATATCACACTGGGCAAAGCCATAAAAGAGCAGAAATGGCACCGCATCACTGATATATATAGTAGCATGAAGCAAAAGAACACCAGTCTTTGCTTCGTATGAATTTCTCTTAATAGCTGAGAAAGAAAATTATTGTATATTTATGTTCCTGTGTAGGAAGAGGAATGCTGCTCGAAGGGCCTCAAAAGCTCCTAAGAAGACAGAAGTTGAAAAGCACAACCACCCCAACTCAACTATTGTAGCTTCATCCTTATTTTCCTTGCTCCCTCCCCCTAAAGGACTTTTCTCTGAAGAAAGATATACTTCCTCAGTAAGGGAGGAATGTATTTACATCATTCTTCAATATTTACTCTCACTGAAATGGTCAGGCTTGCTCAGGCATTGATATATAGCATGAAGAACACAAAAACCCTCAACTGAAAATTTCATGTGCTTTTTGCAAAGCAATCCACTCTTTATTTGATCTCAGAAAACAGCTGTCTTCTTTAATGGGCTATCAGGCTTTGCCTTACATAATTACTTCTTCCTGAGAAGAGGAACTGATGAAGGGAAGCTGATTAAAATAGTAGCTAAGGTCCTTATTTCTCCAGATACTTATGCACTGCTACTCATCCAGCCAAGAAATGATCCTCGTAAGGAATCTGGCTCATTCTGTGTGTGCTGCCCTACCAGTGTGCAGTGAATTGCAACACTAGACCATGAACATGGCAACAAACTCAGGCTTTGATTAATTTTCTTTATTTTCTTTGCACTTATTCACTTCTAGTCTGGGTGCTATGAGGGCAACTTGCTCCATAACTGAGGAGATGATAAAAACTATCGTGTGAGTTAGCATTTAAGAAAATGCCCATATTCCCAATGCTTGTATCAAACAAGCAGGAATCATGAGTCAGTGTTTTCATCCAGATGGCAATGCCTCATTCTTAGAATAAAAATATTCAGAACAAAGGTTAAGTGTCTCCAATTGCAACCTGAAGGTGATGAAATTCTGCCCACATAAAAGTCCTCGAGTGTTTTAACTTAATTGGGTCTGGATTTCCTTTAGAAGACATAGGAAGTCCTTGGGAAATCATGGCTTAAAAAAGCAACAAACAACAGAGATGAGTCAAATCTTTGCCAGCATCCCAGCCATTAAAAAGCTGTGAGACAGCATCTGGAAACCTACAGTAAGATACAAGGTTGGACAGAAAAGGGCTCTGACAGGCATGGCACAAGCCGACCTTCTGCAGCGATCACAGCCACTGCTCTACAGGAAGGTGTGATGCTCTTGGAAAACCTTGAGTGAGACTGTTTGAGGGCAATGTTGAAATTCATATGTCAAAATTATTTTCACACTCATGAAATTAAGAAACAAGTTGGCCTGTCACCGTGGAAGGATGCTGACTGCAGCTGCAAGCCACTCTGTGCTCTTTGCAGTCTGGCTGAATGATGCCCCAAGCCCAGCTGACTGGTAGGTATTTTGACTGTCCAAGGCTGCAAAAAGGATACATGCGAGGGAGTGATCAGCTGATGGACTTGGCTTTTATTGCATAATAACCACAGAAAACTCTCACTGCTGTGCCAGAGAACAGGCTGGAGGACCCCCTCTGGATTATAGGCCAGTCTGTGCTAGAGATGCAATACAATGTGCTTACAGTAAAGCTCTACATTTGGATTTATTTGCTTACACTTTCAAAACACATATACAAAAGTGAAAGGTTGAGCAATATGAGTCTTTAGAGACATTTCCACCAGCTGCACCCTCAGTGTTTGTTTTTTTTTTTTTTGGTTCTGGTCTCTGCCAGAACAGGACAAAAGGTTTCAGAATAACAAAATAAACTTTGAAATTGCTTGGCTGTTTTAGACAGCTTGAGATTACAAATGCCTGTGGGCTACAGGCTTTGGAGAGACGCTGTGTGCTAGCATGCACTGATTTGCCTAAATACAGTACAATTAATCATCAGATTGGACAAAATCTCTGTGGTGATTCATCAGCTTTTTTTTGCAGGTTTTTTTATAATACAAACCAAGAACTTTCCATTGGTTTAGATAATTTTCTTTGTAAATTGTAGGATGCTGAAAAATACCTTGACATACTGATAAAAAAAAAAGAAACCAAGCACAATCAACTATTAATGAATTCTATACAGAAATTTATAAGGCAATATATCTGTAATTTAAGTACACTAAGAGATTTAATCTCAAATGATCTGCAAGGTGAACGACTGCATTACCACCATAAATGTCCTTAACATTTTCACCATATATTTTGGGCAGAAAACCCAAAATTCAGTATGGAAGTCAGAAGATGCAGGCTCCAAGGTATAATCATGAAAGATTCATTATTCACACAAACCTCCCAAACCCACAGAGGGAAATCTCCATGATCCCAAGGGAGGGCAAGTTGCTAAGCTGTAGGAACCTGTCAAAGAACAGGGAGATTTGAATATGAGTGACTGTACCCAAAGGCAGAGAACAGAGCACACAGGATTCAGTGCAAGCTGTAGTCTTCCCTGTGCTTTGGCACAGTCCAAACCCTGCCATAGCAGGAAGGTGCAGATCAGAGCCTAAAACAAAGCTTTTGGATCCATCTCCTAGTCTGCCAGGTACTAATTTTTTTTTCCCCAGGAAAAGGGTGATTATACAATCACTCTGTGTCCTCTCTCACCTGCAGGCTCATTTCAACACATCTATCAGAAAGGCAAAGGTCTCAAAGATGTTTGTTCTTACACCCTTTTACAAAAAATACTGTTGAGATAAAAAGATAAAGGGGTTCATGTCCCCACCACTCTGGGGAGAGGTACATAGACCTTCCTCTGACAATTTTTCTGACAGCTGGCCAAGAAGACAGCTTGTAGCTACACACAATGTGCACTGCTTCCTACCCAGAACCTTCTAAACCTTCAATAGCTTAGAGCTTTCCTGGGTTGCAGGACTAAGCACAAGACAGAGAAAAAGAACTAAAACGACTGTAGAGGGAGCCAAATGAGCAAAAGGAATGGTTATGGGGCAGGATCAAAAAGGCACAGACAGGAAACCAGAGGGCACAGCAAACAGAGCACTGAAAGATGTGCTTGCTGTTTCCTAAGGAAGAGGTGAGGGAAGGGGAGAAGCACAAGCTGGTATGGGTGGCTACGGTGCAGCACAGGTGGATATGGAAAAGGGATGAAGGGAATGTGGAAGGGAACAGACAGTATTACACACATGAAATGTTAGGGGACTGTGGACAGAAACTAGGAGGAATCCTGGTTCTGCTAATCAGGAAACAGCCTAAAGAATAAACAGTCCTTTCTTCCTCTGCAGGAGGGAGTTGTTGGAGAAAGATCAGTAACTACTGTTATTGGTCATTATGCAGCAATGTGAAAATGCAGAGGGTTGGAATCAGGTCCCCAGTGGACCTCTGCAATCTGCATTCTAGGAATAAGGAAGGAGGCAAAAAGACCCATGTTGCTCTTGGCTTCTCATGAGCTGCTTGTCCCTGCTGTATTCTTAAGACTGGATTCTCTGCTTGAACCAGAGAGCTGTCAAGTCATAGCATAATTTAGGGGTTAAATCTTCCTTATATTTTAAAACTTAACAAACCAAATTTTTCCAGTGTCCTTTTCAGCAGTGGAGAAACCAGACTGTCTTCTGTCTGCATCTCAGTTTCCTTACAGTGGCATATAAAAGTAAATATAAATTATATAATAAAAAGGTATTGTTTATTAATATAAATGATAAATGAACAAAGCCATTAGATTACTCCTCATAAAAAAAATGTCTCTAAGTCACCAAGCACAAGTCCACAGCTGTTCCCAGTGGATAATGCAGTCCAAGGTTTTCATGATAGTCAGCATCATTTCCCCTCCAATGCACATCCTGGTATTCATTATTCTAAATGATTCCCCTCACTCCTCCCTGTCTTTGGCATTTTTTGTTTGAGGTGGGGTTCTTTCTTGTGGCAGCAGCCATAGATTTATGCCAGATCAAAGGCGAACACATCCTCTTCTATTTCCTTCACCAGGTCAACCTCTTTCTTTTGGCCACCACCTCTTCCTTCAAGCTTCTCCTGGTAAATCAGGGAATTTCAACAGACTTAAATATAAATCACCTCTGACAGCAGCAGAAAGCCTGACCTTCATAAATTAACATGATTTTTGTTGTTACTTCTGAAATTTTACCTCATGCCCCTGGAAGTTTCTTGTGGGGTTATACCTACTGCATACTTATTTTCCCTACTATAAGTAAGGAAGAGAGAGAGAGGACTGGAGACATGGAATAAGCAGCACTGACTGTTTTTCTAATTAAAAAAAATGTACTAAAGTCCTTTTTCACTCCCATTGCAATATAGTAACTGCACAGTCTCACAATGCCAACAGTGTCCATCCCATTCCTCAGCCTTCATGGAGCCTCAGATCAGGATTGATACACCAGTTCTTCTCTCCACATACCCAGAAGCCACTCTGTTCCCCTCTCCCCATTTTCAGAAACATTTCACAGAAGAGGGAACAGAGAAGGGACACGGAAGAGGGTACAGCATGCTGAAAAGACTTGCCTGGAAAAAATAGGGAGAGCACAGGGCAAACCTCTGAACTACTCTGCCAGCTCTCAGAAGTTCCCCAGAGGCTAAGCCACTTTCAGCAGCCCTGGGCTCCCTCTGCACTAACTAACTAACTGACTGCACTAACTCTTCACCTACTCCAACCAGAGTCTTCCCTTCCTCATTCAATAATCTTGCCTCCTCCCAAGGACTGTCTCCCATCTATACCTCCTGCCAACCTCTTCAGGGCTTCCTGACTACACACAGCCTCCACGAGACTTTCCACAGACATCGCCTCCCCTTCAGTCTCTTACAAGACCAGTCTGTTTCTGGCGGTTACCTAAACATCATTAAACACATTCATCATCTCATACACTTAATTCAGCTGCCTCTGGAAGGAGCCTGAACCAGGTTGGTGGCAAGAAGAGAAGTTATGACGAGCAGTGTTTTTACAAGAAGTAGAGATTGCCTAAAGGGGTTTCAAAATGAATTTTCAGGACAATAATCCAAACCACAGTCTTCCCACTCACTTCGGGTCTCCATTGTTTAATAGAAGAGGCAGTGCAAGCAATTCTGTGATTAGGGACAACTCCACAGGATTTACACCTTTGTTCTAATTCCATTTTTTTGTCTTAAGTGTCTAGAAATGGCAGGCAACTTTTTCTCCTGCTGCTCAGACTGCACACCATCATTGAAAAAAAGCCACTCAGCAGAGCCAGACCTGCTGACAAGACAATTCTGTAGACTGACTGATGTTTAATGTACTCATTTTTCATCAGAGACACAGATCATTATTCTGTCAGACCTAATTTTCACACCATCTGCATCCTGTTAGCTTTCATTCTCCAGGTTCAGCTTAATCCCAACATGTTTGGCATTGTTCTGCAAGCAGTCCTTAAGGATATTTATGTTTCTAGAATAGAGAGTGAACTTAGGCAAGTTTCTTCTGTCCTCATAACTTTCCTCCAATGGTGATACACTAGCCTTTTCCAGTCCTGCTCTCATGGGATGCTGAAAGCCTTTGAGGAGCAGCTGACAACTTTATACTTTCAAATAACAGTATGCTCATGAATTACTCAGTGTCTCAAGAGACTATGGTCTTTTGCCACTGTAATATACCATCCCTCATTATCACAGAAGAAACAAGCCCCTAATTCCATAACCTAAGTTTCCACTTTGCTTCCTCTTTGTGAAATAGTATAGTCTCTTTCAAAGACACTCTCACAATCAAGAGATCTTCAGGCTTAAAACATACCTCTTAAACAGCATTGCATGAGTTCAATCCTGTGCTGCCTAAAGACCCCCATGATATTAATTGAAAAAAAAAGAGAAAAAAAAAAATGAAAAAAGGATCAAAATACTACCATGAAATTTCCTTTGTAGAGGCCTTTGTATCCTTACTGTAAAGCAAAAAGGGCTCTCAACCACAGTCTGAAAGCTTATAGCGGTGGCAGAAGCATTTCCTAAGGAAATGGTGACTCTATCTGTTCAAGGTATCAAGGAACCAAGATTCCTCCTTCCTTCCCTCATTTAGTCTCAGAATGCTGCAAGTCCAGTTCTGTTACATTTCATGCTTTCCTTCTACCAAATTCCTGGTGGGCATAAAGGACCCCATGGCTCTGAAAAGTAAAAAACCACTTCCAAGGCCAGTGTTCCTTAGTACCTGGAATAACCTGTCCTTTGGTTGAAGCCAGTTGTGTTATCACTGCTGCTGAACAGAAGCAAACCTGCCCTCCTCATGCTTTTGGCAGCTTGCTCCTCCTTCAGCACATCCCCTCCATCATGCCAGCACAACTCCTGCTGCAGGTGGCAGTGAACTGGCTATTTGGATTACCACTAGTCTGGCCCAAAAAAGGCTTAGATCTGCCCAGATTTATCCTTCAACCAGATCATTACACAGCTGCAAGGACATCTCTGGAGGCAGTGGGAGGGGTGGTGGGAGGGAAGAGTGAAGTGATGCCAGGGATGGACTGCAGGAGACAGACTGCAAAGCTATACACGTGCAGCCATAGGATCTGGACCTGTACAACTCTGCAAGAAATCTGCCTTAAGTCTGGATCACCCTTGAACATCATACCTTGTAAAAGACATATTGTTCTGTAAGTTAAATGAGTCTTGTCACCTTGGGACTCTGTTTCCAGCCACATAATTTGGCCTTGACAATGTGTATACATCTGAGTTCCCTCACAACCATTCCAAAACTTGTGAAGGGAAACAGAGCAGCAGATTTTTGTAACAAAACTGCAACCACAAGACCCTGAGACACAACATAAGGAATGTAACCTGACAAGCCCCCTAGAAGTGAACATATTTGCTTACCCTAGTCCTATACTCCTCCTGATGGTTGTCACTGCTGCAGAAAGGATCCCTGCCTAGGAAGATTTCTCTTTGGAAAAGGTTACTCTTCTCTCATGCTCATTTAATGTGGTTTGATCACAGAAGAGAGATTTTGACAGGGTCCTTAATCATAACTGCGACACAGGTGCTACTGCTTGGTACTTCAATCTGCACTTACAAATTACACAAAATGTGACATTTTCACTTCAAAAATTCAAAATACAAAATGAAACTGTACTTTAGCCTAAAGGTTGCAATGCTTATTGCATAGCTTTGAATAAACAAATATTGTTAACTCACCAGGGAGCTGCCTGGAAAACAAGATAGGAAAAATGTTTTCAACATAGACACTTTCCAGCGAAAACTTCAGAGCTCTTAGGCAACAGTGCCTTAATGTAATTTTTAATAATTTTATGGTTCCACCTCTATGTCAGTCATTCTAAACCCCTGAGGTTTCATCACACAGGGAAGAGCCTGAGGCCAAAGAAAGGAAAAAATCCTGCCTTAAGAATTTAAAGCAACTAGTGAAGAGAAAAGCAGTAAGAGTTTGGGGAAGGCACAGATGAGAACCTGCTGGGGAGTCAGGAGCTCTGCCTGACCCAGTGGGGACACTGTGGGCAACACATATAAGCATGAGAAGAGCTGGATTTTTGCAAGTGCTTTTTTCCTAGTAGCTCTTTTCTACCGGAAAACAGAGAAAGCTTATGCTTTTAGACTGCTGGCTGGGTAAGGGTTTGAAAGAAAAGAATAGCAGATGTCTGATTCCATTTGAAGCAGATAAATCTGCTGGCAGGGAGGATGCCGGAGCCCTGACCTGCGAGGAGAACTCTGGAGATCAGGCCCATAAAAGTGCAGGTAACAGGTCCACCCTTAAGGGTTTGTTTGTAAAGACTTAGAAAGGTAAAGGAGGCATTGAATCCTGCAATTACAATAGCAGTATCTGGCAAACAAAATAAGCAACCATGAAAGCACTGATAAGAGAAGCCTGGGACATGAGCAGACTGCTTTTGGTTGTTCTTGTAGAAGAGCTGCTTTGTAAGCAAGTTACTTGCATTTTAATCTTTCTAGGCTCAGCCTTCAAATATAAAGCCAAGCAGTAATGGGGTTGAGAAAGATCTCAATATGGGGAAGGAGTTAATTGTATCCACAGGTCCCTAATTGCTGCTGGTGTGGCCACAGACAGCCTACATATTCTGTAGACTTCCCTCTGCACCATAAGCTGTGCTATACAGGTATTTCCATCCATGTTGGAGGACCACGTGGGCTTTAAAAACTGAAATATGTCATCTCTCCTGCCTGATTAACAGCATTAAATGTGACAGTCTGGATGAAAAGGTAATTGCTATGGCAAACATATAAATCAGCTCACTGTCGCCCAAAGAGCTGGGCTGGGAACTGCAGCACTCTGGAGGACAAAAGACATTGATTCCAGGGAGAGAATGACCCTAACCCAACAGGACAGAGTTCACAACAGGACACAGTGAGGAGAAATGCTAAGCACGACTGTAGAGTGGAACATATATGGTCAGTCAATTGTCTCAAACAAAAGATTCACAGGGAGATGGCAAAATGAACTACAGTGACCAGACCACTCTGATTATGCCAAAAAAGGTGAGGGCATGCTGGGACATGTTAGCAGAACTGAACTGACTGCTCCAACCTCTTCAACACTGCCAATCTTCTGTGGCAAAGCAGTGCTCACTCTTCCGTGGTGGATTTCAGGAGAAATGTGGCCGAAGAGAACATTCAATAGTGGGAACACCAGGACAGAGCAGCACAAACTACAGGCAAGAAAACCACCATACTGAACATGATCCCATTTCTACTGTGAAAAAGCTACTGCAGAGAGGAAGATGTTGGCAAAGAACATTTTAGGTTATATACGAAGGGAAATGTGAGAGGGAAGTACTGGAGTGGGCTATGTAGGGCAGCCTTATTGCAGATTCAAAATAAAATACAATCAGTTAATGGACAGGATTAAATGACAAGACTTCCTGTGATGGCAGAGCAAAACTGAATGGCTTGGACATCCTCTCCAGTTCCAGGCGCCACGTTCTTCCTAAAACACCAGTGAAATACATTTGACACATAAGTGTCATTTTGTTTTAAAACTTTTCTGATACAAATAAAATTAGGTTAGAAGAATCAGATTTTCAGACTGCCAGTGCACATTGGGATAACAAGCATGGGAAGAGCTAAAAAATCAAACTTAGATCTTAATTCCTGAGCTCCCCAAATCTGCAGGTCCTAATGATTCTAGCAGAAAGTGTTGGCATCCTCCCTTGAACTATGTATCTTTCAGGCCAAGTCCTAAATATGCTTCAGGTGAGAAAATATATACTCCAGGACAATGAAAGCCAGATTTGGGGAAAAAAGCACATATTAATGCTTCCTGTTTTAATCTCATCACTTTACATGATATAACAGTTCTTTTCACAACAAAAGCATTCTTCTGCTAAAACAACCTTGATTAAAACCAAATCTGAAGACAGGCTGCATCTTCAGGGAAACAAACTCCCCACCACAGAAGTCCAGTGTATCAAAGGCGTGGTCATTTGCCCTTTCCTGCAGAAGCCACGGATTGGAATCCAGAATAGCCCCAGCCCATATTCAGCAGCAAAACTGTCTGACTAAGAGAATGGATGTTCTTGCCACACTGGTAAAATATTGTGGATTTAAAACATGAGAAAGATGAGAGTTCCAGGAAGGGGAATTCTCCAACAGCAACAACTGCAGAGAGAGTTTGGTATGTGGAAAGACATCCCTGCTTTCCTGAAGATAACAATGAATGGAAAATAAAAGAAGCAAAGCTCCCAAATATTGTTTTAACTTATTACAAGGTAAAGGCAGCCTGACGGCAAAGACACAGTGGCTGTACAGCAGGAGTTGCTGCGTGAATATTGACTAGCTGAGAACCAGCAGTGTGCTCTTCCCTGCCTGACCGTGCTCACAGCTCAACACTTGGAGACGCAGTCTGGGCTCTCTTATCTCTGCTACCGTTCACTCATGTCCAGAAGAAGTAAGTGTCCTCCCCCCATACAAAGAGTAACTCCTTCTCTGGTTTCCTTATATGCACTGAGGAGGGGATATGATCAAGGTTTGACCAGATGAGTAAGTTCACCACAGGCCAGCAGCTCCAGAAATAGTGTATCAGGGCACAGAATGCAATTACCTGGGAAACAAGACAAAAAGCAAACCTGAGTAGCAGCTCACGTGAAGGAGCTACAGTGGCTTTACTAGAAATTTTGATGACAAGGAGGAAGAAAGCATGTTTGTCAAGACTATTCATAATATGTTACTCATTATCTGTCTACCCAGCCCTTACTTCTTCAAGATCTGCCTCAGCATCTCCCTGTGATGTTGAGTCAGTTACTAGAACTTGCCTACCTACAACACTGTTCCCATCTACAACACTGTTCTCAGCTGAAACTGCAGTCAAACCTCATGCTTGTAAAATGCTTTGAAAATGGTATAAACTAAAATGCTTATCTGTCAACTGGTACATTTCTAGGACAAAACAGCAAAAAGCTTGCAAAGCAAACTGAATCTTATTATTGGATTTTCAGGCTAGGATGAAAATGTATTTCAGAATGCTAACGAGGGCTTTATCTAAGCATTATATCATTAAAAAGAATTAAGCAGAATAGGGTCTTCCAACATAGTACAGAGTGTTTAATGTTGCATGAATTCACACAGTGACTGTCCTGGGCAGAGAGGAAGGCACTGATGCAGAGCATCATGTCCTATGAAAATGATTCTTGTGGGGTGGTTTGTGGAAGTGCATACAAAAGTTCACAATCAGCACAATGTATCCAAACCCCAACAATTGCTCGAACGCCAGCACTGCAGAAGGCACTCAGTGCTCCTGAGGCAGCAGATGGGGATGGGTGCAGCCATACGTTCAGTGAGCTGTTTGGAGCTAAGCTGCACAGACTGTACAGTACTGTTCGAGAACAAAACCACTCTGTTAGCTGTTTAGAGGAAGGCGGCAGAGCTATTCTCGACTCCCCAGCTCATCATCAGAAGTACATACACAACGCTGCTTGTGGGTTCATCTTGCAGTAAGAGATTGAGTTTTAGATGTTTTGGGCCACCCACATAAAGAGGGACTTTGATACAAAGGAAATATTCACATGAAATTAAAAAAGGGGCAAGCACAGTCTCTTCACTCACCGTGGTCTCCTGAAAGCCAAACCATACTGCTGACAAGCCAGGCCAACTGTTGGGGTGTAAACGATGGGCATGAATCTCTCGATATCAGAGGTCAGCACTCGGTAAAAAAGCTTCTCATTTCTGTCTTGCAATGTCATAAGAATAATATACCTTAAAGTAAAATAAAATAGTTATATATCAGTATTTATGGTTGTTAACAGTTTCACAAAAAACAGTTGTTGGCTCACTCAGTTCTCCCAAGCCCTGACATTCCTTGGTCCTACGTCATAAGCAGATACTTGGAACAAAATTTCCCAGGTGGCCTGGCCAGCTCTACCATCCTCATGAGAACTCACAAAGACTCAGTGGGGCTGGAAGTCAGACCTATGCATGACCTCAGAATTTTGGAACTTGCATCAAAAGGCATCATACACAACCACCAATATGTAACTTGCAGGACCAGTGCAGACATTTGTGATGCAGAAAAGCCCATGCAATTGCTCTACACGGTAAGAGTCCTGCTGCCTCAGTCCCCACACCAATGGCAGTTGAGAGAGCTGGAGAAGCAAATCCTACCGTCCATCACAGCAGGGATCAAACAGCACCTTCCACTGAAAACCCTAATGAACAATACTGAATGCAATGGAAGCTCAGAAACAGAAAGATAAGTCAATAAATATAATTGTTTCAACTTTTATATTTTTTTCCTACCCAGTGACAGTTTATTTTCTGTTCTTCCATCCAGTATTTTAGTGAGTGAATTGATGAGTGTACAGACAGGTAAATGCAGTACATGTGTTCACTCTACCTCAGTGCTCTGGGACGGGAGCTGCTTTATTACTGAGTACTGGTACCCCAACTATACCACAGCTCTCCAGTAATGTAGCAGTAGAAAAAAGTATTATCAGTGGACCTTTTGGAGCTGGCCCAGAAGGGGGTCATGAAGATGATCAAAGGGCTGGAGCACCTCTCTTTTGAAGACAGGCTGAGAGAGTTGGGTTTATTCAGCCTGAAGAAGAGAAGGCACTAGGGAGGCCTTCTAGCAGCCTTCCAGTTCTTAAAGGAGGACTAAAGAAAAAGAGGAGAGGGACTTTTTTAGCAGGGTGTGTACCAACAGGACAAGGGTTAATTGTTTCAAACTGCAAGAGGGTACTTTTAGATTTAATATTAGGAAGAAACTCTTGATTGTGAGGATGGTGAAGCACTTGCACAGGCTGCCCAGAGAAGCTGTGGATGCCCTAGCTCTGAAAACGTTAAAGGCCAGGTTGGAGATGGGGCTTTGAACAACCTGGTCTAGTGGAAGATGTCCTTTCCCGGGGCAGGGGGCTTGGAACTAGATACTGAAAAGTAAAGAGCAAGGGAGGAGGAAATAAGGTGTCTTTGACATACTTGTCTAGATCATTAGACTTGTTTTCAAAGTTTTTCATCACACGGAGGACTTGAACATCTTGGCTCAGGAAACAAGGAGGGAGGAGGCCATGAATTCCCAGCTGCAGCCTTTCTTTAAGTGTAAAAGCCATTCCCTGGGAAGAAAAAAGAAAGGCATATTCAAATGGAATGATTTGCTCTATCACACAGGATATCCAGCAGGCAGCCCCTGAGGGTCTGGAGGCAGTCCTACCCTGTAGGGACCATGGGGCTCAGACCATTCAGACAGTATAGATTCTGGATTAGAAGTCCCAACACCAGCAGGGCTTTGATGACTCACACTCTTTTGCTCTTTGTATTTTGTCTCTATAGTGTATACAACTTTATAGCATAAATATTCTTAGAGTTTCTTTCACCTTATGCTCTTCTTATATGACTTTATTAGCTCTCACTTATTAATGCCCATGGCCTTCCTGGAAGCCCAGCAATCATACTCCCTTACAAATCACATAATATATTTGGAATCATAGAATCATTTAGGTTAGAAAAGACCTTTAAGATCATCAAGTTCAACTGCTTGATGACTGCCTTGCCATCTTTGTATAACATCATATTCAACAGTCTCCTCTTCTGCAGGCTAAACAACCCCAGCTCCCTCAAATCACACCTCACGGGATTTGTGTTCCAGACCCTTCCCCATCTCTACTGCCTTTCTCTGGACTTGCTCCAGCACCCCAAAGTCTTTCTCGCAGTGAGGGGCCCAAAACTAAACACAGGATTCAAGGTGCAGCCTCACCAGTGCTGAGCACAGAGGTTGAACACTGTCCCGGTCCTGCTGGCCACACTATTGCTGACACAGGCCAGGATGCCACTGGCCTTGCAGGACCCAGCACTTTGCCGTGTTGAACCTCATACAATTCACCTTAGCCCAACAATCCAGCCAGTGAAGATCCTTCTCAGAGCCTTACAGCCTTCCAGCAGACCAACACTCCTTCCCAACTTGGTGTTGTCTGCAAACTTGATGGAAGTGTCCTTGACTTCCTTGTCTAGATCACTGATAAAGATGTTAAACTGGACTGGCTCCAGTCCTGAGCCCTAGGGAACACCACTTGTGAGTGGCCACTAATTGGATGCAACACCATTCACCACCACACTCTGGGCCCAGCCATCCAGCCAGTTTTTTACCCAGCAAACACTGCATCTGTCAAAGCCATGAGCAGCCAGTGTCTCCAGGAGAACTCCGCAGTAGACAGTGTCCAACGCTTTACTAAAATCTAGGCAGATGACATCCACAGCTTTTCCCTCATGCACTAAGCAGGTCACTGTGTCATAGCTTGAGATCAGGTTGGTCAAGCAAGACCTTCCTTTCACAAACCCAGGCTGGCTGGACCTGCTCCCCTGGTTGCCCTGCATGAGTTACATGATGACTCTCAAGATGATCTAGTCCGTGACCTCCTCAGCACTGAGGTCAGGCTGACAGGTCTGAAGCTCTCTGGATCCTCCTCACAGCCCTTCTTGTAGATGGATGTCATATTTGCTGACTTCCACATAGCAAAGATTTAGATTTGGAACTGAATAGTATACCCAACTCATCAACTTCATGTACCTTCTAGTTTGCCACAAGACACAATATGTATTAACGGCAAATCAGCAGTGCAGAAGAAAGTGGCATATAGCGTGCCACAAGTCTTACTCAGTTGCTGACAGTAGTTCACAGGTGGAGCAAAAATGCTAGATTTTGTGGGATAAAACCCTGCTCTTATAGGACAAAGTCATCCTTTCTGGGCAGAAGCCTGACCATGTCTTGCTCCCACGCAAGCAGAGCCTGATGCTCCAGATGACCAGCAGTGCCCTGTGCTGGATGCAGTAATGGTAAATGCATTCTGCATCCTGTGAAAAAGATTATCAAAGTTCTTAATGGTATTTCTGCTATGCTGATAGTAAATTAGACAGCAGGATAGAAGAAAACATTTTCAGGAGTGTCTAAGGAGTTTAAATCCTAATGAAAACTTCACCCATAACTAACCAACTGATTCCTATTTAGACAAATAGCTGGAAGTAGAATATTCAAAATCTGTAATTACTGAACAACACCTACTTAAGCACACAGACACATGCTTGACAAAATATTAACGAGCAGACTTATGGCTGCATAGTTGCTAAGCTGCTATTTTCTACCATGGATTTAAGAAGTCTTTATGACAAATAACTGTTATTATCATTGCACATGAAAAAACTTAGGACTTATCTCCACGAACTTGGCTCATCCTCCCCTCCTGATGCTTGTTCCTGTCCCTGTGCCATCCCAGTCATTGTGCCAGCACAGACATGTGCAGTCACATGGTTAATCAGTGAGAGGAAGTACCTGACTTAGAAATAACCACATCACTTGATCTCAGAGCAGCTTCCCCGGCTGATGATACACTGTAGATGGCTCCATAGACATTGGCAAACCTGGACACAGTCACTAAGGACATACAGCCATGAGAATGAACCACTGGAAGAGATGTTCAATTTTAAGTGGTGCAAATGCTGGTGAAAGTGTTTGTCAAACTATCAGCAATGCCAAGGAACCTGTGCCAGGACAGAGGAAAGGACTGAAACTGATTCTCCTCTTTGCCAGATCCATGCTTGGTACACAGTGGGACACTCCTTTCATTAGTAAAATGTGCACTAGCACAAATTAAAAGAAAAAAAAAAAGTCTTCATATATTTCAGAAAAGATATTCAGATTCCAGGACATCTGAGAAGAAAACAATCTTAACTTCACAAGCATTTTCATAGGGTTTTTTTCTGCTCTGTGTCTTGACAAAACCAAGTATTGCCAAAAATCTTTGCTGTAAGAATATGGTGGAGAGAAACTGTTCCTCTTCCAGCCAGCAGATGAGGAGTCACCTGGGAGGCAGAAGGTCAGGATTTTATTGTCAAACCCAGAAAGAGCACTGAGGTCTCCATGGTCGCTGTTGTACCCAGGACATAGCTGGTTCTGCTGCAGTGCCTGACATTTCTGACCCAGATTTCCTTCTTGGACACAAGAAACCTTCTCCCAAATGAATTTCATAGCAGAACTGGTTCATTCCCATGAGATGAAGTTTGAGTTTTTGTGAATCATCATTTCTAAAGTGGAAAAAAAAAGGCAACATACTTATCAGAAAACTTGTAATCATCTGCATTCTTCAGGCTTGAGACTTCTGAAATACTAGACTAATATCAACACTGGACATCAGCTCTGCATCAGTATCTGGCTTTACCCTGCTAATATTGCATTACAGCAGGGAATACAGAGCTACTGTGAATGTCAAAGTTTATCTGCAATGAATGAAAAAAGAAAAAAAAGGATACAATTTCAAGCCATTTAGGACCTTAGAACATGGAGGACAAATAAAGGGAGACAGAAATATTTGGCAGTAAGTACTCCATTTGCTTTTCTAGAGAGTGTCACATTAGAGGCTGGCTGACCAGGGTCTCAGACTTGACCCCTTCTCATTCCTTAGAACAGAAATGAAGTTCAGCAAACACGTAAACCAGCAGTGGTTATGCTTCTGAAAGAGATAGAAAGGGCAGAAACACTGCATCCTTGGCACTGCTGCATCCAACCACTGAAAATCTTCCTGTGGTATTTCTTCAATAGAAAACAAAAGCCTCTCAGTGATTTATCACCCACTACAACAGTGAAGTTTCAATTATTTCATCACATGATCACATGCCCACTACAAGAAAAAATTTCTGTATTTCAGCTCATTTCTATTAAAAATAACACCATGATACCTTACAGAAACAGCAGTCTGCATGGCCTCTATAGTAATTCACTCTTGTTTTCTGGTGGGTTGAGCTCTGCCTGAATGACATTTTCAATCGCCCCACAAGACCAGGAAAAAAAAGCTTCCCTTTACTAAGGGGCAGTGACAAAGCTGTAGTGGCATCTCCCAGAAGACCTACAGCAGTCTTACAGTTCCTAAAGGGGCTACAAGAAAGCTGGAGAGGGACTTTTGACAAGGGCATGTCAAATTGATAACACAAAAGGGAACGGCTTCAAACCGAAAGAGGGCAGATTTAGATTAGATATAAGGAAGAAACTCTTCACTCACAGGGTGGTGATGCATTGGCACAGGTTGCTCAGAGAAGTGGTGGTTACCTCATCCCTGGAAGTGCTTAAGGCCAGATCCTGGTTGGATGGGGTTCTGCGCAACCTGAGCTAGCAGGTGCTGTTCCTGCCCATGACAGGAGTGTTGGAACAGGACGATCTTTAATGCTCCCTTCCAACCCAAACCATTCTATGAATTACAGCTTCAGGAAGGTGAAGCAATTGTAGTCAAGCACTTGCCCTTCACTTCCCCTAGGGCTTTACCCACCCACCAACCCCCTTTTTGGAGGGGAGATCACCAGGCTGCAAATATGTTCAGCCTATTCCCAGTGCATTGGGAAACCTCTGGAGGTGGTATTGGAAATTCATGTAATGATGTATAAGATTGAAGAGGATCAAAATGGAGCATTTTGTGCACACCTTGAGCACAACTCTGCTGGGTGCTTAATTTCTAGTTTGCAGGTCTGCATCATGCCAAGTATGATCTCCAGTGCCAACTTCCTATTTGAAGACACAGAAAATACAAGACGCTGAACTTAAATTTTAAGCAATTTGGAGATCTATGTGCATGAATGCATGTTCTTGGAATGTGACAGCCACTTAAACTGCTTAAACACAACCACAATTGTGATGTTAACAGTCCAAGGGTAAGCATGGCAATAGCAACACACAATATCTTTAACTTACTGCAGTTGTTGCATTTATTGCATCTGAATGAACTATACCAGTGATGAGCATCTTCAGACTCTAACAACTGCAAACATGTTATAAGGAAGTCATTGCTTTCACAACCAGTTAAAGCTCCAAGACACTCTTCAGTACAGAGCTGGTCCATTACACAGTGGCTCTGTGGCAGGGTCAGGAGCGGAACAGAAACTGCCGGCTCTAACATTAAGGCTGATGTCTGAAGTTTCTGTGAAGGCCTCAGAGCAGGACCCCTGAGTGAAGTGGTTATATTCAGCGAAACAGCACAGCGTGAAATGAATTTGGAAACACGGTCTGCCCCAGATCAAAAGCTGGAATTCATTGAGGTATTGCTACGTTTAAGATTAAAGCTTTTAGGCTTGGATTTTATTTTAAGACTGCCTGAAAGCCATATTGTACCACTCTTTTTCTGGTCTTGAAAGGTTTAATGACAAGATGATGAGCTACAGCCCTGCAGAGCTAAAGCCAGGTGCTCCAATTCAATTTTAAATGTGTTGGAAATGAGTTGGCATGGAGAGGGCAGATGCTATGTCACTGCCCAAAAACAAAGACAAAAATACCAGCTGCCCACAATGCTTCCTGCTATGGAGCAGATAAGGGAGAGGTTTTGCTCTGAAAAAGGCTTACTGCAAAGAAACTCAAATGCTTGTGTTTTCTTATCACTGATGGCCCCAAGTCAGTTACGCGGCAGGTCCCTCTTTGCAGCTCAAGCCATAAAAGTCACTTATTTCAGAAACTGAAGGATGAAGCCAATTCACACGTAACAATTAGTTTTATCACCACCTGCAGTCTCCAGCAGTGAGAAGAGGGTGTTTCACTCAGAGCCAAATATGAACAGGAGAGATGCTAGCACGGCTTGGGTTTATAATTTACTTGTTATAGATCATTCTTCTGCAGGTGGGAACAAATACACAAAAGACAGTTCCTACAGTATCAGAAAACTGTTTTTAAGGTAATGGGTGCTTAATCAAGGGCTGAATTATGCCTTAGTTAGTGCAGAACACCCAGAGTCCGCTGTGGCTTGGACAATCTCCATCTCCTCAGCATCTTTTTGGAGCAATGCCTTGGCTTACTACTTCTATCCATATCCCTGTGCTCTAGAAAACAACAAGCAGCCACAGTACAGGGAGGACCGTGGGACTTCTTGAATGGCCAGGACAAGAAGGTTATGCAGTTTGTACAATCCCAGGTCATTGCCTTCTGTGATGCTGGAACTCCAGCTGCAGTTCTGAGCCAGCCTTTGGGATCATATCCCTAGTCCACGCAACTGAAAGCTGGTCTGGTGGTCTCTGAGCTGTATAAACAAGAGAATATATTCAACTGGAAAGAGTCCCTGAAACTGGGAACTTCCTAGTCTGATGAGGAGAGTGCTGGAAGGGCACACATGAGAAATACAGACAGACACACAGGGATCACCACTGAAGACTGCAAGAGCAGGCACAGTTAACCCACTTCTCCTTTATAATCGCCATGTTAACAGCCAGGCTAGGGAAGACCTAATAGTCAGTTGACTTAATAAGCTTACTCCATACAGATTTTTCCTGTAATGTGTTTTCCACAGATAATTGCATCTGTCCAATTTTATGATTGGGATGTACTTTGATTATCTGCAAGCAAAAGTTCCTCCCACAATGGGTCAACACCAGAAGCTAAACAGCATGAAGGGGCTGAGGGAGTAGAGAGCAATGGCAGAAAACATTCATTTTCTACACTGAGAAATATTTTTCTACAAAGACGAGATCCTACTTGGCCTCCTTTGCTCCAGATGACTTGATAACCCTCTTCATAGTGCTCCTTCTCAGGTACTCAAGTTTTTCTTGCTGGTGTGGATGAACTGACACAGGCTCTGTCCTGCACTGCATCCCACCCTGGAAAAGCTGTATTGAAAATATTATTTGCATCAAAAGAGGGAAGGAGGGACATCAGAGGGGAAGTCCTTTATTTTCTCATTTTAAATGCCTTGTAGCTTCATATTACCTTTAATTCATATGTATTTGTGGTCTTAAGCTTGGAGAAAAACCCAAACCCATGATGCTTTGGGGCATGGGGAAGACAACTCTGAAATCTGGAAAGAAGAATCCCCACTGCGCCTTCTCAGCAGTTATTGCTGGACAAACCTTTTGCTGACCGTGATTTACAAACTCTTCTCACAGTGTCTATTCCTCTGAGTTCACAGTCTAGAGCTGAAAGACCCCACACTCTTGGCCATCCCTTTTGTTACAAAGTGATATAATAGTGGATTTCTAAACCTTTCATATCATTCTTCCCTCCCCTCCCAGAGTCTGGGAACTCTATGAAAACCTCCAAAAGAAAGATAATTAAGCAACTCAACTTCATGTTTGTTTTATTTCCTGGAGAACTATCTTTAATGAGGTCCACTAATTCAATTACAATGTAAGTTCTGCCTACTATTAATGAGGTTTTACCAGTAAGTCTTTTGTTTTGTGCAAGTAACTTCCTTTCACTGCATTACAGGGACATATTTCCATTATTCTTCTTAGTGACTTCTGATTTACACCAATGTAAGTCTGAGTGGAACTGGAACATGACACAGCCCCTGTGCCAGAGTGACCTGATCCTGCACAGTTCATCTCACAAAAGTAAATGCTTTCATGATGAGGATATCCCTGATGGGCCTGTGACAGGCAAGATGTGACAGGGTCCCAGGCAAGAAGTAGAAAAGTCATGCTGTTCCCACGTTACAGGAGGCTTACTCTTAACAAACAAAACTCATAAGACAAATGTCCTCAGGGAGATATTCATTAATCCATAAGAAGAACTGCAGTGCTGAACTCCTCAAGCCCTGCACTGTGATTTCAGACTGCAGGGATACAGCTCTGCATCAAGTTTAGTAGAGAACTCATTATGATTTCCCACAGTTTGTCAGCCTCCAGGGCAGCGATTTGCCCTCCATATAAAAAAAATCAACCTATATGCTGGAGACAGTATGTGTTATGATTGCAAAAAATATTCTGCTGCACTCAGAAAAGCAGATTTTTAAAGATGAACTAAACAAACATCTCCAAAGAACAGCTGTTTTGGCAGACTGGCTTTGTTAAGGATCTACAAACTTTGCAGGGGGTTAAAAATAGCATAATTGCTCATTTGATAGGAAAGGTGAAGACAGAAAGTTAATGCCAAATAAGAGGTGAAAAGATACAGCTGTGTATTTTTAAAGAAGCTCAAATGCAATGCCTTGCTTCTTCCCACAAAAGCAGTGTTAAGATCCTCACAGAGTTCTAGCAAAGCTAATGGGAATATTTCTTTGGCTCTGCAGAGAAATAGGTGAGCCTGACATTTCTTTTGATTTTGACTAGATTCACAAATGTATTTATACAAGCATGAAGTGTCTAAATACAAGCTTCAGGTCTTTTGATAAAGGATAAGAGTAAAATCAGTGCACAGAGAACGGGACTGCCATACTACAGGACAATTAGGTGTCATGGGAAGAAAATCCAGAGAAATCCTGAGAAATTAATAGGAGCAATAAAGCAGCACAGAATCCCAAATGGGGTGGGACACATAGCACATGTGTATATGCAAACAGCTGAATAAAAGACTGTTCCTGCCTGGATGAAGCACTTGCTGTTTTCCTCCTCATGTATAGGAAAACACCTGTAGAGAAGGGGGGCCTCATGGAGCAAGAAGTGATGAGGACATCAGGTTTTGGACTACAGCCAAGCGCATGGGCAGAATCTTGAGGCAAATCCCAAATTCTCAGCCCCCTATCAAAAACATCCAGTGTGAATCTGGCACACAGATTCTGGGGGATTGGCCCTTTTGACTCCAAAGAAAATGAAGACTCCCTTCTGTCTCCGCTACACTATTCCCAATCTCCCTAAGTAATTCTATATCAGTTTTACAGTTAAGACTGTCACACCTTTTCATGCCAATTAGTGAGTGAAATCAGCTAGTCCAGGATAGAAACGAGAAGCTCGTAGTTCACATATCTCAGTTACAGGGGAGGCTATTCTTTCACCTCATGAGGAAAGGGGGCAGGGTAAAATAAGTTTCTGCAGGAGGTTTGCCAAGCACAAAGTCCCAGTATTTCTGTAAAAGTATGACAGTTTCTGTGATGTTGCAGACACACATTTCTCCCCAGTATGATGCTGCCACTAGACAGGAAGAATTCAGCATAAATTACAATGCTTGCATTCCTAAGCATAGGAAAACCAGCCTCCATCACAATTTGAACAAGCAAGTATGTCTAAGAAGAAAGATCAAGGCAATTTTAAGGTTTAAATGTGATCCAAGACATTAAGAGAATAGTTTTAAAAGCCAATTTTACAATGTCTGGAAATTTTCCCACTGTACATGCAGCTGATTATGTGAATTGTGGTTGCACATAATTTGGGTTTAGTGCTAGAGAGAGCACTAATTTCCTTTTGAGGTTCCAGCAAATTACATAAAATGAGGCTTGTGCACTTACTGCTTGCACGCAAACTGCACTGTGCTGTGGGCTGGGAGGATGGGAGTCTCTCTGCAATTTGTATCTTATTTGCTACTGCCACTCCAGAAAATGGGGTTGCTCCACATGTAGGCTGGAGCTGGATTACAGTTCATGGATTATTGCTGATGGCTGTATTTCGCTAAACATGACTGAAGCCTAAAGCCATAGAATGAGCTGTTTCACAAGAAAATTGCTTGAATGGAAGCTTAATCTGAATGAAACCAATAATAGTTTTGTCACTGACTTTACCAGAGATGTTTTCTCCACTGTACTATCTGTATGTCCTCATACAGTGCTTCTACCAAAGCTCTGCAGAAAGGAATCATCATCAGCGGCTTCTTGAGCAGTACCAGATGTTCTTTGCACATCCTCATCAAATCCAGGACAAGCAAGTTTGACTCCTGAACCACAATTTTGATAGCTATTCAAGGAGATCTAACATATGCCTGCTTCAAAGCATTCGAGATATTTACAAAATATTCAGATACCCTCTCAGATAAAAGATTATAGAGAAAGGCAACATTTTCTTAAAAAAATTATGAGGAGAAATAAACAAGGCTCTAAATAAGAAATCTGTCATCTTAGTAAACAAACGTGCTAGAAGAAGCACCACTAAGCTGTCCTCCAACGATACAACCACCACTTGAAGGCAACTAAGCATGCAGGTAAACACAGAGCATCCTGCAGGAAATTTGTGTGAGCCTCCATTTCCTGTCTGTGTTATCTGCACAACTTCTGTTTTTCCCTCTTGATGCTTCTGCAGTCCATCTGCATGGTGAGGTCCTTGATGGACTTCAATGCAGGCAGCTTATGCTGGGGCTCAGCAGAGAAACTGGCATAGTAATATACCCGCTCAGAGGCATACAGCACTCTCCAGTGTCCAGCTTCCCTTTGGAAGGCTAGAGCAGACCTTTGTGCTGTCCTCATTTGGCAGCTCACCTTAGAGTTTATGGCTGCTTTGCACCATGATGAAATTTTTCTTCCCACTTCCAAGCCTTCCACATCCTCAGCCTGCTGATGGTTTTGACTCTCAAGGAATTAAGCAACTTGCTTCCGTCTCTACTCCAGCATTTCTACACCTGTATTTCACAAAACCCCTTTTAACAGTGACAAGTATATATATATATACATATACACACACACACTTAGCATCAATGCATGTTCTTTTCCAATCCAGCCTACAGCCACCCCTAAGACAATCTCCATGCTGACCTTGGGGGCTGTCATTTTGCCAAGCACGTGTTTTTCCTCAGCACATGTGGATCAGTCATGTAACTGTCCAAACTACTTTTGGCACTGCCAGGAGAGCAGCGAGCCTACCGTGACTACCCTCTGACCCATCCCATGGTCTGAATACTTTACTTCAAACTTTTTCTTCCTTTTTAATGCAGAGAGGATAAAAGCAAGATGCACGAACTGCTCACATACATGCAATCTGACCTTTCATATCTCCAGCTCTCATCACCTTTGTGTGCACTCTTCCTGCTATCTTTGTCTCCTGTCGACTTGATTTGAGTTGTTGCTAAATTCTGTGCAGTTGAATGCACAGCACTCCACACACTTGGCCCCGACACTGGAGCATCTGGACTACAATTTGTGCAATAGCACAAATACAAAATGATATATACTTTCTATCAAACCTCCCCTCCAGGACCTCTAAATATTCTTCCAATGATATAGTATTTTAATTTTCCACTTTCTTTGCTCCTCAGAATTTCAGTACTATTGTTTCCATATGGTGTGAGTAGACTACGTCCAAATATTCCAGGTGACAAAATACCATTAATTTCTTACGAGTGTTTTAATTTTTATCACTTTCTTGAGACTGAGCTTAACTGCTTTATGTTTCAAATGCATATGCTGCACTAGAAAGATATTTACACTCGACTATAAATCAAATAACTAATAAAGTCCCTGAGATTTTTCAAAAAAAAGTTAAAAAATGAAACTCCCATCCTTCCCTTCCAACTGTTTTAAATCAAGGACAGTATGAAAAAAGTTATCCAAGTTCAGAATGAAAAAAAAAATTACAATTACTCTGAGATGGAATTTAAAGATTAAAACCCTTTTGATTCCTTCAACTGTTTGACAAATATTTCTGTGGAACGGCAATTGCAGCAAGATGTTACAAAATATTTATGTCAGTTTGTAACATGCGTGACCACATGTTGGTCAAGACAGCTGAACTGTTCATTACTGCTAGGAAGCTGTAAATCACCTCTCTGGCAAACCTTCATATGAGTTTCAAAATAAACCGGTTTTGTTCTTGGTTCCTTTAGATGCTATAGCTTAAAATGCAAATAATATTATTCTTGGCATAGCTGCTGCTTGTCCACCTTGGCACAATTACTCCAGCCTCTCCTAGCTTACATGAGTATTGTCCAAGGCCAACGCAGCAGCTTCCTTCCTCCAGCAGAATGCCTGTTCTTCTGGAACTGAAACAATTTGGCTAAGTGACACAAAGATGAAATGTGACTGCCGTAAGGGTAACAAACACAGTCCAGGCTCTTTGAAAACGTGTTACCCCAAAATAATTTGATTTATGGATGATCAGGCAAAGGCAGTGGCTTAAGCATTCATTTCTCTCATGCACCTCTGTTTGTCAGGAGACACCAACCGATGCACTAAACCTCCAAACATGCTTTTCAAAGTTGGGTTTCAAGTTAATAATAATATCTGCCTTGCTAAAAAGAGATGTCACAGTGTGGGGAATACTGGAGGCATGTTGGATGGGGTTTTGAGCAACCCAATCTAATGAGTGACATCCAAACACATGGCAGAAGGGTTTGAACTAGAGGATCTTTAAGGTCCCTTCCAATCCAAACCATGAGTCTATCCTCTGGGGAAAACCAGGCTATAATTCAGCACCAGTACGATTTTGTCAGTTGTCAATGGCTATACGGAGTTTTGTCATACACAGCACCTTCCTCCTGGGGCTAAAACTCAGTTAAAGATGTTATCACACTATCTATGAAATCTGAGGGACCACTCTGCAAGTTGCAGGTTACCATTATGTTTAGTATTGAACAAAACCTAAGCAGTCACACTGTGCTTTATTATCCCTGACAACAAAGGATGCTTTTCAGAGCATGTGTCCATATGGCATGTCTTTTGTGTGTTTAAAAAGGCTTTGTCTGCTGTCCCATCAGTACCCAGAAGCGCTGACTTTGCCAGGTCACTGGCAAACCATCACTTATTTTCCATCAGTCTCTCTGTCTTGTTGCCACATGGCAGCATCTTGTCCAAACCCAGAAGAGGATGGTTGATTCACTGATTCGTTACTGATGTTGATGAACTAAAGGATCCTCTCAGAGGGAAGTTGTGAAGCTGAAGGCACCCCAGGGAGTTACTGTGAGTTATTTAAGAATGCACATACAGTAGCCATAGTCTGGACAAAAGCCCATGAGCTCTAAAGATGGTGTCCCAGTCCAGATACCTGTGCGGATAAACAGAGTGGGTTTACTTCATGCAGCTATCCAATACTATGCAATGGTGAGAAGGAAGCCTACTGGATACTTCAACCCCCAGAGGAGGTTCATGTACTGCCCCAGGAGCTGACTCGGCTGCTCCAGGGCCCAAGGGGAGCTCCTAGAGAGTCACTTGGGCAGTGGCATTTCCAAGCTCAACTGCATTTCCATTACTAGAGCAGTTTCTACTGCTTTATTACCACACAGATGCAGCTTGCTCATTCTGTCCTATCTCTCTCTCCCTTCTGATACTCTTTCACAGAAAATGCAAAGCAGTTACACAGTTGAGGTGATAACAAATGCCAGATTATCTCGTGGCAGTTGCTATTTCCAGGATGTATCACTCAGAGCTTTCAGGAACATCAGTGAACATTGTGTTTGGGCTGCAGTGGTGACACACTGTCATCGTATTTCCTCTGATGACTTCCTAAAGCAGGGCTTTTGTTTTTTCTAGCTGATACTAGATGTGTGTGTGTGCCAGAAACTATGAATACCATTCCAAACCTGCAGGATGAACCTTACTGCTACTTCAGCACAAAATAAAGAAAACTTGCACTAAAAGTTGATTCTTTTTAGTTATAGCAACTTGGTATTAAGTACTTTCATGAAAGCATCCTGTGTACAAATAATGCCAGTGATAAACACAGAGGACCCTCCAGTCAGTTCCCACCCATTTGTTGCTCTAGGCTGTGTTAGGCAACTTGGTAACAAAACACTGATTTTGTTACCACTAAATAACTCCAGTTCGCACACAGTGGCTACCTGCTCCCTCCGAGACAGTGGCTATTTTGAGTCCACTAGCCTTCTGATCAAGTGTTTACACTGGTTTCCACCTTCAGTTTTGCCTTTTAAAGAAATCAATCTTCAAGGTGCCTTCCAACCCAGCCAATATGACGATTCAATGGACAGAGCCTTTGGTTACACAGATTGAATTCTGACTTAGAGCTTGATCTCTGAGCCACCTCAGCATCTTGCCTGCTGAGACAAGGTAGATACCATGTCCCAAGGCAAATTAATTTGTGCAAGCTGCATACGCGCTGTCAAGGACATCTAGCTCATGAAGGAGCTTTCAGAGAATGTCAAGGAACTCCTGGGCGTGACCTTATGGAAACAAATAAAAGCTTTTCCCTTCAGCAACTGCAACCCTCACAGTTCAAAGCAACCTTTTATTCATAAAGCCCTGAGAACTCAACTCTTTAAAAACATAAAGCACAATGGAGAGCCTAACCACAGACAGAGTCTGGACTCCCCAAAGGAAGGAGGGCCACATGTTCACATCTGAGTGCCAGGATGACAATCAGCGAGTTATGGGAAGTCTAAAGATGAGTTAGTGGGAGGATCTAAAGACAGAATCACTAAGTTAATCCCTCTGCTCAAATAGCTTTTAAAAATGAGAACTTTAGAGACAATTTCAGAAGTTTGTCTGCAAGTCATTTCTTCTGCCCATGACTTGCTGACTTGTTCTGAGCCTAACATAGGCTTTCACTCAGCAGCTGGCTAGGGTGGAAGCTGAGATTTAGGCCTGGCAAAATTATACCCTGTAAGTACTGAAATGGAAAGCAAAGTGGACTAAGATTCCTTTGTTCCTCAGCCAGAGAAGTTCAGCTTAGCACTCAGCCTAGGTCTTCTTTCCAGCTTAAGACAAATTGGACTCCAGTGATGAAACCCTGGCTCCAGAGAACTACACAGCAAAATTCATGTTCCATCCAAAGCAGATCAGACATGGTAAGTCTTGGGAATTTGCTCCGCAAAAACATAAAATGTAAACAATTAAAATTATTCCATTGTTACTAAAAAATAAAAGCACCTTTAAGTGAAAGCTGAAGCAATAGCAAGAAATACCAAGATTTAATCATATTAAACCTGTGAGGTCCTGTGTGGAGCAGGGAGTAGGATTCAATGATCCTTATGGGTCCCCTCCAACTTGAGATATTCTATGATACTACAGACTTCAGGTTTTTAAAATAAATAGAATTTCTGTAGCAAAAGAAATGTCAAATTATTAAGCTATACTTCTTGGAAGGAAAACTCAGGCTTTTTAATTTACATAGAATCAACTGAGTCAAAGTCCAGTATCAGGTACTGGATGTAACAAATGCCAATGAAGTGCACTCTTTCAAATATAAATCCTTTAATTTCTGCAACTCTGCAATGCCTCAACTTAGTGTCTTTGGATTTGAATTTAGCTAGCAGGTACAATATTTTTTTTCATTTGGGTTAGCCACAAAGTTGGAAAACCATCTCATATTTGATAAAGCAGCACTGGTTTTTCTTCTCAGTACTTTTACCAAAAAAAGAAGACATGAAAACAGAGCCATACTTTCCAGGGGTATTTAAGTACTTGTAGATGCATACATATATACAGTTGGATTTATCAAAGATAAATAGCTCTCTAATTTGCATTGTGTTCAGATCCCAGAGATTTAATATAGCACTGCCTAAATAATCTCACAGTTCTGATTGAAAAGGTAATAAGAAACAACTGAAGATCTACTGGCTGTATTTTATTTATTTTATGAATTTGCTTTTCTCATAAAATTATCCTAAGAGGAGTTGGGCACATGCACACACACACAGAGCTCTAATTTCCAGTCAAATAGCCTTAATATAAAGTCAGAGTAAAAGCACCTGAAAAAAAGGGAGAATATCCATTAATGGATCTATAGAATCTACCTGGCTGCTCAACTAAAAATAAAGTCTCGGCTCTGGCTTCCGATAACTATAATTTGCTTACAGAAAAACATGTGCAGAAGCATTGTCAGCCAAGGAGAAAGAACATTAAGGAAAATAAAGACAAAATACAAAAACCTGGTTTCCTGCTTGTTACAGGCCAGGCCAGGCCAGGCCATCCCATCCCATCCCATCCCATCCCACTTCAGGGAGCCAGTACTTCCCTCCAGATCATTTACTCCAGCTGGATGTTGCTTCTGCACCACAGTGTTGTAATCAGTGAGCTGCTTCCACTACAGGGGTTCATGGTGATGAAGGGGCTTTGTGAGTTTTCCTAGATGTACATTTTGCTGGACAGCCAAGCTTCTCATCTTTAAATTTTGAGGCCTCCTCTGCATCTTCCAAGGCTCAGAGCATCCCAGCATATTAAAAGGATGCACACATGTGCTTACTGTTTTGCTAATGAGAGTTCAGAATCACTAGGGGGTTAGTGTCCCCAGCAAAACAGCTTGAGATAAAGCAGCATTTTTTAAAAAAACAGAAAGCCTCTATCAATTGATTTCTTCTATTTAGCCATGAATAAACAAACAAACAGTTAAAAGTAAATACACAACACATTTTTCACATGAATCCATGGAAATGTATCTTTTCTGGTATTTGTTTGTTTGCACAGAGGAAGAGGAAATAATGATGTGCAGATATTAAACTGTACCTAGGAGACAGACAAACTCTGTTAGAATGGTTTTGTCAGCAAACATTTGATTGCAGTTTCTTTGGAGCATGGAGCAGAGCCAGGTGGTGCCTATTGATGGCACTGAAAGAAGAGAAACACAGTGGAAGTCAGTCACCAGAAGAGACCTTTTTCTGTTTCTGCTTTGCCAAATTGCTTGATGAGGTGGTTGATGGAAACAGCTTCTTTTCATCAGTTACAATGTGATTCCTTTAGGCTCTTTCTCAGCTCAGCCTCATTGTCAGCCCCTTACACGGGCCAGTGCCGAGTTCTGCAATGAAGTCACCATAGAAATGACATGATGAGCATGTACTGACCTCCCAGCTGTGTTTCCTGGTCCCGAAATAAATTTGAGCTCAGTTATTACAGTGCCTCTGATTTAATAACTGGCTTTTGGGAGACACTCAAATGTTTCAAATGGAATCTTTTCTTAGGGTCAAATCCTGTCCCTACTGTATTTTACAGGAATTCTGTCATTGGACTTTAATGAGACAACAATCTGCCCATTAATCCATGAAAATTTGCTACTCTAGTTCACACCGCCCTCCCATTTAGGACCCTGTTGTTCAATTCACTCTGAACCAGCTTGTTTTCACTTTCAAGATAATTGTGCAAGACCAAAGAGTAATTCAAATAACAAATTCAGCAAGAGCAGGCATTAGCTGCATTAACTGTATGTCTGCTGGCTAGAACACTGCCAAATCCCACTCCAGAATCTTCTCAAATCTGCTTACAGTCACTAAGTCACTGAAAACATGAAGACAGTGCCTTCCCACTCACTTCAACAAAAAGACAACAAAGGACCCATAAACAAGGGGTTTCTATGGTGCACAGCCTGGGACCATGAATGTCTTTCACCTCCGAGAGTAGGAGCTGATTCTTTAGGTCAGGAAACACCAAGGACCAACTTCTCTCTACCTGTATGTCAGGGCTCATATTAGTGGGACCGTACTTTAGGGCAGACCTTCCAAATTGCCTCTTGCACATCCTGGCAAACTTCTCTAATCTTTTATCTACCACAGCATATTGCATTTTTATAGTCTTGTTTGAGTTATAGGTCACAGAAAATCTTCCAGCAAGATATAAAAGTTCTTTTAGAAATGTTCATACATTATTTGCTGTTTAGCAGACGTTCACTTGTGTTCCTAACCACTCTCCACTGGCATATTTAGAAGAAATTCAGAGATTCCTGGGGTTCGTAGATTGAACACCAATGGCACAGAAAAGGCAGCCGATTTTCAGAGGTCATGCAGGCCGCAGAAATCACTACTAAGTCTGTTAGCTAATTTTTCCTACCTTGGCAATTGCTCATTGCTCTCATTCACATAATTCTAAGTAATACTCCTGGACTTCATTCTTGTGACATTTTGCAACACCTGGAGAAATACCTTTATAAATACAATGGCACATTTCTCTGTGTGGAAGAGAGTTAAGTAAGAGAATATCCACATTTTTATGTCTCTGGTTAATAAAACATAAAATTTCTCTCCTGTTTCCTCTCATCGATCCTGTTTAAGTGGTCTGGCACGCTCTGGAAATGCACAAGGGTGCTATTATGCACAGGCACTAGGTACAGCATGTTTCAGTGGACTGTAAGTGATTTGTTTCAGATGAAGGGATGCTGTTAACCACCACTGTGAATATAATTGCTTAGCTGATTTCCACATTCTTGTCATTGTTGACCTGGCTACTGCAAGAACAAGCTGGTGAGGAATTCCCTAATGCTGGTTAAAGAAAGAAAAGGAGGAAAAAAAAAAAAAGAAAAAAAAGGAAGTCTTCAGGTCAGACCAGAAGTTCATCCAGACGTGTCCACACCAGAGGCATTACAAATATGCCCTTCCACCACTTCACTGCTTGCCCTTTGCTCCCTTTTTTAGTCCAGAATCAACTCCAGGTGAGGAGGGAAAGGGACCCTTCCATATGGTCAAAACACTGAGGTGCCACCTCCAAGCGAGCTCCAGGGTGTATAGTATCTGATTCCTTCTGTCACACATGGCAGGGGGCCTAGAAGCCCTTAGCTGACTTTCAATAGTGGCTGTTCCTCACAGTCTGTCCTTACACAAAGCACAGATCAGCTCCTGATGGGTTGTCTCTGTAGCACGTCCTATGCTAATAAGTTTTTGAGAAAGCCCCAAGCCCCCAAATGCCAAGCAAGATCAGACCTGGGTGCTCCCACCACAGTTAATTTATCACACAATTTATCTTGGCCGTTCTGGATTCAGCTCCCTCCCCTCTTGCAGGCTCAGAGCCACCCTATGCTACCTGCAATCTCCAACAAAGACTGATGCCTGCCCGTGCTGGATTATACACACACACAGGGTACATAAATTCTGGTCTAAAGCTTGGTGAGCAGGACAGCACTAGGAGTGGGAATGTTATGGGGGAGGTTGTAATTGAGGAAGTGTTGTGGTCCATGGGTCCTGGGTATCCAGGTGACCTCAGCCTCTACTGCCATTTCACACTACATTTCTAATAGAGATAATTTGCATTTTTGTTAGTTTTGTCTCTCTCATGAAACACTCTCCTGCATACCCTTCCTCCTTTGACTTCATTCTTTTCCAAACAACAAAAATGAAGGCCTCCTGATTTTACAAAGGCTTAGGAAATGCTTTTTCCTTCATTTGACAAGTAATGTCAAGTGCACACATAATTCTTTAAAGACTAGGAGTCCTAGGCTTTCTCTCTTACCTTTGAACTTATTCCCTTTGTTGTTATTATCTAAATCTGAGGTATACTGTATTATTCATTTATCAATAAAACTTTGAAAATAAGGAGGAAATACTGTCATTTATAGTATTTTGAACATTTTAGCTGGTTAAAGTAATTAACCAATATAAATTCTCCTTAAGAAAAATACCCAAACCAAAAAAACACCATGGTGAGACACAGCCCCTTATAGAAACAGCCTGGCAGCACTTAGTATTGACAACTACACTTACAAGCACTGCTTAACAGGAGCACAGACACAAAAGCTCAATTCAAGGAATGCGAGCTGCAGACTGAAAGAACAGCAGCACATTTCAATAAATGTTAAAGTTTTGCTCTGGACTATGAACAAACCCTCAAAAACATTCATATTATAATAGCCCTTGTCATATCACAGCCTTAGGGTCTAAAGCACACTGTAAGAAAAGAAACAGGAGATAAAAACAAAGCAATAAAAAAACGTGGGCTCTACCCCATAGAGACAACAGGTAATGAGAGGCAGAAGACAGCAGAGGAGCAGTACAGATTAGCATGATGAGCTTCATCCTCAGCACAAGCCTCGCAGCACTCTCAGCATGCCCACCGCCAAGTCCATAAGTCAGCTCCAAAGTATCTGTTATGTTAAAGTAAGCCTCTGTCCGAGCCGTTTTAGTATAGGATGACACTCGTCTCAGAGGTAAGACACAGAGGATCTTTGGCTGAATTCTTGTTGTGAGTGACGTGAAGAAAAAACCCTCGCCATAGGACGCTGATTTATTGCCTATGGCCCCATTGAAATGTCTGCAGAGAAAATCAGGCTATTGCCATCGAGCTGCGTGACACCCAGCTGGGCATGCCGTGTAAATGAGGAGCTCACAGTGCCAGCTTTGGCAGTCACCAGGCCTGTTGTGGACAGACATTGCTAAGCAGGACAATCATGCTATAGCGTAACAGACAGCCAAGAGATGCTTCCTCAGAGAGACCACACTGAGCAGGCACCATGGACCTATACAGGAGAGAGGAAAAGAGAGCATGCTGTTCTTTGCAAAAGCCAGAAAGACTGAGCAAGAGATGCTCCAAATTTCTCCCTTACTTCATATAATTGTGATGCATTACCAGCTGCAGGAGGCATGTAACCAGCATAAATTACTCCGTCATTAACTACTTAATAGGCAACAGTTGCCCTCAGAATTAATTGGGTGAGCCAGGAAAAGCAGAATAAAAGCAGACAATGACACAGTATGAGATTTTTTTTCCTTCTACTACCACTCAGTAGAAGCATGGGACTGCACCAAAGGATATAGATGGCTCCTAGTAATATTCCACTGCCAGGGACATTGTACTTGAGTCCTATTACATTATTTCACATATTTTGTGAATACATCACCGATCCTACAAAACTGATGGATAGTAAATAATAAGTTAAGGATTAACTCATTTCCCCAATAGCTCACTTCCCATATACATTTTCCTGTGAACACAAAAGCATTTCACCTTTCCAACACTGTTGTCACGCAAAGTTCACAAGCTGAATTTCGCAGTCTGTGTCTGAAACGTGCAAAACGACTTCTCAGTTTTACTGCACCAAAGGGAAGCTTTTCCAGACTGTGGAACTGCAGCCAAACATGGATGTTTGATTTCAGCCTTGCAGGAAGGGTTGAGAAGCACACACAAACACTTCTGCCAGTGCAGCCCTTCAGGAAGGTCACAGGTTAAAGGATTACAGCACTTTCCTTAAAATGAGAAAGGAATTAAGTCATTGTTTCTATACTGGACAAAAGGTTAAAGAAAGACTCAAAGGCCCGGGCTCAGTGGTAAGCAGATGGAGCCCACTGAATGTTTTGTAAACTTCTTTCTCTCCTTGAATTACCATGGCATTTTGGGGGGGCGGGAGGGGCATCTCTGTTAGCGAGAGCAAGAGCACTTTTCTTGAAGGTGATACCGACAGTGCAAAATCTTGCCCAAATATATTATAAAGGACAGGAAGTCCAACTTTCAGGTCCAGGCACACAGCAGAGCACATATATATACCTGTAAGATACGCAGTGCTTTTGAGAAATGTGGTATTTAGGGACACAGTTCAGTGATGGACTTTGCAGTGCTGTGTTAATGGCTGAACTCTATCTTAAAGGTCTTCTCCCACCTAAAGGATTCTAGATTCTGTATCAGTAGCTTAACTTGGTCAGGTAGTCACTTTTTGAAAAGTGTGTCAGCTTAGGTGGTACTCAAAGGAAGTACTTTCTAATATGGGGAAAATGAGAGAAAACAGAAAATATTAAAAGGCAAAGAAAGGGGCTAATGTTGCAGGCTGCTCTGAATGAGGACTCAACATCTGACAATAAATAAAAGAAGCCATGCAATGAGAATCACCTGTGAACCACTCTGACTGCAAGGACTGGTTCAATTCATTACAAAAAAGTGGAGAAAAAATAGCAGCACACCGAACAGCCAGAAACAAAGTGAAAATGCTTCAGGTAAATTCTGATACAGAATTCTAGAACCCTGGTGAAATTATACCCTGGTGTGATACTTCAGCGTAAGAAAGACCATACGTTGAAGACGTTATGCAAAAAGAAGCTGATAACGGGTTGACATACTGAGTACAACCTTTGGAGAGACACAGAGTGCCCAGGATGGGGGTTGATGCTGCTTACAGTGATCTAAAAGCAAGGTAGGGAATGAAGTTCTCCATCTTAGGTACACAGAGGTGACTTAATAGCTAGACAGCCCTTAAGGAAGGTCAGATAAGATTGTATCTGAAATAGGTTAAATTGCAGCTGAGAGAGAAAGGAATGCCGTTTGGAAAGAGATTTGCATTTGGAGAAATTAAATGTAAGATGTACATCACACAGGGTGATAGTAGTTACACTTGTGGTTATGGTTAAGGTCTCTCAAACATCAAGGGAAAAGAAAGGGACAAATGGAAGATCTTTCCCCAAGAAGGCTACAAGTGAAAACAGAATGTGATGAGAGAAGTATGAATAGAAGCAAATAGCCACAGAGGCCAAAGGATGCTGGGACTTTAAGAATGTCATGGATTTTGTTGAAGGTGGCAGATACGGAAAGAAGGGTGTAAAATACTGTTTTCGAGTTTTTCCTAAGATAAGGTCACTAGAAATGCTTCTCCCAGCAGGAATATGAAGCATGTAGCACACGGTTATTTAGAGCATGGAGAAATACTGCATTTGAACTTTTATTACAGAAAAAGAAACTTCCATATCGCTAAGATCTGGTCCACTAACTTCCCATTCCTGGTGTCACATCTGTTCTCTCTGCAAAAGAAAAAAGTGATGCAAAGGATTTACTGCTTTCTTAAAGCACAGCTCAGCTGCAAATAGAAAACAGGGAGAAATGTTGATGAAAAGCACAGCAAAACCTCAGAAAGGGTGAAGCAGAGACAAAGGAACGACAATAATTTGTGAGTGCACAACTCCTCTCCCATGGAAACATATTTAACATTTTGATGTGAAAGGCTTATATCAGCCTTCAAACAGCCAGAAGGTATGAAGTCTTGCACTCCTTAGAAACAAATACCTAGTCTTCAAAATCCCTGCTGAGGAATCTGTCCTGTCCAAAAGCTCCAGGTCTCTGCATCAGCCTCTACATGGAGTCTTACCAACAAGGCAACACTACTACCAGAAGCAATACTGGCCTAGCCCAGAGGGATCTGGAGGAACGTCTTAAGCTAAGCCAGCAACATCCTGCAGCCAACGTCACAGGAGAAGGCAGCCATTGAGAGGAGATTCCCCACAAGTCAGGGTCCTCTCTCTCTCTTCTGATTCCTTCTGAATTCTGAGCATCTCATCAGGACAATTCTTAGACCCAGAGCAAAACAATCTGAACGCCCATCAGGTGGAAGTTATTGAACACTTCCCTGAATAGGACACATCTATTTATACTGCCCTTGACTAATGCAGGCCCTTCCCAATTCTGAACCTATAGGACTGCACAGTTTAACAGGGTATTAATTTAATTTTAAAAAAGCATCCCTTAACTGGAGCCAAATGTCTACTGAACTCTGCAAAAAGCTTTTTCTACCAGTGCCACCTGGTTTACTTTTACATCTGTTGCGTAGCTCAGGAATTAGTAGAATGTAAAATGTTTTATGAATTCCCTCTGGTCTCATTCAGTGTTAATATATTCAATGTGTTTTTCTAAAACCACATGCATGTTTTTCCATTTCTTCTAATTTACTTGCATAACTTAACTCCCAAAGCTAACCTGGTAAATTCACAGAAATCTGAGACAAGCCCCATCCACCTATATTAAAGCTCAGCCCATTTCTTGTTCTACGGAGGATCATTTCCAAAGGTTACAATCCGACCTGACTGAAGTTAGAGGCAAAAAGTTGAGTGGCTTCATTAAAAGCAAGTTTGGCTCAAAACTACCTCCAGGACTCTTCCCTCATCCCTGTTATTTATGGTTGAGACACACCACTCACTTTATACGAACATGTTTTAATCAGTTTTCAGGACTTTAAAGCTCCTTGGACTGTGCTTAAGCCTGTACACACCATAATAGCATCATAATGAAATTATTAGCATCAGGTTGTTTTTTTCCTAGATGTTTCTTTTCTGTCTGAGGCTGACCTTTCCACTTTGTTTCCCTCCCTTCAATCTCAAGAAGGAAGCATTGGTGTCAAATTTGCCAAATAAATCCCAAATCATCTTCATCTTTTGTTTTTTGGAAATGAGTGAGGGAAAAATGACAAACTGTAATTATTATCTTACTCCCTATTGTGCTAAGCCCAAATTGCTTCATATTCAGCATAAATAGTAATTTTATTCTCTAAAGTAAATTCTGACCTGATTTCAATTTTCTTCTTGGTTAAAAAGATGATTGATTGTTGCACAGAAGGAGGGAGAAAGCAAGTGTACAGAGCTGCTTATGTGGTACAGACTTAACAAGAAGGGTTATGAAAATCAATGAAGGGGAATTTGCCACTCTGGATGCTGTATTTGCATCACTCTGATCTCAGGTTGTGCTCACAGTGACAACATAAACCCACAGAGAGCAGCAGCCTCTGCAAATCTTGTACTTCCAGCTGAACTTGCTACTTTAATGAAAGTGAATTTGCATACTGTTCCCTCAGCTGAATGCTTCAAGGAGCAAATCCAGCTTCTCTCTGTCTCCCAGTGTCCTGTTAGCATAGCCCACATAACGTCACTGTATGTTGGCACATGTAAGAAGACCTATGAACAAATCTGTAGTTGAGAGACAATTTTTTTTTTTGCCAAATGTTGCTTGCCCCTATTAGTCCTCCTGGGGTGGGGAGAGGGAAATGCATGATTACTGATATACCTGAAGAGATTACAAAGAGATTACATTTCCCATCAAGCAGCCTTGGGAGAGTATTCATTTCCTTCTCACTCAGTGAAACCTCCATGGGAATAACCCACAGACAATACACCCTTTGGGTCTGAGGTCTGCTCAGCTGCAAAGTTACTGTCTTTCAGTCACAGAGGGAAAAAAAGGGCTTGGAGTGGCATGAAAAGGTCATCTGGCTCATTCTTCCATCATAAGGCAAGATGAGCTACACCTCCACCTTTCTGTACAGACGTTTTCTTTAGCTTTAACAATCTCCCACATTACACTGCCCAGCCTCCTCATTCAGCCCACACTTCTAGTAAAAGTCACCACTTCCCACCCTGTCTCCCACAGCTTCAAAAGAGCAGCGAGTAGAGTGAACAGCAGCAGGTCCCCATCAGCACCTCAGCAGCTACAGCCAGAGAACCCCTGCACTGTACTTCTCAGTGCGGGACTGGAAAAGGCAAAATGGAACAAGCCATTTGTTTAATTTGTGGTCCCTGGTTGCTATAAAAATATAAAAATCAGGTGGAAAAATGTTTCTAAGAGCATGAAACAAAGAAAAATATGGATTAAGGAGATGCAGTCTATGTACATCTTTCATTTTGTACATATTCTCTGGCTTCCTGAATCTTCTCTCCTTCCCATTCCCTTAAGTTCAGGTATAGTTGTGACTGCATTGTAGTGATGAGCACTCTTGAATTACCATTTCTTCACACTCCCCTGGTCTACATCAGAGCCTTGTGTGCAGCATCCAGGCTGTTCACTGCAGTCAGGCATTACCCTCCATCTCTAGACATCCCTCTCAGACATGTCTGCAGTCAGCCAAGACAGCTCAGGGCTGCAGGCAGCAGTGGCTGTCAGCTCACATGTGGAGCCAGTCCTTCAGTCAGCTAAAGGATTGTGTCCCAGCCAATGCCACCCACAGCCCATGACTTCTAGAGTTCCCTTGCAAATTCTCTGCGCTGAAAGGGAAAGAGATGCAGAGGGTTTGGTACCAGCTCCTCTCCTCACTAAGAAAAACCTTTTATATCAGCTTTACCTGCTGATTTACACATGCCTTTTATGTCCCTGCATCAGCCAACCTACAAAACAAATGCTGGGCACAGTATCATTGCATTCATGACTTGCCCTGGGGCAGTGAAAACAAAAATTTCCCTGTTCTCTAACTTACAGGGAAAATAAGCAATATTCAAGCAATAAGCAATTCAGCTTCAGATCTCCTCTGGATTTGGACAATAACCTAGTGACAGACAAGGAAAACTAGCAACAACCAAGAAGACAACTCCTGCCTTCCTATGAGACCTAAATAAACAACGTAAAGCTGTTTTCCCATTTCTCCTAGCCTCTCCAAAGGCCAGATCGAAAAGGGAATAGGAAGCAAACAACTTGGTCAAGTAATCCCTCTGCAGTACATCTGTCTTTACAAAAGCTTGAGTCAGCAAGCTGTGGAGGTTGGAGCACTTGCCTTGGAAGGACAATAACCCCAGGGAAGAATGCAGAAGCAGCAGCAGAGTGCCTCAGCCAGCTCCCCACAATGTCCAGCGTCTGTGTTTCTGAAAAGCTGGAAACTGCAGCGTGGAACTGACAGAACATCTCCTACCAGAGCTGGAGAGAAGGCATGAGGTGCAGGCAGGATGCAGAGCACCCACAGTGGCACAGCCAGAACAGCAATGGTGTCATACCAATGACCCAAGCAACCTGCCCAGGAGAGCAAGCTCTGAACACAGCCAGCACCAGCTGTTTGAAAAAATGGAAATGATTTGCAAAGATGGCAAATGGGCATCCGCTTTGCATCCAGTGGGTTTCCTTTGGAAGTGAGCTTGTGCCTGAGCACTGTCTACACCTACATGTGTAGTGGCTGAGGTGTTTGTGCACTCGACTTAAGAGGTTTTGTAAGCAAAAAATAAGAACCTGTATTTTTACTGTGATTCAGTAATGCTATGAACCTTCAAGTTCATTCAGTAAATAACAGTAAAATCCAGGGAACTATACCAAGTCTCTTAAATCTCAGCCTTTCTGTAACTCACTTGAATCTCACTTGAGAAAAGAGGTGATGTTCCTCACTTCAATGCTTCTTTCCACCTCTCCCTCCATCTCAGAGCGGCTACTGCTGCTTCTTTAGTATCTACCTCAAGCACAGCATAGATCCATCAGCACTGGTCTTACTGCCCCACCTCTGTTCCTCCAACATGAGAGCAGAGCACTGCAACAAAAATGTTTAGAAATCTCATGTTATGATGAAGCACAAAATTATTTTTATTTCACCAAAGCAAGGGATGTGGACTACAACATTTGAATCCTTCAGATTTCTGTGCAGAGTAAGAAGAAATTAGCAAACAACTCAGGTACCTATTAAACAAAGGACAGAAACGGGTCAGTGCAGGTCAAATAGCTAAACCCAGCTTTTCAGGCCAAACTGATCTGAATTCAAACCAATGATGTCCAATTCTGTAATTTACAGCTTAGTAGCATCTCCCTCCGGAATGTCAAAATAGCAACTCAATGCATAGTCCAGTGCTTTCACATTTCCCTAATGGAGCTATTCACATGCTGAACAAAGCCTGAAAGGAGCCAGGCTAGGAGGAAAAAAGTATGAATCTCACTAAATATGCAGTATTTAAAATGCAGGTCAGAGAACACAATTGAGCTTAATTAGAAAACTCAAACGGGACCCTGCATGTTAATGCACTTGCTCACTGCTTGGGTTCATTTCAAAGTGTTCCCATTTGATTGTCCTTGGAGACATTTGTGTCTGTATCTAACAAAGGAGATAAAAAATGACAGGAAATGTTTGTTCTGGGTGTATCTGTGTAAATCTGCTTGCAGCAAAGATGTTATTGCAGCCCTCCACTACAGCACTGAGTTCATGAGACAGGACTGGTTAGACACTCGGTGCTGTGCGAACCCTCTCCCCTGGAAAACCCCTTACTAACTTGCATCCGTAGCAAAATGTAGTCTCCAGAGCATTAGTGTTTGACTTTAACAACTTTGGAAAATTGTGTCATGAATTAGAGCAGTAACACAGATCTGTATCATGACCTGCCTGGAAAATATTGACTTTTCAGTGCCTGGAGGCCAATTCTCAACTGCAGTGCACAGGGATGCTGCTTAAAATACAGACGCAACAATGATGGATTTAAACCCCAAAACTTTACACGCTTTTCTATGGTTATAAATAATACTGCTTCTTGAAATCACTCAGGGTACTAACAAAGTACCCCAAGTGTGTGAAGCGCAGTCCCCACTGAAGCTCATCATCTGCTCCTGTTGGTGCTACCTGAATACGAGTATAGGGAAATGAGTTGGGTAGCATTCCTATAGATTAATTTTTCAAACCCTCTGAACGTAGCCCTTCACTATCTGTTTTTCAAAAGTTATCATATAATACAAATCAGTAATTTTTATAGCTAGGTTTAGAAAATTTCATATAAGCAAAAATAAAGATTTATTGTGCTTATAATTCCTTACGTTTATGGCTTTTGTGAAAAAAAAAACCCCAACACGTAGGGCACAAATCACAGCTGAATTAATGACTGTGAAATATATTCAAGAAACAGTTTAGACTACTTCAGGCTAGGACTGACATGAAGGGAGATACTAGGGCATTATTCTCCATATCCTTATGGAAGATAGCTCCACTTCCTTGACCCTAGAGACATTACATAAAGTACATATATAGGTACAAGAAAATAAGAAAATTAAATACTGACTGGAAGCATACAATGTTTGCAACAGACCTGAAAAGACAGCCCAACAGGAATGGTCCAAAAAGTCTGAGTGTTTTCAAACTACTCCTATCTTCCTGTTGTGTGTGCAGTCCAAAAGTTTCAGTGCTAAACAGGTTCTCAAATTTTCCACACAGAGATCTCTTTCCCTCAGAGAGACCTGTCCTGACTCAAAGATACTGCTTCTGTTTGCATGGTTCAGTAGGGGATGGAGGGCTGGAGCCCCAGTGCTGGGGCACACAAGGAACCGAACTGGAATCAAAACAGATTATGAACAGAAGATTGATCTGTGTAGATGCTTGTTATCTTGGCTGAATTAAATGCAACTATAGCAAGTGGCAGCAGACACACACATGTAAATCAAGGTTGTTAGCACTAAATATAAGATATAAATCATACTTTTGAAGAAATATTTAAACCCATTTTAAAGAATTATCCACAGATATAGACATAAAAAAATCACAGCAGCATAATGAAGATGAGGATCATAGTGAAGGATCATAGTGAGGATCATAGTGAGGATCAGGAGGAACATCCTCTTCTGTTCTTCACGACTACATCAGGCTCACATATAAGCTCAAGACTGGAATGTTGATTGGGATTGTTCTGTTTTGTGTGACAGCCACTTGTAAGGTGACCAGTGCATGGACTGTGAAAAGTCTTAATTTGAGTGGTTTCAGCCTGGAAAATGCTGGACTTAAGTGACTGCTTATTGAAATAACTGAACCTCCAGTTCATGCACCTGGTCAAGAGTGATGGGTATGGCTCATGCTCCTCCATGTAATCCAGATCCATAGGGTAGGCGAGTCCATTCACAGTCTGTTGCTCACCAGTGTCCTTCCCATGATCAACACATTGTGGAACCAGCCATGGAGACCTTTCTGAGTTTTAATCTTAGAGGACATCTTATCCTAGAAAAGGTCTGCTGCTGCTAAAGGCTGTCCCATGAGGGGCATTCCCTGCCCACGCACACTGAGTGCAGTAAAGACCAGTCTCAATATAAGATCCACTTTCAGCAGCTGCAGGTGGGACTTGACAAAGGCACCACTCTCCATCCAGTCTTCTTGCCCTTATTCTCTCCTGTGCTCGTCAATAGGTCCCATGCCCACTTGAGGAATCAGCTAGGTCACTACAAGGGACATCCCAAGCAGTTTTTTTCCAGGAGAGACTAGCAGAGCTGCAGCATCTCTCCAGTCACCCTCATCTGAAGAGTGCATATTGCTCTTCAGAGAAGCAGCTCAAAACCTGGGAGAACTGTTAACCACCTCATCTGAGTCAAACCTTATCCAAATGTACTGACCCAACCAAAACCAGAACCCTCTTTCAAACCCCTCACTTCTTAATTTGTGACTGAAGATATTCTTTGGCATGCAGATGCCTGTGTGCCTGTATTTTGCCTAACATAAGATGTTCCTCTTCCTGCCCTCAGCGATATACTGTGAGAGTTCAGGAGAGATTTCACTCTCCAGCAGGGCAACAGGAATTTGACGGTTGCATTTTTCTTTCCTGAAGGGGAGACAAAGGCTGCTGAGCACCTCTGCTCCTTTGAACCTTGCAGACAAACTGACCAAAACAAATCTCATTACTTGGGGCATATTTTACCTCCTGCAAAGGGTGAAACGGGCCAAGTGCAGGGATTGTTAAAAAAAAACAAACCCAGCCACCCTCCATCCCTGCAAAATCACTGAAGCCTAAAGCATTTCCAAAGATCTCCCACTGTGGGGAGCTACAGACCACAATGGCCTCGAATCACCCAGAGGGAAATAAAATTAAGGGGCTTTAATATAGCAGGTAGGAACTGGATGCCAGGATTTCCTCCTGGAGAATGTGTAACAAACGTGAGGTGCACAGAGAGTCAAAGACATGGGTGCCCGCATGCGAGAACCAAGCTGGTCCCCTGGGCAAAGGGCTGGTAGGTCCCTTGTTGCATGTCTCCATCAAAGCTGCAGGTAGCTGATGCTCTGAAGGAATGTGAGCTTTTTCCCTCCTTCCGAAATGCTCCTGGCTCTTTGTGTGCTGCTCCTGGTAGAGGAATTCTCTTCCCGACCCCCTGCAGGAGATCACTTTAGGCATGTGCACAGACAGACAGCCTGCTATGCCAGCCAAAACAGGCTTTCTTAAACCCTGCACATTGACATCAGGTTGTGAGCTGATGTCAAAGAAAAAAAAAACATCAAAACAAAACCTGTTAAGTTTTAAACTATTCCCTTGGAGGAACTATTCCCATATCTGTAAACAGATGGCCCCGTTTCACCCAGCAGAGAGCAATGGGAAAAATTAAATAACTGTCAGAAGAACACTTCAACGAAGTGAGGCGAAGTAGCATAAGGATTTCAATATGAGCTAAATGCAGAACTGAGGGGTGAAATCAGACACGAGCTTTTGGGTCCCAGCAAAAAGCCTTACACAGAAAAGAGGGACAGTGAAATGCAGAAAGCCACTGTGGAATAGAAGCCAGTCAGCCATAAGCAGATGAGACAACACTGCTCTTTAATATAGCTGCAGGGCTGACTTGTGTTTGCAGAGTTAGCTTGAATACCCACTCACCTACAAGACTCTCGGGTGCACCAAGACACTGACCTCTCAAAAGGTCAAATTCTTAATAAGCAGCAGAGTGAAGAAAGCACAAGAAACAGCCTGTTTCTCAAATTCCAGGCGGGACAAATCCACCCCATCAGCAGTGAAGCAGTGTCTGATGGTGCCAAATTCAGCCCTGCTTGGGGTTGGACTTCTGCTGCTGGGGGAATCTGATCCAAGCAGTTAAAAGAGAGTTGTTTTGGTTAATCCCCAAATCCTGCTACTACTTTTACACTTTTTTGTCTATTTATAAAAAAATTAAAGATCTGGTAGAAAGAACACAGGCCAGACAAAGGAAAGTTACTCGATCTGAAATTGCTCCTGAGAGAGGCCTCCCTTTGTAGCAGTGAGACTGAATCAAGTTCACTTACAAGGCTGTTGAAGTTTAGGTTGGTTTGTTTAGATTCAGAGTAGAGGCCACAAAGTACACAAAAAGCATCCACAGACACAGCAGTGAAAGCATTATGATCCCCACATCTTGCAAGGCTGAATAAGAAAGAATTTTTCTGCAGCAGGTTACAGAAGTATAAAATCTTTCTTTCCTGTATTTTCACTGCATCTGCTGTATTTTCACAACCATAACAGGGTAACTTATTAAAAGCACAAGACCCGATGATTCAGCAGAAGCACTGCTGATAAGCAACACACAATAAAATGAGGCTAAATTTCTATCAGTTCTTCCCTTCCATCTGCCTTATGGTCTCTCTTGTCTATTGCCTACTTCCCACACTAGAGATCCTCTCTTCTCTCTCTCTCTCTCAGCATCTGATTCTGGTAGATTATCTGGAGGTACCAGCTTTGTGTACTTTTAGGAGCTTCAGTTTATACAAATGAAAGAAAAACGACCAAGGAACAACAGTACATTTGTATGTTTGCTCATTACCTCCAAGAGGGTGACCACCTTAAAGCAAATAGGTTTATTTTAAATACCTGCAGAGTTTAGTGGACCACAGCACTGCAGAATTACAACACCAAAGCAAAGCCTCTCTCATCCACTGTGGGAACAGCTTAAAGCTTTACTGAGTACATACAGCCTAAAATAGGATAGCTACATTCCTGGCAATAGCTGTGGAGCGTTTAAGTAAACAGTCTTAGGGAAAAGTTGGTGAAAGGAGACAACAAATATTCATTTTAAATCCCTGGGCAATGCTGTCTGTGTTTATGACCTGCTGCAGCAATTCCTTTTTTGTCCTCTTCCACAGCAGTGTGTTGAGTTGCCCTGGTTCTATTAGGGTCAGGGAAGATACAACAGGTATTTATATTTAGGACAGCCACAAAACCAGAAACCACTTGTGTAGAAGGACACACTAATTTCTCATTAACTTCAGCAGAACTGAAATCATACTGACATGAGGTCACAGTTTATATCTCACTCTGCTTCTAACTAGTGTAAGTAGTTTTTCTCCAAAAACTGTATTCAGGCACATGCACAGCTGCTGAAGTGGATGCAGGTAGAAAACACATTTACTGTGAAACTCTCTTAGAGTGAGAAAAAATGGTTGGCTAATAATAATTTTTCTCTCAATGGCAATGGACATCTTAGCAACATACATGTGCAGGCTTTAAATGAAAACTAGAATTAGAAGATATGAGAGATATACCACCTTTAGATCTTTAGTTGCTGAAGGAGTTAAATTTGCAAAGTTCTATACACTGGAAACCTCTTATATTTTCCTACCAAATGTACATGACCACACTGGATGAAAAGCAAAATGACAAATCACAGGTGAGATACAGTACAGGCAGCAGAGTGACACTGTGAATCTTCTAGATTTTAAGGTCCCTGTAGGAACTGCCTATCTGGAGATTTTGAATGCAACTCTAAAGCAGATTTAACATTCACAGTATGTTGAGCACGTGCATTTTCAGCTTAAAAAGGAAGCAAACTTTGGAGCTGGCAGAACATAATCTTCTTATGCCTTAAGGAGAGCACACTCAGGTGCATCAAAGCACCTGGAAGCACAAGATGCTGTAATAGCAAAATCCTCCAACTAACACAAAGCAAGAACAGGCAGGTGGGGGGAGTAATTTAGGAAAGTATTCAGTGCCAAATCTGGTATATACATTAGTGTGTTATGTGTGAAGTATGAAATGCTTGCAGAAAGCTCCACATGACAAATCCAATGAGATACCTGTATATTTAAACACCCTGGGATTTCTGAAGGCTGCAAACAGGGAAAATCAGCTTAGTGTAAGAAAAGATATGGTGACTGAGGATCCCAGGGTAGTGTTAGTTACAAAAGGTCAGGAAAGCAGAGAGAAGTCCAGTCCAGAAGCAGCATGGGGGATCAGTGTTCTCCCAGACGCAAAAGGAGGAAAACCCCTCCACATTTTCAATATATATTTAATGCAAGTCCTAAAGCAGAATTCCCACTGAAAAGCCCAAAACAAGAAGCCTAAAAAGACAGAGAAAGGAGGAGACATCATCCCATTTACAGAAGGCCAAGTTTCACCATGAGTGACCACAGGGTACCACAAAGCAGAGTCAGTTCTTTGGCAGGGCAGCCTCAGGTGGCTGGAAGAGAAAGCAGCAGCAGTGAGCCAAGACACTGCTACTGAAAAGGAAGGGTATTTGCTAAAACTGTCCCTAGAAGGACATTTTCTTATGATTTTCTTTTGTAGATGTTCAAAGTAGTACAATTGTAACTTATTATCATCTTTATGAAGATAAAGGACAACACTAACTCCTAACTTTGGCTGGTACTAAAACCACTTCCCAGAGATCTGACAGTTGTGGGGAACCTTTGGAAGCAGTAGTTAATTGAACAAGGTGAAGTGGCAAATTCTCTCAGATGTAAGATAGCCAAATACAAGCTAAATAGTTCTCTAAGGTTGGAGATAGGTTTTTGGGGGTTTTTTTTGGAAGCAGACAATTTAGGGACTGGTGGAACAACAGACAAACTTCTTCAGGTCTCTTTAGTGGGTGAGAATCTACTGCCTGAAGGCAAAGAGCAGGAGTGTGAAATCAGCCACTGACCCTGAAAACACTGTCTCATTCCATCATTCAGAAATTAATATAGTTAAACTGAACGTCCTGGGAAGAGAAATAAGTCATTTGAATGACACAGTGTAGAATGGATGGTTTGGGTATTCAGGGACTTTGAGATGGGTCTTGAAATTATCAGCTGGGAATCTTGCAAGAATATGCATTTCCGTGACTGCACATGCATCAGAAGTGTGTTAGTGATTCTAAAGATGGTATGTGCTTCAGAGACCTAAGCCAATTCAAGAATCTTTATTTGCATCTTAATTACAGATGCACTGCCCTGGCATGAGACAAATATTTCTTTGCCAAATGTGACCAACCTTCACAGTCTGATGATTGCAAAATTTCATTTTTTTAAGCAATTTTCATGATCTTCAAACACATACATTTGCAATTATTGCATTATCTAGATCAACAATTTAATACATAAATTAAAATTACTTAGTTAAGCTCACAATCTTGACTAGCAGCATTTCCTGTTCAGTGATTCGGATCAGCGTGGGCTGATCCTTACTGGAATGCATGAAACCTTTAATTGTATTGCACGTGAACACAACCGGGTTTCATGTTCATGGCAGTGATTTTACGTTCACTCTCCCCTAATGAAGTAAATCTTTTAAGTGATCCACAAAGAGTAAGTTAGCAGCTTTAATACTTTGGCTTGAAGGAGTCCCTTTATTGATCAGCATAAATCTCAATACCTCTGCAACTACTTTCATAGCAAATAAATGTCAGCACTACCTGGTCTGGTTTTGAAATGAGTGCTGCTCTTCTTCTGGCAACAGCTAAGGGCACAGTTTGCCCTTGAAATAGTGATCCCAATTCTCATTAAAAAATCTGATTTCTATCTCCCTTATCAGCAATACCTGGAGCAACTCCAGTGATGTCAATGACATAACAATGGGGTTAAATCAGGCTATGTGAAAGTAAGGACTCAGGACCACAGGCAATAGAAGTTCTGTGCCTATTTATAACAGATCCAAGCCTGTTCTGGCTTATCTAACCCTCATGTGTATTCATGAAAAACAAGTATGTACAATGCAGAAGAGGTACCAAGTAAACTTAAAAGAGCGTCCGTTGAAATATTTTTGGCTGTTTCTAATCTCATAATCTTTTATTTACTCAGTGAATGCAAACTGCTTTAAATAGCATTTGCCCCCCCCAATACAGAAACTCAAAAATTGCTTTCCTCTCTTCCTTTTACCCTGGCAATTCTGCAACATCCTTCAGAAGACTACGAACAATCTGGGTGCTATAGCAGACACCTACATGGAAGAGCACAAATTTACAGTCCTCACATTCCAGTCTGAATGAACCCAGAGCCACTCCACTCTGGAAATAAAGCACCAAGCCACTTCAGCAGTGACTGATGTGGTCACAGACTTCTGAAGTGGAGCTACATTATTTCTGGCCAGTTTTCTGGAAGAAACAAGTAAATTCAAATCTCTCTAGAAGCATTTGCTTATATACAATTAGTGTCTTACAAAAAATGCCCAAAGCAATACTCAGGAATTTGAAAACTGTCATCAATTTTGAGATCTTGTGTTGAAGCACCTTGTGTTTGACTTTTATATCCCAAGAAAAGACATGACTTCATCAAGCTCTGGAGGTGCCCAGGACTTCAGGAACAAAATGAAGCCAGACAGACTAAACCCATCAAATAAAATCCACATCTCACTTTAGGATCTGGAAAGTTAAAGAAGGTACTGAAATGCAGAGGGAACTTCTGACATTGTCAACTCCCTATATTAATTCCTGAGGATTTTATTCCAAGGGATAACTCACAAAAATGATATTCTCCTTTTCATATGTGCTGGGAAATCTAAAGTTGCCTTTGTCTATCCTTTCTGTGCCACTCATAATTTTGGGAACCAAACAATCCTAACTGGTCAATTGTTCCCTATACGTAAGCCCTGCTGCCCTTCTGGGGACCCTTTGTAAGTGCCCTTTTTGCAGGGCACTTACAAAGATGATGAGCAGCACAGATTCCTCACAGACTTCATTGGTAACTACCTTCATTCACCCCAAGCCTTTGTTTCTTATCTTTTAATTACTGATATAGCCATGCCAGTATCTTCCTTCCTCTATATCAATTGCTTCTCCTCCTAAAAAGCCTTGGGCAACAGCTGCTTCAAAAACTTACCAAAATGCATATAGATAATATCAACTAAACCACATTATCTATATATTTGTTGATCCTTTCAGAGATGTACAAAACAAGGGGTTTACAACAGTTCTTAAAGGTGCTGTATGGCTTTGCTCCTTGGCAGACTCAATCGTCCAAGCATCTACTCATTCTATCCCTTACAAAAGAGCCTCTGCTAATTTGCTGATGTTGAAGGCCCTTAGCTCCCCACATTCCCTAAGAGTCCCTTCAAGGTGGACATCCATCATCCACACTGAGGTCTTCGGGTAACTGAGAAAGTTTTAAGTGACTATACATTTTACTGTAAGCAAGGCAGCTACTTCAGATTTGAGTTCCCTTGAGTTCTTACGTGAAGACCATCCTGTTTTATTACCTACTGCATCATAACTTCTTCCACAGTAGCCTCAACATTGGACATATTCCCTCACAATTTTACCCCCAAATGCTTTATGTCTGTTTCACCTGTTTCTTCCAAAGCTAGTAACAATTCTGAGAATGAATGTGGCTTGTCTGCAATGGGGTGTCCATCATGTCCATCTGATCATTTTTAAACAGCGATAATAAAGTGATCCTACAGACCCTGTAGTCAGCTTTTTGCTCTATAAAGTTTGAAGAATTAATAATTGGGTTTGAGTCCTTTAGCTAACTGTTCCTTCTTTTTGCTTTTTATTTTTCTGTGTCCTCTTCTAGAGATTAGGATCGTTTCCCTTCTCATCCTTTGGATATGCTTTCTGCTTTTTAAAAACTGTCTTCCCGTCATTTTATAACCTAATTTACTTTGCTGTTTAGCCTGCATCTTCTCTCTTTGAACATTTTCTAAGCCCTTATTAAAAGGTGATACGTACTAGTGATTCTAGTGGGATATTGTTCAGCAACTCCATACCTCCTCGAAGTGTTTAATTCTCTTAAAACTCCCTTTTCACATCCTTCTATAAATCTTCCTCATACACACATACTTAATCTTATAGAAGCTTAGCACAACTGTGGTGGATGTTTGGCCTTTTTATCTCTGTAGGGATGCTGAATCTAAAGTACCTTGTGGTCATTGATATGAGCTGCACTTAAATGGCGAGATTTTCAGCCAGATCTGTCACCTTAATGTCAAAACAAGTGTTGTATTTTCTTATGTGATGCACCCTGATCAGCTGCTGCAGGAAACCATCACCCACACTGTCTGCCCATTTCACCTCTAGGCAAATATTAGATGAGACATGAAGCAACAGACATGGTGGTAACTGGATTTTCCACATACAAGAGTATTTTCTGCCCCTGTGATTTCTGTATATGCAGTTAGAGTCATGGTCCTGGCAGAAGAGACAGTAGTAAGTTATTCTCTCCCTCTTCAGACATGAAATTTCAACAGAGGTTGCACAGAATTACTGACAACTGCTACTAAACCTGACATTTAAACTGGTCTCTGGGGTTTTTTTGACTGATCTCAAGCATTACAAATTCACGTCCAGACTCGTACCTTACTGTGAATTAAGCCCTTCCAGATGGCAGGTGATATCTGAAAGTTGGAAGTACATTTGTTCTGTTCTCTCATCTCCAGAATAAACCTTTGACAGGTCTTCCTGATGGCCTTTAAAGAAACAAAGGAACTGGCTATGGACAAATCTTTTAAAAATTAACAGTTAAAAAAAATAAAGGAGTATGAAAAATTGATGCCAAGTAGGGATTAGTTTTTGTGTGGAATTGCTGTTTGTCAGGATTTTATCTCAGGGCCTGTGAGAGATGAGATGGCAGCAGCTGTCTGTCTGCCTGGTTTTCACATACACAAAGCACTGCCAGGAGATGCTTTTCTCAGAACCACTTTTTCACATCCTTGTAGTGCTACACTGAGCACATGGACTTTCATCCTGAGTGATGGGTCAGATATTTCTAGTGGAAAACAGCTCAAGCCCTGCCTTCAAGTCTTAAATGAGCCAGAGACTTTTGTGCATGAAAACAAATTGTCTAAGTACTTCTTGCCATCCACAAGTGTGTTTAAGTTATCTGTGAAGACCTAGCTAGTAAGAGCAATGTGCTCCAGACATGCCGCATGGATGTGGAGGTTTTTTTTTTTAAACTTTGAGAGTTCTATGCTGAGGAATAGGGAAGGAGAAAACAAACAACAATTCTCTTGACACACATTAAAAAAAAAACAACTCTTCTGCTAAAAGCTGCAGTTTAATTTTGGCCTCACTTTAAAAATAAACGTTACAGAACATTAAAATTCTACATTTTGTATCCCTTAGGCAGCAAAAAAATGATCAATTAATGTCAAGCTAAATAAAAAGAAACAACTCAGTTTGGTTTAATACCTAGAAATTAAAGTCTTCAACCCCTTAAGCTCCTGTGTTCAATCACAAGGACAGAGCTCCCCTTCGAGCTGTCCAAGTCAGCAATGGAGGCAAAACTTCAAATACTGTAATACAAAATGTACTGAAGTAGAATCTCCCTTAGTTACACACGAGTACATCACACAGTCATAGACAAATGTAGGTAGAAAGGGACCTCCAGCTGTGATCTAGTCCTACCGATGCTCAGAGCAGGTCAGCCTGTTCAGGATCATGCCTTCTTAGTGGTTTGCAAAAACCAGGTGGGTTTGGCAGAGCAAAGAGAATATTTGGACTGGAGCACAACACTGACCTCGTAATTTAGACTCACTTTTCAGAATAAAAGAGATGGAAACAGTACAAAAATGAACATGGTTTTGGATACCCATAATAAACCAAGTTTTCTTGTGGTTTTGGTTTTTTTGTTTTGTTTTGTTTTTTTTATAATGACAAAATGATCAGGAACAGAGACAAGTAAAACATTTATTGTTGCCCAGACCTGCCACAGTGTGCAAGGTGACCCGAACCAGGCATGCCAGACTGTCTCATCCTAATAAAATTCTTCACTGACAGTCACTGACTGGGCATCTGCATCACTGTTCATCTGCCTGAAGGACCAAAGCCAAGTGCTTCTTGACAAAGCTTTAACTGCTCCCTCTCCCATTCCCTGCTTCTCTGACGTGGCAGAGAACAGCAAAACGATGTGTCTCGCTATCTGAATTAACCTAATTAGACTCCAGATTACATGTGCTGTACAGTTCTAGACAATTTAATTACAGTAATACATTCATTTTAGGAATGTTTTCATCTGTGTATTCCCCTTTTGCCTCATTTTTCATCAGATGAATTACTGAAAAAGTCATCTGAGTTCAGTGAGTGCCTGCAGGACCCTTGAAGGAGGTTGGCTTTTGTTATTCAAATCTTATTTCCTCCTATCCTGTTCTGTTTTTCCTAAAAGAAAAGGTATATAGACATATCAGCTGCCTCCTCCTTCCATATTTTTAACTCCCTTTTCATTTTTCTAGCTTAAGTTTAAGCTATTAAAATAAAAATCCCTGCAGTATGGTATCAGGAAGAAGAATAAAAAACAGTAAAGTAGGTTTTTATAGTACTTTAGTGACAAAAATATAAACCTTTTTAAAAAGACTAAATTAAAAACAAGAGAATTTAATATTTTTCATCAGAAGCTAGAAAACTTCTAACAAAATCTTTCTCCTAAAAAAAAATAAAATTGAAAGATACTTTTGTAAGGGAAAAGGTTTTTAATGACAAATAAATGAAACCTCAAATTAAGTTCTCACATTAGAACCTTGGGAACATATCTTTTAGTAGGGCTTGCAGTAACTGGACAAGGGGGAATGGTTTTATACTAAAAGAGGGTAAATTCAGACTACTTACAAGAAAAGAATTTTTTGCAACGAGGGTGGAACTGGAACAGGCTGCTCAGAGAATGGTGAATGTCCCATCCCTGGAAACATTCAAGGTGAGGCTGGACAGGGCACTGGGAAATATGATCTAGTTGAAGATGCTCCTGATCATGGTGGAGGGTTGGACTAGATGGTCTTTAAAGGTCCCTTCTAAATCAAACTATTTTATATTTCTACTTGTGCCTATTCATAAGACATTGGGTTGACCCCTGTATGGCACTACCAGTCCTAATGGAAAAACTGACTGATAATTTTCAGCAGATTCCCAACTTCTAAGTAGACGTCAGGACAAAACAGCTCACTTCCCTGCACTCTATCACAAATCAAGAGACGTGCAAAAATAATTCCAGGTCAAATTTCCCTGGATGCAAGCGAGGTGAATTATGACAACCAAAACCCAGGCCCCAATAGCAGTCTGAAAGAAAAAAACAAAACACCCCAAACAGCAAACACAACCACAGTGATGACAAATAACCATGATGGATGAAACTACACAGATTCATAGCGCTTCCTGCAGAAGCAACTTTGAAGTACATGCCAGGAGACCTAAGGTGCAAAAGCTGACAAATTGAAGTTACAAATGATATAGTCAGGAAAGAACTTTAGAGCCAAGGCTGAGAAGAATGCTTCACCAGAGCTGTCAAGACCACCTGTCAAGACAGCAGACCCGGTCACATCAGTCCCTACAGGTGCCTTGAAGGGCACACTGTAATTCTAAAGACAATACCCAAAGCTAAGTCCACAGCTGTCCTGACTCCCCTCCTTCCCTCAGATTACCTTCATGTATCATCTCTAGCACTATACTGGAACAAACTCCCCTGCAATTCTGAAGGAAGAAACAGGACTCTCCATCTCCATACTTCTCCAATCAGCAAAATTTTTCCTTGGTTCTAGGTTTGAGACTTACTTTCACATTCCCTGTGGAACTGAAGCCCAGTGTGAGATCCTCAGCACAGCTCAGAGAGGCTCCTCAAGTCAATCAGATGAGTGTTCAGTAAGATAAAGTAGATGGGATTGAGGGCATAAATGAGGTTTAGGGAATGCTCCTGCAGCTCCACAGGACATCCCTAGGGAATTTCTGCTGAGCCTGCAATAATGAACCTGCTGGTTTGGCATTCATTCCCACAACAGCTAATAATGAACCCTCAGAGCCCACTGTGCAGCAGATGACTTCAAAATATGTAGAAACTTCAAACCCAGCCTGTGGCAAAACAGCTAGTTATCTTAAATGAAAGTCAGGCTCAGAGTAAATTATTACATAAAATGGGCAAGGACTGTCTCTTTAAGAAAAAGCATATTTTAGAGCGGTGTGCTATTTTAAAAGTAAAAATCAACACAAAAACTGTTGCAGAGACCCTTATGCCTTATCTTTACAGCTTGATCACCATGCTGCTTACTCTTTCACAGAGCGATTTGCACTGAAATTCTATCTTAATGATTTATCAAATGTGTTTTGAGGCTGTGGAATATGTGCTCATAAGCTGCACTTGAAGTTACAGCTTCAGATTACGGTAGTAATATTTATTTCAGAGCTGTATTCTAGACACTGCTTTAGAATTCTTCTTTTCTTATGAAATGAGAAAAAATACTTTACATAAATGCATATTTCAAATTAATTTTCCAGCTCTACTCCATCCCACTAGGGCTTTTAAATATCAAGTCTCCACCTTATTTTTGAATTTTTCACTCATTGCCCATGAGAATTTAAGCAGCTGTCTGAGAACCAATTACTTTAAAATAATAATTGATTTTAGATATGCTAATTTTTGGTAATCATCTTATGTGGTGTTGAGGGGTATTTGGGTTTTGTTTGCTATTTTTTAACCTTGGTGAGACTCAAAACTGATCTGCTTCAAATGCAATCCACGTTTCCTGACTGTGTTATTCTCTTCTCTGCACACACTGGAAAAAAAATGGTGTTGACAGAGTAGGCCATGAACATTTGAGCATTATTAATGTACTATATTAAGCAGAAAGCTTTATAATAGAGAAGGGAGATGCACCCTATCCAGTTAGCCTTAGTAACTGTCCCCTAAGTCTGAGAATTCGGATTAGGCTAGTACATGTTGTCTTACTGTAGAGCCTTCATCTCACCACCTCAACAGTGATGCCTTTATCCCATTACCACCTCAGGCACCGAAATTCTCTAGAAGTCGCTCTTAAAAAGTTGCTGGAAATCATTTTTCTCCTGGAGAGGGACAGAGAAATCTGTGATTATTCCCAGTCTCTCCTAATATAAGGACAAGAAGACATCAAACAATGCCACCAAACTTTACATTCAAAATAAAGGAGATACTTCTTTATACAACTCAGTCATCGTAAAGAACTCCTCTCCTCACCTGTTATTTCTTTGGATATAAAGTTTAAAAGCATTTAACAAACAGAAAAGGAAAAACATTTTGAAAACTATTAAATTATTTTAGCTAGTAGGTCCTAGAGCCACAAACTGCTGGTGTCAGGAAACACTGCTGCTGTTTGCTTGACTATGCCTATTTCTCCCTAAGCCCCTGCTGTTGGCTGCTATAAGGACACTACAATGAACAGCCTGGTCTAAGCAGACATATCCAAGCAGTGAAATTATCAAACTGCCTGAGATATAGGAGAAGACAGGATATGCAGAGCCATTTGGTGGGCCGAATACAAAGAAACCCCAAATTAGTTGAAGCTGCTCATGTTCTTTTTCATACCATTTCTTGCTCTGGGGTTCTCCAAACACATCTTTAGCACTGATGGTTGAGGGCAAATTCATCATGTGCGCCAGGGAATCTTACCACGCAGTTTGTGCAGAAACCAAAATTCTGCAACTACCAAGTAGTGGTTTGTAACAAGATCCTCTAAAAAAGGGAAAAGTTCTAATAGTTTATAAAGCACTGAAACTACATCAGGAATGATTCGAGTAGCAGCACATCATGGAATTGATTCTTAACACCAACACAAGAGACTGCACTTTCTGAACTGTACACTTCACACTGGGGTGGTTGTAATTAACAGGAGAACTGGATTTCCTAATGACAGATAATTGGGAATGAAGTAGTGGAATCTCTGAGATTTCTTCACTATTATATTTTTCCTTTCCAAACTGTGGAACATGGGGAAACAAATCAGATGGTGGGTGGAGGGAGAACAGAAGAGAGTCAGATTGACCAGCCAAACCCTGCCAACAGAGACAAATAGCATCCAGCACCAGTTACTGGCCAAAAAGCCCTACAGTGACTGTAAGGCTTCTGTAATCAACATACACGTAGTTACAGCCAAAACAGCAAGGCATAAATGCTGAAATAAACTCAAACATTGTATAGGTAGTGCCACAGAAACAGCACTCCTGACACAGTGAAACATGTATGAACTGCTTTAGATGAACAGGCAATAAAGAAAAAAAATGAGAGTGCTCTTGCAATTTGAAACAGTTTGCATGTAAGACCATTGCTAAAGCAAGATTATCCAGAAGGAAATTATAAGACAGATACTAAACTACTAAAGAGTGTCCAAATGAGAGGAATGAAGATGGTGAAGGGCCTGGAGGGGGAGCCGTGTGAGGAGTGGCTGAGTGCACTTGGTGTGTTCAGCCTGGGGAAGAGGAGACTGGGGGAGACCTCACTGCAGTTACAGTGTCCTTGAGAGGGGAAGAGGAGGGGCAGGCACTGATCTCTTCTCTGTGGTGACCAGTGACAGGACTGAGGGAATGGCCTGAAGTTGTGTCAGGGGAGGTTGAGGTTGAATATTAGAAAAAGGTTCTTCAACCAGGGAGTGGAATAGGCTGCCCAGGGAAGTGGTCACAGAACCAAGCCTGACAGAGTTCAAGAAGTGTTTGGACAACACTCTTGGGCATATGGTGTGACTCTTGGAGGAGGGTCCTGTAGAGACAGGAGTTGGACTCCATGATCTTTGTGGGTCCCTTCCAACTCAGCACATTCTGAGATTCTATGAAGTTATATTCTATAGAAAGCAAGGTTAAAAAGAAGCTACATCATCCCGAGTTTTTTTTCCCCTATGCGTACACACACAGAGAACTCCTGAAAACATCAATGTGTTTCTAAAACTTGTGCTTGTGGGGGAGCTCTCTGGCCATGAAAGGTCTTCACAGAAGAGGCTGGCTATGACCTATTACTGGAAAGACTAGAAAGGCACAAACATCCTCTGGAACAACAGCATGAACCTCATCACAGGCTTGCTACTACTGACATGTTTACATGTATCCAGCTACAAGCACTTAGAGGATGCTTCCCTCAGATAAACAGTCAGGACAAAACAGATGTCTGACAAGTTTGTGAAGTCAGAAATTAAGATGCAATGCATCTCGAAAAATGTTAAATATCCTTAAAAACTGAATGCCTTTCTGCAGTGCTGAAGCATAGCACAGCAAGTGTGTCATTCAGTCAGATCCCACACCCATGCCAGATATGTTTGAAACCCCACACTCACACAACGATTTTAAACTGAGTCTTGCTAAGTATAACATCAGGCTTTCCTTTGGATGGATACAAGATCTGTCCCTAAAATTGCCCTCCAAAATATTTTGCTTTTTTATACAGAAACACAACCTTTACTTGTAGAAAGGAGACTTGACAACACTCTACAAATGGGCAGAACCCTTTCAGGGCTCACAGATGCACAGACCCTTTCAAAATCCAAACACCCAGAGAAGGGTTTGTATTACAGAACAGATGAGGGTCCTTTGAGGGTCTGTGAACCACTATGGTGACAAAGCTTTATGTTCAAACCATGAGGATTGGCTTTCAGGTAGAATGTGTGTCACAAGGCCCTAAAGATAACTGATGCAGTCATTTAGGATCTTGCAATCTCTGATGGTCCAGTTTGTCCAACCTTGCTGAATTGCTTGTCTCTGTAGTAAGGTGAGCAAGAATCTACCATGGCCACATAAAGCATGAACCAGCAAGCTTAAACCACTGATTTTTAACTGTGAAGCACAAGAGACCTAAGTTCTCAACCTCCTTTTGAACCTGGCTCTTTAAATTCAGAACTAATTACCTGATTACTGAATACCATCCATCTCTTGGCAGGCATCATTTTTGGAAGGACAATGAACTGCTCTTTGAACACAAGTTATCACTGACTCTGGGGTTGATGAAGAGTACCTTTGAAGGTCCATCTGCCTGCCTTGTATTCGGGACCTCTTCCACACAGGTATCTCTCTGTGAAACCATTTATATATACCTTCCAATCACACCAACATTATAGGAGTTGCAGGTAGAAGGGCACTGCCAACAACTGGCCAAAAAATCCCAAGAGCACCAGTAATTCCCAGAAGCTGTGGCCCTTTATCCAACTCCATTCCAGAACACAGATCTCAAAAATGAGCTCTAGTTCTTCATTCTGCTCCAAAAAGAGCTGCCCATTTCAGATAACAAGCAACAGGCAAGATACTATAAAGTCTAAATATTAGTGCAAACCAATTAAGAACAGAATATTTAAAGGACATTATTAGATAATTATTTGAAATAAAAAAAATTGAAAACTAGAAATATCAATACAAGTATATAAAGTTATCTGCAAATACTTTCTTAGCTTTCATAGTAATTATCATCAAGAAAATTAGTTCAGGAGAAAAGAACTGTCCTGGGGCAATGGAAAACTTCCCAGCTGGAAATGCTGGGCAAATGCATTAACCATTCACAGTATCAGAATTATGAACTCCTGGAATATGTCCATCACTGCCACTGAGCTTGGCTACGCAATACAGTTGGGGGAAAAAAAGTAAATGGACAAGCTATCAGGGTCACAAATTCTTCTTCACATACTGGAAATTTGTGTTGACTCTAGACCACTCAACCAAGCTATAATTTGTGCCATATGATTCATCAGCACTGAGGTAGGCCACAAGAAATACAGATTTTCCACGAATTCTTTAAAAATGTGAGTGGAAAATCCCTGTTTGTTGCACAAGAGGTCTTTGACTCTGCTTTGGACTAGTGTGAAAATCCACAAGCAGCTGTCACACAGACCACACTGGATTTACACTGAAAAGGTCCAGGCACAGCAGTCTGGGGAAGGAGAGCTGTACTGACCCTCTTAGGTGTCAGCATCCTTTTTCATATTCTAAGCTGTTAGCCACACCCTTGGAAATTTTACTCAAGCCAGATGCTGTCACGCAAAAAAGTAATTCATAATTTGCTTACCTTATTCCAAAGCAAATAAACAGACATAACATCACAACTGAGGTACATAAAGAACAGTAAGGCAATGTGAAGTGCTTTGCATATTTTCTATTTTAAGACTAGAATTAGGTATTAATTCTGCTTCAAAAAGAAAGCTTTCTTCTATTCAGAAGTTGCTCATATGGGGATTTATACATCTGTCTCTAAGTACAAAGCATGGAGCAAAAGAAATGAAAAGCTAGGGTCATCCCTGAGGAGGAAAAAAAAAAAAAAGAAACCAAACAAACACAACACTCACCCCAAATAACACCAAATCAAAGAAAAATAACAGTATCAATGAAAAGTCTCCCTAGTTGAAAAAATGGAAATAGTAGGGTGAAATGAAAGACTACAGGCAAGCTGTAAATCAGCTGCAGAACTGAAAACTTACTTTGTATTTTGAGATTTAAAGAAGACTCTGATAATAAAAACTAAATTGGACTTTTAATATTAAAAGTAGAACTGACTTTCATAACAAATTATATTAAAAAGAAATGTAGGAGAGTCATTAAATATGTAACAGCTGCAGCATACTGAAAGCTGTAATTGCCAATACTGCATTCTACCTGAGAGCGCATGATGTGTCCCAGTAACAGTAGATTCAAAACCTCTGCAGCAGTCAGTCCTGTTTATAGGACCAGCGATTCCCAGACTGGCCATTTGGGAGTTAATGATGGTCACAGAGCAGACCCAGTAAGCAGACCCACTGTTATAAAGGGTAAGACTTCAACAGTGTGCATGCAGACCTTGCTTCTGGCCTCGGTGGCAAAGAGTGGTCTCAAGTGTGTTTGATTTGTTAGTACAGATACTGCCAACATCTGATGGATGTCATTTGGGTTTCCTGAGTTTTTACCTCAGCAGGTGTCTGGTAGTACACAACACTCAAAGTAGCCCCATTCACAGAGAGTGTTGACTGATGCCTTCCCATGAGATAAACTTGAGCTACAAAGTCTGCATTGAGAGCGTAACCAGATTATAAATGCAAACATTTAATTATGCCATTGAGACTAGTTCAGATGGAAAGGCAACCCATCAGCTGTGTTTTTAAATGAGCATCAGGCTGTCCTTGTCCATTAATAGTCCAAGGAAGTCTGCTAGTGATCACAAAAGAGTTGAGAGCTGGCAGATTACCTGGATGTTGAGACAGGTCATACATCACATTTGATTTTGAATGTAGAGGTCAAACTACAACCTTCCTAGATACCACATACACAGAAACCTCCAACCTCTTTAAAAGAACATTACACTGCAATTTCATCAAGAGCTTATGTGTTATTATCTACAATACTTACCCTTTAAAATAATTAAAGGGTCACAAACACCTCTTTCCATACCATCATACCACCAAAACTTGATGTCTGAAGAAGCACAGTGAAAACAAACACATATTTCTACTGGAAAATCCTCGATTCAGATTTAAACCTGAGGTTTTCCTAAAGTGTTTCTAGATGTATCAGAAGGCTCAGTAAACTGTGGGCAATTTAAATAGTTATATGCTTACATCCAGTGAAGGCATTTATTTGTGGCTAAAACCACTTGGACTGAAAAAAATGTTTTTTCTGTTCTTCCCTCAGTAGTTGAACATGTTTCCAGATGAATAGGAAATCTTGCAAATCTTAAATTTGACTGTAAATTCCCACCACATGTTTAAGTCTTCCAAAGGGCAAGAGAGGGGTGTATATATTCATTCTATCTTTCCTTTCCTGAGACACATTCATAAACTTGAAAAGAACAATCCCCTCTTTAACTTCAGGATGGCACAAGTTACATGTATCTGTGCTAATGTGCTGCAAATTCAGAGAGCTACTGACAAAGAATGAGGAGGCAAAGCACTGTGCTGCAGCTATATGGTACTTTATACCTGTAAACTGCATGATGCAGACTTCACTCCTTTCCCCACTATACAGGATCAGGTGGTTTTTTTGTGTTATGGGTGGGATTTTTTGTTTGGCTTTTTTTTTTGTGGGTTTTTTTTTTTTTTGGTTGTTTTTTGTTTGGTTGGTTTTTTTAAGTTATTTTGAGAGGAATAATTTTGCTTAAAGATGCAGAAAAGTAAACTAACTGTAAACAAACATATTTTATACAAGATTTCAGAAATGGGAATACCACATATTTCTTCAATGTCTTCCAAAAGCCAGGTTCAAGGCCTGCTTCACCACTTGCCTGTCTTGTGCCTCCTTAAAATCTCTCCAGGGAGCATTACTGGGATGATCAGGCTGCTATGACTAAGAAAAGGTCTGAAATACAGTCAGTGCTTTACAGTACACTCAAGCGTATGTCTGTCTCCTGTGGGCAGCAGATCACTGAGACTCAGATGCCCCCTCTCTCATCCATTTTTCAGTGAACCTGATGCCAACAGACAGGACCACACGTATTTCTTCCTGAACAAGTTTGCACAAGAGTTCCAATTTTATGAACAAACTGAAGCTGTGCTACTTGCCAGGATAAATGGACACACAGAACCAGGAACTGGGCTCCTCCAAGCCAGCTGAAATACAGTACAAATTGAGGCAACACATCAAATCACTTACGTTCTTCATTTTAGTATAGGGCAGAGATTTGCTTCTCCTCACCTTGTACTCCTGATGATAAAAATCCCTCAGTTATGTCAAAACTGTTTTCTGACATATGTCATATTCAAAATAAGGTTATATTAACAGCACAAAATGATTCACACTTTTATCAAAAGTGTTACAGATCACCCATAGAAAGTGGCTTCAAGTTTGAAGCTATGCATGCATTTCTATTCATGATCTACATCCAATATTCATAAAAGGAGAGCTCTAAAAAAGGTGAGTTATGCAAATACATCTAAAAGGTATTATTTAAGGCTGTTATTGCTTTACTGAAATTTTTTCAGCTGTAAAATAGAGAAGCACAAAATAATGAGTTAACACAACATAGATAAACATATCATTTGTCCAACACCACAATACATGAACTGAAGTATGAATCAGTGACCGCTAACAAGCATCATAAAAATAGCTGATGCTCACCTAACAAAATGGTTACATGACACAACACATTTAGTCCCTTAACTTCACTGTTCAACAAGCAACAAGGATATGCCTTGGAACACGCTTAAAAAGCAATAAGGATATGCCTTGGAACACGCTTAAAAAGCAATAAGGATATGCCTTGGAACATGCTTGAAAAGCAATAAGAATATGCCTTGGAACATGCTTAAAAAGGTATCATATGCTGAGAGGACAGAGTGATTTAGGTGATGTAGATGCTGATGCTTTGCAGAAGGCAGTAGCATTGTCTCTTCCTGCAGGACAATCAGGAGAGGATTTCAGAGAACAGCAGGAGCGAACTAGGACTCAGAATTAATGGGCCAGATTCTGCCAAAAACCATGCTCTAAGCACATGTCTGTGCTTGCTTATGGAGAAAATAAAAGGCAAATTCAGACAAATTTCAAGTTCTATTTTGATAGGTATCCCCATTAAAGTTGTTAAAATGCTATATTGTTGGTGTTTTGTATCTACTAAAATCTTACTGCTGACTAAAACATCACTTAAGCGCAGAGGGATGCCCCTGCTGTTGCACATTTCAAATCTGCTTTCTATTGCATACAAATGTACGTTCTCACCATTAAATTTTGTTAGCCTCAGTCAGACTTTCTGCATAGAAGTTGACTTGATGCTCCTACAAGCCTTTTTCTCCCTAGAAAAAAATGAGCAGTTTAAGAAAGCTTGAGGTTACCTGAATAATTTATTTTTTATTATGTCTCAAGTTATTTTTTTCTAAAAACCAGCAGCTACGTTTATGTTGGAACAGCATTGCTAAGACTCAGCAAGAAGCCAACATTCTGGGTTTATTTTTGTCCTCATTGAAAATCCATGCCTTGCAGTGTTGTTTGCATAGACCAAGTCATCCACATTTGTATTATTCACAAATCTGTCTATCACTAAATTTTTCCACCAAATCTCAAAATCTGCGCTTATCCTGAATCTCTGCTTAGTGTAAATGTTTCTATATGGATCAAGGAGAGAAGATTCCACTTCCCAACTGTAAGCAACTATATCTAAGGACCTGTAGGATCAAACTCCAAACATTTACACAATGCTGCTGATCTGTTTTCTTCTCAAGAAACACATGGACTTTTGGCTTGCAAATGTACCTGGTATGTAGAAGAAAGATCAAGTTTGCCATGGCTATGGGATTTTATTCCTTCTATAATACCTTATGGGCAATCCTCACTATGTTCTTTGCTACTGCTACACTTTGCTCTGTTTTCCTTAACTTCCCACACCTAGGAACCAGGGAGTTTGGACATGGGATTGCTGAACCAAAATAGCAAACGGATCAGAATATGTTCCTTCACACTAAGACACAGTGAATCAAAATTTAACATCTAACTATTTGGGGAGGAGAATAATTAAGAAAGGCAGAATCTCCATGGCTTGGAGGCAGACTCTGGCTCCAAACACCCTTAATGTATCTGTTTTATCGATCATACTTCAATCTTACTGCTCAGTTACGGCACAGCACATGGGAAGGACAGGTCAAACTCCTACACTAGCATTAGAGAGTGTAGGATATAAATCCACTGCTAATAAAAGAATCTGTCATACTGCTTTGGGATTTTTTTTCCCATTTATCCACTACTCTTGTGCACTTTGTTTTTTTAAATTAAAGGATGAAAGTGATTCAGTGAAAAAATTCCATGTGACCTCAGCAGTACAAGCCTGAGAGCGAATTTATACATTCAAATGTTTTAACACTTGAAGTGGTTGTGTTTTAACTTTCATTTATTTAATAAAGCAAATGCCAACTGGAAACATCATAAGCTGTCTGAAGCTCATTCTGCAAGTTCATTTCAGTTTTACAGTTAATTTTCTTCTGTCTGGTACTAAATAACACAGATGGATTGCGGTTTTTAGTTTTGCTTCTCTTACCTCTGAATGCAGAGCAGGAGTGCATCACCATTTGTTTACAACCCAGCTGTGCTCCTATAAATCCACTCTTCAGACAGGCTTTAGCCAGAAGACACTTGGAATCTTACAGCAGTGGGATACTAAATCAAAAACCTTTGCCTTGGTTCAGCAAAATGCTTTCTTAAACAATATGAGGCCAATAAGGTTATAACTTCACTGCAACAGGCTGCAATTATTTGTTTGTTTCCCATAAAATTCAATCTGCTTTGGATTCAGTCCTAGACATTTGCTGGAAGGTGTCATTAAATAAAATGACAGGAAAGCCAGGCCAGTAATATCTTGATTTCTATGAAATCACTGGTTGTAACATCTGTCCAGTCAAACACTTAAGCAATAGCCACAGGGGGACTGCACATCACACCCAGATCTCTGGCCTAGTAGCTTTAAGCATAGGTATTTACTCTATTTTGGTTCTCTCTCTGAATTAGTACTTTAATTATACAGTCAAAGTAATAACCTCAAATTTACAAGTACTGGCATCTGTAACTTACAGATATAGTGTGACTCGAAGTTTTGGACTGCTACACAATAAACCCCGAAATTTTAAGTGATTAACTAAGAAAAAAATTAAGTGAGTTTGGGTAAACAGAATTAAAATAACATAATTAAAATAACCTCCTGTAACAGCTGTTTATTAGCACTTGTTTCCTTGGCACACAACTTTTGGGAAATATTTCACAAAATGCTCTTCATTTGATACAACACATATTTGATGGCCTGTAGAGGATACAGCAGTTGATATATCACATGTGTTTCTATATATGGGCTGCAGTTGAGATCATTATTGGTACAAATAAGAGATGCTATGGTAAGACAACTGAGCAAACAGGTATGCTGGCTGAATAGTTAGGGAATTCATTTGGAGACACTCATGTTCACTTACAAATGCCCCATATTACCCTGGCCAAGTTAAATTCAGCTCCCTACTGAAATACTCCAAAACTGAATGTGAAATATGCCAACACGATGCCCATGACTGCTCGATCCTTTCTCCAATGCCTATCAGTGATTCAGAAACTGCCCTCCATAACTTTTAAGAAATGCAACGGAGCTCAAAAGTGTTAGATGAAAAGCAGTAGTGTGCTAGGACTCAGCTTGAGTCAATGCCTGAACAGAAACTACTTGATACATCCCTTGAAAATCCAAAAAATCTGGAATGAGAAATAAGAAGTCACAAGTATTTCTCCCAGTCATATTGTTTCCTTCCCCACCCCCCACTATGTCTTGATGTTCCTATATTCTGCCACAATCTGGACGCCTCAGCAAGGGACATGTGTAATCTCACTGGACTGAAAAAGAAAACAATTACTCCATTTTAGGCTCAAGTTGGAGACAATTCTAAGTAAGATGTTTCTTACTTTGCAGAGCACTAAAATAAGCACCCTTACAACTTCTAGCATATTTTTTGTTCATCTCCCATTTTTCAGGTGGATCAACAAACATGTATAGAGATGTTTCCCCCAAAGAATGAGCTTCAAGATCTACTCTCTCGAGTACATGTCTCTCAAGACATTCCCCCTGTTTCTACCTAGATCTTTTATTGGGGGAAAATGTAAGGATTTTGGCAGTTGCCCCATGATTTCTGAAAATCCAGAAGTTGGGTCAGAGCTTCAGTCCTACATGACAAGTTAGTCTGCAAGTGGACAGTAAATCCAATGCATCCAAAATATGAGCAGCCTCCGCATATGTAAAGACTATATACAAAGCAGATGCTGGATGCCCAGAAGTTCCAGATATATGGCCTATCTCTTTCAGAATGGAGATGAGGAGTATCTGCAATGCACAAAATGTGTCTGGATGGTCTCACCACTGTGCACACCACAGATTTGGAAACTCTCACAGACTTGAAGCTCCTCAGCTCCTGACCTCTCCTAGCAGCATTCTTCTGCCTGGATAGGAAAATGCAATGCAGCCCCAAAGCTCAGGTAGAAGCCTCTCTTCAAGGGACATAAAGCACTTTCCATAATATGAACTTTTATACAAACCTGAAAGGGAAGAGGCTCACAGGACTTCAAGCCAGTTTGCTTTGCGGCCCAAATCAGGATTTATTGCAATCTGCCCAGAGCCTGAGAAAAATTTTGCAACACTAGGAAAAGTAAAACCAGTGCCTGTTTTATCAACAAGTCTGAAGTTTATGCCACCCACAAGCACAATTTGATATAGTACTACCGTTCAGACATAAGACATGATGATGCCAAGCAAAGCCATTGAGAAAGACCTGAGAATGGTGCCTGCTGTTAGTTTCTTTCTAGAAGATCCATAACCATGTTCACTGCAGTCCTTCCCTGTTCTAACACTGTGAAACATTTAAGATCCTGTGAGATGTTATATTTATTCTCTGACAAAAAAACCCACAGACAATAATCAAACAACATCCTCAAAACAAACAAAACACACCCCCAAATCCCAAAACCAACAACAATAAAGTTAAAAGCTTTATTGAATTTGCCAATTCTGAGGAAATAGTAATTGAAAACTTCTTGCTCTATGTTACAAATTGCAGTATCAATATTATGATTCTGTAAGTAAAACAAGATTAACATCCCTCTTTTCCTGCAGGAAATTCTAATAAATGCCACAAGGGTTTCCAGTTTTGCAGGAAGTGAAACTGCTGAACTCTCATACACTTTTATATTTGGCTTCAGTGGGAAACTCATTTTGCAACTCCATCAAATACCAGTTACATTCCTACAAGGAAAACAGTCCAGCTGCCAGTCTATAGGACATTCGACCTTGTGGAGAAACCTGAAAGGCACTTGCACTAAACAACAAGATCTGGTTACAATTGCACTCTCACTGCCATTAAAGCTTATCTTCAAAATACAACCAGCTTTTTAAAAGTGGCCAACACCAAGCCCATTTTACAGCAGCATTCAGTCTTTCTGCTGCTTTCCAGTGCCTTTGCATCACTCTTTTCTATTTATATGAGAAAGTACTTTGTTATCTTATAAGTTTGAATACTGTTGTTAAACCCAAAACAATTACTTGTCCCTGCAGAGAGTGGCCCAGTTTCAGCAAGCATGACTCATACATTCATTCTGGATTCATAAACCCCATTGCCCTTGACTAGGAAGGTCACAGTTGAAAGGCATTTTGTGAATTTTATGAAGCTACAAGAACTCTGCAAGGCAGCTTCAAGTTGCCCAAGGTATCACAGTTAGTGGCCTTGTTTCTCCATCGGCAGGTCTTGTGAAGAAGTCCAGCTCTTCTTGCCTGCGTGCCAGAAGACAGCTTCTGGCATTGGAAGGGTGTCACTCTGAAACTCGTAAGATGAAACACAGACAGTGCTAAATAAAGAGTACTAAACCAAAAAAGCATTTTTGATTTTTGTGACACACAACTGTGGAAGCAGCTGGTGCCTTCATGAGATTGTCTATTAGAAGAAATTGATGTTATTGGCAAACTCCATTTTTGTTTCAAGACTTTGTCTAACACATGCAGTACACACGATTTCTTTGCATACGCTTTAATTTTAATTACCATGTATTAACAGAGTAAGATAGTGAAATTTCACACTATACTACCTTTAATCTTATTCTTTTGTGATGAAAATGACCTTACATCTTGAATGGTGCAGCTGCTTATTTCTAAATTCCCAAAAGGTTCAATGTAAAGATGACGAATATCAGCTGAAAGCTTCCCAATGATTTAAGCCTATGCTGTCTCTTAGAAACGAAAGAGCAATGCTCAGCCAGACTGTGCTGTTGCAAGCATTTCCCCCTCCCCTAGACATAAGCCAGTAAAAGCTGCTGGCATGAGCACATGGAGCAAAAGGCATGTCCCACACCTCCTTCTAATAAATACTGCTGCACATCACAACCTGGGCAAGTTACCAAACCTAAGAGGAATCTGTTGCATGTGTGCATGAGAAGCAAGTCACAGTGGTATGCGCACTGAAAATACTCCCAACTCGAGATGAAAAACAATTCTTTTACTACCTTTGAGCAACTATTTCTGGGTTTGAATGCGATTTACTTGACAAATCTGCGAGACACCAATGTCACCAAATTCACTAGTGAATATAAAGCAGCAGACACTGCAGAACAAAAGCCACTCTGCATTAAGATCAGCAGTAACTTATACTTGGAAAGTTTTATGCAGAGGTGCCTACCTAGGGCACATGGTCATATCTATAATTGCTTTCCAGGACTATTGCCCACCAAGCCAAGCCACCTGCAAGGCACTGGGGCAAGAGAGGACTTTTCAATTCCTCTTCCCAGCACACTCATCATGACAAATACTTGGAGATCCCCTTGCAAAAACTTCATCTCTCACGCAGGAACCACCTAAACTACTAATCTGCTCTAGTACAAGTGTTGTTCTCACTCCTGCAGCTGTTGCATAACACTTTCCCTCCAAAAGTGCCTGCAGGAAATCAGACTTTACACACCTCATACCAGAGCAAATTATTTGCTCTCCCAGTGTTTTCTTCTGGTGTTTTTTTTTGCTAAATGTTAAAGGGAGTCTCTTAAAAAAGATTCAAAACAATGGAAAATACAATGTTTATATTTATCCAGGTTTTTTCCAAAGTATTCAGATTTAGCACTTCCACAAAAAAACCTGTGTCACTTTATGGCTAGATCTGGAAACCTGCATACAGTACGAGGGGAGAATTCCTCCAACAATTGTAATCAAGGGACCTTATTTACAGAGGCAGTTGTTTTATCTCAGAAATTACCTACAGACATAAATAACAAAATGAAGACATCTAATTCCCTGTGAGGTAGAAAATGGCTAGCAGGAAGTGGTGCTTTTGTTTGTTTGTTTTTTGGTTTTGGGTTTTGGTTTGTTTTGTTTTTTGTTTCTTTATTTGTCGGACCAATCCAGCTGGGGATAAGAAAAACTGAGTTACTTTGAAGGATATGACAATCACTGGGCTTATTTCTGTCTCCCCTTCTCTAAATCATTTGGAGCAATAAAACAGGTTATCCCACCCTCCAGCCCCTGCCCTGGTTACACGCTTAGATCATCTTGACAATGGAAATTCTTAATAATCTGGACACCTGCAAAAAATGACAGTACTTGGCAATATAATCCATTCTCTCGTTTGCAAATAATCACAGCTAAATTACTTGCAGGTTTAACATCAAACCATTCAAATTAAGATCAAACAGAATCGAACAGTTTCAATAATGAATTTAATCACTAGGCAAAGTGACAAACCCACCAGTCAAGCCAAAGAGATAAAATTTCAATATGCCTTGTCCAGAAGAACATAGAGCACTGCTGTATTTGAAACAGCCAACTCCCTCCTATCATGAGAAACACAGTGAAGTCTTAACTACATGTTTTATGAGGGTGAACAGAGTTAATCCATACAGACATACTAGAAAACAGACATCACTTTTTAAGCTACACATAAAGAAAAAAGTTCTCTAAGATGTGGAGGTAATTTTTTTTAATAATATACAATGAAGAAGTTTACTAAAAGTCAGTTTAGGTCCTGTGGTTCCACGTGTTGAAAAAGGATACATGTGCAACAGAGACCAGCAAAGCAAAGTGGAGCAGAAAATGTTGATATGCAGAAAACTTTTGCACTGGCCTTATTTTCTTTGTCAGAACCACAGTCTGCTCAGTTCTTGTCTGAGTTTTGTGTTTGGCAGCTGCAGAACTATAAAAAGCTTTGCCATTTAAAACATTTTTAGAAGAACAATATTGTATTAGGCTGACAATACACAAGTCATTTATCAAACAGTCACATTGTTTGGGGAGACAGACAGCAAGTGTCACCCTTGGGCCTCAAAGAGGAGGTTAAAAAATGAAAAACATGCTCATCATCTCTGCTAGAGCACATTATAAACGGAAAGTAGTCAAGTTTGCTGTTGTACTAAGCCTTCTATTGAAAGAGAGGGAATTACAGCACAGTGTTTATTCTTCCCCAATCACCAAGGCCTGTGTGACCTGCTCACAACAGCTTTAAAGCTAAGTCTATCCCAAAAGAATTTATTTGGGTGAACATTACAATAGGCTGTTCAAAGTTTGGGAGCAGGTCTGGTAACTCAGAGAGAAAAAGACAGAAAAATAGGTAACAGAGGAAAAGAAAGAGACAAAGCAAAAATTTCGGTTTCTTTCAGCCTGACTTGTCTCCTAGGTTCTGCTAGTGTAACAGCATTTCTGGATTCAGAATCTCACTGGTAATTAAAACAACAATTTGCCTCTTACCTCCCTGCTCCCTTGGTAAAAACAAGCAAATAACAAAACCAGCTAACCAAATAAAAAACCAAAACAACAAACAAACATAAAAAAAAAAGACCCCAACAAATATCAGTCTATACACCTGCATGTCGCCTCATCAGAGAGGGGCACAGGCAAGACTCTCCCTGTGCAGGGCAGCATCCAGCTTCCAGCTACAGCAGGCAGCACCTGTATCAAACCCAAGCCTGAACTCTGCAAGGGGAGCCCATTCAGTGCTAGAAATACCAGACTGCTGCTTGCACGGGGGAACGTGCCAGCAGAGGTTCTCTTTGAAGCAAAGGATGAGTTCAGTGAATGCAGATCTGACACAACAAAATAAAAAATTCGGTGATCAAAATGTGCCATGTAGCACTACAAAGCTGCCAGATCCATTTCTAGCAGGTACTTTACTGTATGATAAATTCATTTGAAACCAGAATGAAGCAACAAACTATTGCTCTTCACTTAATCTTATGAATTAGCACTGTCTTTCAGCACCTCCAGTTAAATCATCACTAATTCTGACGAGCACCAATGACTCATCTCAACACAGAGCAGAACACAGTTTCGGACATCAGCAACATCATATGTAATGCTACTTACGTGGGGCAAGGCTTGAAGGCTGCTGAGGGGATTGCAGACTGTTTACCCCACAGATAACATGCTCAGCCTTTCTGCCAACACCCACAGCATTTCCAAAGTCATCAACAAGTAGTTTACCACCCATTTCACCAGATGCAAGGAATAAGAATGCTGAACAAGCTGTAATATCCAGCCCTTGATCCATTCTATTTGCAACAATCTTAGTTTTCATACTATTTATCAAAGCATTTGTGTTACTTAAGTGCAAATCTTATCCAAGTGCCAAAAAAACTTAGCTCACCTTATGAAACCAGAGCTACATTCATTCTTGGCTCTGCCCTACCAAAACATGCCTGGTGTAAGGATTAAAACTTCTCCAAATGGGAGGGCATGATAAAAAGAAAGCAACAGCTTCAGCTGTCAAACTGATGAACTTTGTCAACTTAAAGGCAATTCTAAAGGTATTTTTACAGCTCAGAAAACAGAAAGAAGCATTTTGTTCCAAAACAAATTTCTTTTTATTAAGATCTTATACTGAATTCAAGCACAAACTTAGCACTTACAAAAGCTGCCCAACCAATACTTGCAAGACCTCTCACTGCATTGGCAAAACAAGGACCAACACATTATAGGGTTAGTGCAACACAGAAGCACAGTCTGCATCAGCACCCACTCACTCTCACAGAAATAAGATTTCCCCTGCACTTCCACACTTTTCCACAAGAGCTCCACTCCCACATCATTAATAGCATCCCAAACTGGAGAGCAACAGTATTGGTAAGAGGTCATGCAGTCTGACAGAAAGGCAAACGGCCTCCTGGTTTGGCTGTGATAAGGGAGAGGAACTGGGATCCAGTCTGGGGGAGAAAAGGGCCTTTTGCAGGTTGCTGCTAATACCAGAAGTACCAACAGATTTAGTTTGGGCTTAGTCTGCTGACCACACCGTAACAACAAGTTCTTTGGTATGAAAACATTAGGAAGTGCCCTTGCCAAAAGACACTCGGGACTCAGAAAAAGATATGCCTGATGCTAACACCAAGCAAACAAAAGTGAAACTCCACATGCCAGGATGATAGCCAGAACAAATCTAATTGAGCAATCACATTTCCAGACCACCACCACATTTTCCAAAATGTCAGGCCAAAGCTCTCTCCTTGGAGTTTGCTGCCATTGATGTCAATGGCGATACACTTAGGCTTGACTGATGAAGTAGAAACATGAAAACAGTCTCTCTGCTCTGGGCATCATCGAAGGTTCATCACACTGGACAGTGCTCCAGATAACTCATATTTCAACTCTAGAGCAGTTAGAACCTGATATAATAAAGAGCCCTCTCTCAGCTATGGCTTCACTTGGGTCTGGAGCGGCCCACATGCTGCAGGATTTGCCCATGGAAGTGCTTTGTTTAATATCCCCAGAAACTCAAGAGTCTTATCAGGTCAGTTCATCTACATGAGCATCCTGTCTCCAGCAGCAGCCATAAACCTTAAGAAGAATAAATAACACAAGTTAATAGGATGCTCTACTACTCCACTCTCCCACCCTTTCATCATTTTCTGTTTACAGACTTCCAAAACCAGGTGTGGTTTTAGAGTATTTAGAAACTCCCAGTGGATTTTTTTGTTTCAAGGAACGTGTCTAGTCTAAAACTTGTCCCCTAAAACTTGCTCAAATAATTATGGGCTCCCAAAAAATATGAGGAGAACCTCCAAACTGCTCACCTCATACACTTACTTGGCAAAACATGAACAGATGGCAAGTTAACAGATGCTGGGAGTCACAGAGCTACTAAAAGCTCTGTGCATAGCTCAACAGCTTTATGTCTATCCAGACCTAGAGCTCGCCAGCTGAAAACTCCAGCTGCAAGAATGACTCCAGTTGTGAGAATATAACCTTGTGGATTTACAGAGGAGGTTCATTAATTTGAAAACAGAATCTTGCCTCCATTTGATCTTGCCAACTGCAATATCAGACACACTGTTCTTGTGCTCATTACTAATTTTATTTAAATCCAATCATTTTACAAATCCAGCTAATTTTAGGCCTGTTTCATCACAGTTGCCAAGTGTGGCCACGTGCAAAATCATATAATTTTTCCCCCTCAGCTGCAGTGGCAAATTACCATCAGTTAGCTCAATTTCAATCCTTGCAAAGCTGAAAGACAAACAAACCTCCTGCATTTTAATGATGTGTATAGCAGTACATTTCACAAATGCTGCAGAAACCTACAGCAATTCTTTAACATTTCACTCTTACAGATCCTGACTAGTAATTTTGTTTTGTTGGGGTTGGGTTTTTTTGTTTGGTTTCGGGATTTTTGTAATTCATTGTGACACATTCTATAAAAAACAATGGAGAGCATGCATGCACACAAAAAGAGCAGAGAGTATTATCCAGAGGTACTCAGAGACCACAAACTAGGAGTCCAGCACTGCACCTTGCAGTAGTGTATTATCTTGATCCTTCAAATACAGCAACATCCTGCCACTCTGAAAACAAACTGTAACCTCAAGTTCTGCATTTGTTTGTGATTGCAGATCACAAAATTGGTGCAATTTATCTCAAAATTAGGACTCCCAGCAAAGTGCGAGAACTGTCAACCTTCCAGTCAGATGTCATGAACAAAGTTTAAGTCAATTTTGGACATGACAAGATTTTGTAGTTCCCGGAGGAGTGTGGTCAAACTGGGAATTGTCCAGCTCAGCCTGTGTTTGTTAAAACACAGAAAGGGCACATGAATTTGATGGACTGCCCAGAAGAGCTGGGAATCACAAGCAGGACATCTGAGATGAGCACAATTGTACAAATCTTAAGAACGGACATCAGTGTCAGAGAGAACACAACATGGCCTTGACCACACTGAAGACAAGGCAACTTTGATGACTAGGTAGTGGATAAGGGGATGACCATCTTTCCTCCCAAGATGCAAGTGCTGAATTAGCATTTCCCAAGACTGAGGCCCCACAGCAGAACAGGCTTCTCTCTCAGCAAGCCCATCACTGCTGCTGCTCTGTCAGCAAGCCACTTACTTACATGTAGCCAGTCAATGCTTCTAACAAACTCCCTTGGAATCCAGTTTGCACTGATTGCCACAGAACTCTCTGACCAGTTCTCTGCAGTTATCTGATATTGTTAAACAGTTTTAGGTTTTCCAATCTTGCAGCAAAGTCTAGAAAAAAACTACTTCATGAGGCACTTTTCACCTTTCTATTATTTCTGAGACTCTTCTGTCAAATAAGAACAACTGTTATTTAAAATGGCAAGTACCCCTCAGAAGAATGCTGATGTCTCCTGAGTCCTACGCTTGGATTAAACAGGGGCTGTCACACTTTGAAACACAAGGAAGAGCAGTATTTGCATAGTGCAGTAGTAAACAATATAGAACATAGTAAACAATGACCAAAGGAAAGAAACAACTGCAAATTTCTTCCATCCATAACAATTTTTTCTATTTATTTTCTTTCTTCTCAGGGAGCTTTAGAAACCAGGACAGCTTTGCAGAGGACAGCTTACTTTTACTTTATTAATATTTATGGTAATATAGAGGACCTGTCAGCAATGGCTTCTGAGTCTGCTTCTTCTTCAAAGCACCTTCAACCTAGTAAGCAAGCAAAGAAATGGATCAATAACCTCAGATCGTAAATCTGTCTGCAATTCTGCTGAAGGGACATAGTCTTCTCCATTGAATAAATACCATACACTTCACAGCCTTAGACTGACAGCTTAAACTTCATCCAAAAGCTATAAAACAGCCAGGGTACAGAATAAAGCAGCAAAACACTTGCTGCCCAAAGTCTCACTTCTCGAAATTTTTTTCAGAGGTTCTTGGAGAGATGTAAGGACTATTTGCTGCAGAGCAGCCTTCAACCAGTTGAAAACTTAGATCAAAGTAAGCTCCACTGCAGAAAAACAGCAATGACCCCATACCGGAGGGGTAAACAGCAATTGCCACGTGATTAGAGTGCAACAGCTGAAAACCTACCGAGATCCCTCATTTTGACCTACAGAGCAGCACAGCAGACTAAAGGGCCATCAATCACACGCTGACAACATAGGAACTGCCTGAAATATACCGTTTCAGTGCTAAGGGGTAAATTACTAAAGGTAATTCCTTCAGGCTACAATGAACTGTTACGAGCCACAGAGGAACAGAAGCCTGTTTAGAAGAGTTTGGGAAAAGGGTTTGAGCACTGAGTAATGACTGATGACCTAAGTGTGTAAACAGGCAGGTCCTACCTCTTACCACAAATGCCAGCCTTTGCTGTCCTGTTCTGTAAATGTCTGTACAGCCTGCACCTACTGAGGAACATGACAAACAGCAAACACCCAGGCTGTAGACCAGGTGGGAGAGTTCTCATGGCACTTAAACATGGCACACTACAATACTTTTTTCCTCTATTTGAAGTGGTTTTCCACCCTTCCATCCACATGGGCCAACATTCCATTTAAAGAAAAATACTTTATTACACTGGAAGGGCAGAAAACACTTTAGAGAAGCCTCAGTTCTGAAAATTATCAAGAAGGACATTCAAAATCTACCTCTGCAGCAGCCAGATCCATTTAAAAAAAGTGATAGATTCAGCTGTTCATGTGTCATTATTGCACTACACTGAGCAAAGGTCAAAGTATTCATTTTTCAGTTCAAATCAAAACATGTAAGAATACTAGAAACAATAGCTATGTCACTCTGTAATTATCATGGAGGACTCAAAAGAACAAGGCAGATGCTGAAGAAAACTCATCAAAACCTCTTAATGCTGACAAATGACTGTTATTTACAATATAGTTGGCAACTCCTCTTCAGCCTTACAAACGTGCACTGTATAAAGATGCAAACCAGACTGCCTTCAAAACTGCTTCATATTCAACAACATCCTGTGTCATTGTGTGCCTTGGTCCTTGATCCTCTCTGTGGATGCTGAAAAGGTACCAGGAGATGCAGCCCAAAGAACACCATCTTACATAAAGTAAGAGTGGTCATCCAAAGAGTCTGTAGTTCAGAGGAAGACACAGGAAGCTCATGTACTGGATAACTACATACCAAGCAGATGACAGATAGTCACAGCCCCATCAACATGTTTAATACCTGCCTATTTTAGTTAATTAATGCACTTGCAGTTATTTCTACCAGTATTAATACAAGCAAACTGAAAATTAACATTCTTGAATCTGACATATTTGATCCCCAAATTTACATCCAGAGTATTTTCTTTCTCTTCAAATTATGGAAAGGGATAAAAAAGGACTGTAGGGTTAAGTTACAGGGTTTCATTTTACATGCCTTGTAGACTTGGCTGAAAACTTTCCCCTAAAGCATTATTTATTTTTATTATTATAATGATATTGTTGATGTTTTCACAGTATTGAGAACAAATACATATTCAGCCCAGCAAAACACTTTGCTCTGGCAGCGGAGCATGCATTGCTATGGATATGCTAGGAAAGGAAGATTTTAAACAAGAGTAATCACATGTGCTTGTTTTAACACGAAGACATAAATTATCTGTTCCAGTGCTACACGCATCATAAAAAAATATACATATATAAACAACCCAGGTTTTGGTATTGGACTTTGAGGACATTCTATGCTTTCTCCAGGCAGACTTTCTGTAATGTTAGGCTAATTGCTTCAGCCAAAGCTACTTCGCCCTACGCAGGTTCTTCCAGAGCCGCCACCGCAGCAGGACCGCGACGAAAGGCAGGGACCGCCTGCAAAGGAGGCTGCAGTGCCGAGCCAGCAGGTGAACACCTGTCAAACGCCCCGTGCTCCGCTCAGCTCACCGCACGACCTTCCCCCGCTGCTCAGGGTTGCGGAGCTGGGACACACACAAGCACCGCCACCAGAGCCACCCCTCCAACTCCTCCCGGGCCGCGCACACCCCCGGCACCCACCTTGTTGAGATGCGGGTTCCTGGTGATGTCGTAGCCTCGCTTCTTGATGTCCTGGGCGCGCCCGGGGCCGGCCGGCGCGGTCCCCCCTGCCTGACAGCGGCGGCGCCGGGCCGCGCCGAGCAGCGGCAGCAGCGCCCGGCCNGGGCGGACAGGCCGCCCGGCGGCGTGGGAAGTGTGCCCGGCCCCGCCCAGGTGTGCCTCGCCCCGCTGCAGGTGTGTGCGGCGCAGTCCAGCTGTGTCCGGCCCCGCCGCAGGTGTGCGCGGCGCGGTCCAGCTGTGCCTGGTCCGGCCCAGATGTGCCCGGTCTGGTCTACGTGTGCGCGGTCCGGTGCAGCTGTGCCCGGTCCGACGCGGCCCAGATGTGCCCGGCCCAGGTGTGCCCGGCGCGGCGAGCCGCCGAAGCGAAAGGAAACCCAGGAAGCAG
>VXAU01000121.1:864677-915865 GCA_013399695.1 Formicarius rufipectus
CGCGGCCCGCGCCCCCGCGGCGGCGGCGGCGGCCGCCCCTCCTGCGTTACCTGTCAGCGCTCAGCGGCGGCGAGGGAGGGGAAAGGAAGGGAGGGGAGGGGGAGCCGGGCCGGGTCCGCCCCGCCGGACACAGCGGGACCGCCAGCATGGGGACCTGGAGTGGGGTGTTGCGGTCCTCGCCCCTTCTGTCCCCGCCTTGTGTCCGTGAGCCGCCGTGAGGGGCATCGGGAAAGGAGAGCCCGGACACCGCAGTGCCCAGCGATGGGGTCCCTGGGCAAGGGCACGGGATCGCAGCAGGACATGGAGCGGCGGGCAGAGCTGCTCGGAGGAGTGGTTAGTGCTTAGGGAGCATCCTCAAAGGGCACTTCTCAGGCGTTTCAGTCCTGAAGTGGGAGCAGCTGTGGGTGGTTAGGCATTTCAATCTACCTATAATCTGTACATTCTCTATCTAAAATGTATATACACTGTATGCTGTATATAGTATGTATGTAGTAATATAATGTATATTACATATATTTCTTTATGTTGTAATGTATATATATGCATAGGAGAGGGCAGGTCACTGCATTTTTTTTTTAAATTTTTTATTTTTTTACCAAATAAATGAGCTCTTTCATCCTTTAAAATAGTAAAAACATCATAACTGCTACCACTTCTCATATGAAAAAAGCTGCCCTGATTACTCTCTGAAAGACTGGAAGATTCATGTTCAGTTCTGTCTTCAGATCAACGGTGCTCCCATGCATCGTCCCCATAGTGACGTTCAGGTCTGCTTTGCTTGAGGAATGCTCTCCAGCTTCTCCTTCCTTTAGTGTTGCTGTCTGCAGGCATATGTTTAAATATGCTTTAATATATTTGTGGATAAATGATAACAGTCCATGCAGAAAAGAGTGGAGTGCAGAGCAAAACATGATAACTAGATAGATATGGTTGTTCTTCCTTCCCTTAGCATTTTATAGGCACTCAAAAAAATAGAAGTTTATACGGCCTCATGCATTGCACTCAGTGTGCTCAGGATATTTACACCTCTGCTGTAAGACTGATTATATTCAAACCTCACACTTCAGGACTGCAGCAACTTAATAACTATTAGGACTGTGGCAGGAAAAAGCTCCTAAGTGTGAAGTTGTTTGACCTTTGGGTCTTTCGCTCAGAAATTGATTGTAAATAAAGAGACACTACTGGGAAGACCCAGGCAGTGGAGATAAGGAATATGTGCATCACTGATTTGATCTTGTGGGGAACATTTTGCATAAAAGCCGAATCAGTATCTTGTCAGCTTGTCAAAGCTTTCCTACTCCCATGCTGGCCTCAGCCAGCCTAAATTTGAGTGAGCAGCTCTCCCTCCTACTATAGACTCACTGTAAATTCTGCAATGACCTTGTGGTGCAGGTGGGCATGTGCACAGCAAACAGAACATTTGAGCCTGCTGGTTGTAGAAGAGTCCATAACACCAAATCTCCAGATTCCTGAGCCACTCCTAGTGAGCAAAAATTATTAAAAAAAGAGAAACTTCCCTGACTGCTTTGCAAAAGTGCATGATCATGTTGTGTGAGGAGATAATGAGGTAGAGGAAAAAGTGCCAAGCTGAGAGTCTGCACAATGGAGTTGCTTTGTACAACTAAAAATTGTCTCGGGCAGTAGCATCAGCTGTCCTAGTGACACTGTCCACCCTTAGGTGCAGACTACATGCATTTACTGTGTCTTGGAGAATGCAGAAAAGCTCTTCCTACCTACAGCACCTAATTCCACCATCTGGTGCTTTCTAATGGAAAGATTCACCACTTAAAAAACTCAAATCAGTTCACTTTACCAGTTTCATAATAAACTGCCCCTTCTTGGAAAAAGCAGCCAAAATTTTGTGTTAAAAATGCTCTAAGAGAAGTACAGAACTCAACTTCAGTATAATTTGACTGTGTATGTCTAGGAGTTAATTACACTGTTTTAAGCTACATTCCGGAGGTCTGTTTGGTGTCTGTGTGCTTGTCATTCATGCTATGAATAGCAGAAAAAATACCCAGTTTATTTTGTTTAAACTGGTTCACAAAGTAGTAGTTTTAACATCTTGAATTGTAAGGAGTCAAAACTATCCTGCATCACAGCATTACGAACATACGAGCTGATGCATGGGCTTCATTGCTGTGTCTCAGAAAGAAAAACTGAATTCTGCATGATACAGACACAGTATTTCCCAAAAATCTCCACTTCAACCTGAAGTGTATTCAATGCAAAATTTTCATAAACCGGTTTGGCATTTTTAGCCCAATCTCTGCATACAGAAAATGTTTTCTTGTATGTTGAATCTTACATTGTCTAAGCCTGGTGATAGCTGGACATATACTTGTGCCCCACAAGAGAGGGAAAGAGAAGTTCAGAGATGGATAAAACCCTTTGTGTCACTGTAAGTAGGTGGAACCAATAATTTGGGAGGATTTAAAATCTACAGTGGACTAAATTTCCAACTTTTTGGAAATACAGAAAGGCCTATAAGAGTCTAAAATATTAAGTATGAATATGGTCCTTTTTTTTTTAACAGTACTACTGTTTTAATGATGAAAATGGGTATTATCATAGAGTATTTTCCTTTCGACAGAAGTGTACTCTTTTTCACTGCAGCCTAGACCCTAATTATTCGTCTTAATTTTCAAGTAAAAGCTCAATGATAAGAAAATAATTTACTACAGATTTTTTAATGATTTCTTTAATGTGTCAATTTACTTTTGAGTTGATTTACAAAATATGCATTTAACAACATAAGTTCCAAAATTCCATCTGAAATAGATGTGAATCTTTAGATTAAACCAAGCAAGAATAGCTTTAATTGGGTCTTTTGCAGTACTGATTGGTTAAATTTACTCATCTGCAGCAAAATACTGAAGATACAATAGTTCCCTTTCTGGGAATAGGGTAGGACACTGCTGGCTGCAGTATCTATGAACTATGTTGCTTCCTAATCCTCTAACCCTTCTGGTGGACCTTACTTAACTGCAGGGAAGCAGATGAATATGTGCTATTAAAGACAAGGTACAAAAGCAAAGACATCAGCACAGATACCATGGAAGGCACAAACCAATAATGAAAAAAAAGATTATGATCCATGCTTGCTTGATATGACACAGGGAACCTGTGAGAGAAGGAAATATGATATTTCCCACACCACAGGACTGGTGGTTGGGCTGACAGCTTTGGTCTGTTCCCGAATGGTGCAGGCAAGCGTTTCTTTACATTGAACCTCAGTAGGTGAAGGTAAATATGACACCTCTTTGGGCTGGGCTCCGCTTCTTAGGAAGCTTACTCTGCCTTTTAATGTTCTTTAAGGTGCTTTTTCAGAACCTGTGATCACTGCTTTTTGTACAAAAAGACAACTAGATTTATTTTTTTTTTCAGCTAGGAATGCCGATAAACTAGCACAGTGAGCTAACCGAATTAACTTATAGTCATCGACATGATTTCACTGAGTTTTTTCAAAAGTCAGTCATCTTCTCCTGCATAATACTGTTCCAAAGCACAACAAAATAGAGGGGCTTTGTCACTTGCTTTGGAGCTTATCAGGCAACATTCTCCCAAGGCATCCATCTGAAACTGAGAAAGCTCCCCATATAGCTGGCTCCGCCTCTGGATGGGGACTCAACGCACAATATCCCTGGGAGAGAGTTGCCATCTAAATCTTCATAAATCTGTCTTCTCCCTACCAGCACTGGATTGAAGGTCATGACAAAACCATAAAGATGTGTGTGAGCTGTCAGGAGAGATGTCTGTTTCTTCTCCTGACCCTGAATTGATAGAATTACTATTGCAATTTCAAGAGTTCTTGGAAATATGTTAGGGACCTTTTACAGTCCCCCTTTGAAGTTTATGGTCTATATGTGCAAGAGGGACAAATGTAGACTCATGTAACAGTTTGGGTTGGAAGTGACCTCTAAAGAAGATCTAGTCCAATCCCACTACGATGGGCAGGGACATCTTCAACTAAATCAGATTGCTCAGAGCCACGTCCAGTGTGGCCTTGAATGTTTCAGGGGTTGGAACACCCATAATTTCTTTCTTACATCTAGTTCAAATCTACACTTCTAGTTTACAACCATTATCCCTTGTCCTATCACTACAGGCCCTGCCAAAAAAATCTTGTCCCCATCTCTTTCTTGTAAGTCCCATTTAGGTACCTGATGGTTGCACTAAGATGTCCCTCGACCCTTTTCTTCTTCAGGCTGAACAGCCTCAGCTCTCTGTCTTCATAGGAGAGATGTTACAGCCCTTTGATCATCTTCATGGCCTCTTCTGGACCCACTCCAACAGGTCCATGTCTTTCTTACACTGTGGGCCAGGAACTGGATGTAGCACTCCAGGTGGGGCCTCAGCAGAGTAAAGGGGCAGAATCACCTCCCCTTGACCTGCTGGCCATGCTTCTTCTGGGAATGCAGCCTGGGAATGCAGGCAGAGGAATGGCAAAATCATTTATTTGGGGCTACACAACTTGTTAAGTGGCAAAGGTGGTAATTCCTACACATCCCTTCTGCAAAGGAGTGGCAAAGTGCAAGAGTGGGAGTAAGTGGTAGTGTATCTATAGTGTCTCATTTTTAAATGCACTGCAGAAATGGCTGCATATAATAGCTCCCATTATTGACTGCTGAGATTATAGGACAGGGCTCATGCACATACTGCTACAGGAAGATACATATACACACACATGCTTTTGACTTCATTTTTATGCTGTGGACTCTTCCACATACTGTATTTCCTTAATTTTAAAATTCTAGCTTATATGCTTCTCAGAGCAAGGATGTATGCATAGTTATAATTGTAAAAATCAGTTTTTCTTTGCAGCTGAAAATTGTTTTCCTATTTTGGTGCCTTGCCAGGGTGGCATCTTGTCTTTCACCTCCTATTGGCTGACAGTAGCCGTCAAACTGATTGTCTGCAACTTACCAAGAAATAAATTACAAATGGCTGGGCTTCTAAAATTTACCTGGGACTGCAAATTAAAACTTGAATCTGATCTAGATTCATTATCTCCAAGATGCAGAGTGCTTGCTGTCAGATGCACATGAATGAACTTCATCTAATGTGCAAACCTCTCCTGAATGCAAATTTGATTGAAGAGATGGTTAAATTCTTGATTAAAAAACTATAAAGAGCATTAAAAATAAATCCCAAAAAACTATAAAAGTAATAAAATGCACACTTATGTTCATCATTGTACTCTTTGGAATTTACTTGATCTATTTTTCATCAGCAGGAAGGAAAGAATGGTTTGTGGAATGGGGATTCTATGTACACTTGGGGATTTGCAAGTTGCTGCAGAATGCAATTGAAATTACAAAGCATGTTACAAAAGCCAATTTATTCCTCCTGTAATTTAAGAAATCTCTTTGTGCTGTGGCCTTGCATTTAAGAGTTTGTCTTCTAAGAGAATGCCAATGAAATACTCTTTAAACTTACCAGAGAATGAATCTCTGACAGGTAAAATAGGACCTTATAGTGTCTGTTCTTCTATGGCATTATCTTTCCTCTCAGGAAATGAGTTGAGCTGCAGTTATAAACTTTCATTGTAGTGATTTTCAAATGACATACCTTGAGAATTCTTGGCATTGTGCAGCCATGTGTTCCTTGGGTTATTAGATTTTGTGGAGACTATATACTATCCATTCATGCAGACTGTTAATTTAAATTCTTCATGATACAAGAAGCCTAACACAACACAGGTTGTGAGTCTTGATTGGGACCCCTCTGTACAACAAACCATGGTAAGAACTGTAAGTGCTGTAGAAGAGTCTGGAGCCAACTGGATCACAGATAGAATCATGTAGATTGGAAAAGACCTCTAAGATCATTGAGTCTAACCTAACACTGCCAAGTCCACCACTAAACCATGTCCCAACACACCACATCTGCGTGTCTTTCAAATACCTTCAGGGACGACAAGTCAACCACTTCCCTGGGCAGCCTGTTCAGTGCTTCACAGCCCTCTCAGTGAAAAAATTTTTCTTAATTGCCAATCTAAACCTCCCCTGGGGCAACTTGAGGCCATTTCCTCTTGTCCTGTCATTTGTTACTTGGGAGAAGAGACTGACCCTTCCCTTCAAGTAGTTGTAGAGAGTGAGAAGGTCCTCCCTGAGACTTTTTTTCTCTGGGCTAAACACCCCCAACTTCCTCAGCCAGTCCTCATAAAATTTGTGCTCTAGACACTTTACCAGGGTTCGAGGTGTGGCCTCACAGTGCTGAGCACAGGGGAATGATCACTGCCCTGGTCCTGCTGGGATTTGAAGGCACCACAGGGATCATAGTGCCAGCCTTCCCCATCTGCAAGCAATTATATACTTGATGTTTAATCCACAAGGATTCACGAAAGTCTGTTCCAGATGCAGCAGACCCAGAACCCTTCTGGTAACCTCTAAAAAATACAAGGTTACAGACAGAATGCCAGAGATGATCGCATACTGCCATAAAATAGCAGATCCCTGCAATAGGATAACAATCCTCTCTGGTGTTAAAAATCCTTATTACTGCAGCCTGTCCCATACAGGAAATTTCAAATGTTTTCTTTTAAATATAAGCAGGGTTAATGCCATTGTGCTCTGTATTTTCTCATACACATTACAGATGGAGGATTCTTGTTCGTGGTCACATACTCAGACAGTGATGGAGCTGGAAACAGGGTCCATATGCCCTAGCTGTCCATCCCTTGCTTACTCTGTCATCTATCACTAGGCTGCCTTTGTCACAGTTTACTTCCTTGACATATGCTCTTACATTGTTTTTCTTCAGCAGTGAGAGACTTCACTGTCATCCAGACAAAAACCATCTGCAGTTGTGCAATTGAAACCTTAATCAGACCTCTGGACCTCTTTCCTGGCATTGGCTAGTTTTAACTGAAAATGATGATGGTTTATACTTACACCTCTTAAAATGAAAAATGAGGATGGAGATAAACACACTTCAGTCAATAAATTCTTCTGTCCTCTCTAGTATAAAACTGTCTTTTAGTTCTTGAGGTTGTTTTCCTCCCATCTTACTACAGATGTCCTAATCTGTGCATTAACCCTGTAGTGCACATGCATGATCCTCAGTGTCCGAAGTCTTGAAGTAGAATGGGCAAAACAGCAGAGACAATGCATTATTTAAAATCTGAATTTATAGTACAGAGAATCAATTTATAGTAATATGCAAGCATATAATGCTGCTTTTTTTGTTCTTAGGTATAGGCTTTTAGCTTCCTGACATAGGTAGCATAGGTTTTGCAGTTGGCTTCAATAGGACTTAAATATTGCTACAGTCCAGCTACAAATTTTAGTCATATTTTAAAATAGAAAATAGTTCTATATACAGTGTGAGAGTCCATTTTTACATCTAGGATGATAATACTATTTTTGAGTAACATCACACATATCTAAACAGATGGTTCTGAAAACAAAAAAGGTGTTCGTTATTTGAAGGGGAAAAACTGTCCTTCTGACTAGTAGTGTGCCACAACTCTGACTTAGACCGTTATTTTTGCTAGAAAACTTTGAGCACTTGAAAAATTGAATTAACAATAAGAATTCATTAAAATGATGCTGTGAGGCTTTGCAGCTCACCAAAAAGCCCAAACAAAAAACAAAAAAAACCCAACAAAAACCCAACAATCCACAAACAAAAAATAAAAGAAAAAAAAAGGAACAAAAGAGCCCAATAATGCCTTGTGATATAAAAGAAGTTAAGGAGGTGATCAAAGACTTGGAAAAATGTAACAAGAGCTGTTACACAAGTTACTGAGGGGTAAAATTACTGTGTCAGCTGATCCACCCATGCACATCCTCACTCACTGCTGCTGTGAAGACAGCTTGAGGTGGGTTAAGTACAAGTGAAAGTACACTGTAGTCATCCCTGTTACCTTCAGCCTGAGTGAGGCAAGGATACAGACAGCTGGGTTAACCTGTTTCTAAATAGCTCGCTTTTATCATGGCATGGGGATAGGTATGTGTACAGATGATATGCAGCAAGTTTAACAATTCATGGCCACCAAAGTTGAAGAGTCCTCTCTGGCTTTAAAGCAATAAAATATTTATGTTCATACTAGAGTTTGCTCTGAAGATGTTTAAATAATTATTTGCTAACCACAAAAATGAGTATAACAAGTTTCTGAACAATCTTTTTTGATTGTGCAAAATTGCAATTAGCATTTGATCAATTCAGTAGTTTCAGAAAAATATAAGTAAAGGTTTTTTGGGTTTTTTTGATGATGATTGTGGTGAAACACAGGAACGGGTTGTCCAGAGATGTGGTGGATGCCCCATCCCTGGAAGCATACAAGGTCAGGTTGGACACAGCTCTGAGCAATCTGATTTAGCTGAAGATGTCTCTGATCACTGCAGAGGGGTTGGACTAGATGGCCTTTGAAGGTTTCTTCCAAATCAAACTATTCTATGAATCTATAATTCTAATTATTTTAGGTCGTATTTTGACATTCTTAAGTCTTCTAGAGTAGTATGAGTCTATATGATGAAAGGACAAAGCAGGATGAGAAACATATAATGAGACATGGTAATTTATACATCATAAACATATTCATTTGCTTCTATGACAATGTAATTTTAAAATGTTTTACTTGTATGTGTGCAAACGTGAGGTTTAAAAATAACTGGGTTTTAATGTTGCAAAATGAGAAAACAATACCAGGTTGTACAGAAGTTAACACTAAAAATACCTGCAGATCCAGGTAGACCTGGATATGGTGAGAGAGACAATATCATAAAGAAACCTGCATGCTGGCATGTAAAATATTTCTTGACCCTTCTCTCTACAACCAAGCAGTTGTCATCCCTTCATTTTTTTCAATCTCATTCCTAGAAGACAAGTCTTACATTAGTAAGTTAGGCTGAGCACTCTCTAAGTGCTGTATTTATGTATTACTCTTTATACTCAGCCCTATCCCAAAGGATGTCGTCCTCAGCAGGCAAGTCTCCAACACGAAATGTAGTAAGAGTAAGGACTGGAAGAATTCACCCATTGAAGTTTTAACAGGTTCTTAGAGAAACTGGTGCTGGTATGGTACAAGGCCCTCTTAGAAATCTGCTTTAACATGACTGTCCTCTGTATAATTGTATTAGCTCTGCCCTTGACAATCAACGGCTATCAAGTGAAATTGCAATCATGACCGCCTAGTAAAATTATCTCATTAGTGCTATATCCAGAAACATGCCTCCATTAAACTCTCTGGGAAAACACCAGGCCAAACTTTCTGAGCCATAACCAATTCACAGAGGGCAGCAACCTCTTACTGACCTTTGCTGTGCATCCAGTTACGCATGACAGAGCCCTTCAGACCTCTATTGATGAAATACAGGACTGATAAGGAAAGTAAATAACTGAAAGTGAGAAGTAGCTTGAAAGGTCAGCTGCTCTGCTGAACAGGTACAGATGTAGTCAGCTGCTGGCACGCTCTCATACCTGAAGTGGAGCTCTCAGCCTTGCTGCCATTTAGAAGAATGTGTGTTAAGTCAGCATAAATGTTTTGTAGAGTCCTATGCAACTCTAAAATAAAAAGAAAATAAATAAAAAATGGCAGGCTTCTAAATCATGTGGCATAAAAGCATGCTATTTGTATAAGTAAAGTAGAAAGGTTTGCTGGTTTTCTCATTAAGTGCTGTTTTTTGGCAATACAAAGGTCAGCAAAGTTTTTATCTGTTCATCAAGTCTTCGTTCAATTCTATAACCTTCAAAATAACCTTCCAGAAAGCTTTTGGGTCTGATTTTAGGAGAGTTTAAGACTCTTATCCATCTTGAAATAAATGAAGACTAACATTTTTTTTAAGTATTTTTGACTGATATAAATCATCATAGTTTTTTTAACATCAGCGTTCCTCTTATTTACACATGAGATTAACAGCCTTGTATCACTGACTTCATCACTTGATTCCAAACATACGGCATTTATCTTGAGTGCTTGTAGTTAGAAATATATATTTATTGTTGAGACAAGAAAACTAGAAAATAGGAAATGAACACTTTAAGAGGCCAATTAATAAAAGTACAGGAAACCTTGCACTGCTAAAAGTCAATTAATCTAGATAGTTTGCTGAGTAATCTCTCTCAGATACTCTGCTGAGATGTGACAGTTTATATAATACAGTTTATGTCATGGAACCTGCATACACGAGACAACTGTAGAAAGGAATTTTAATCAATGTGTTCATTATCTAATCAGAGCCGCTGCCTATCATTAAAAATCATGGTGTGCCAAGCTCCAGCTGAAACTCAGCTTTGCACTGGGGCTGCTGGGGACTGGGCAGATATGTGCTTCTGCTGACTCTGCTCTGAGAAATTAACTTCTGGCAAAGGAGGAGGACAGCAGCTGGCTCTGCTAATGTTGCAAACTTCTGCAGCACAAGTTGCCAGCCCTATGTGTCAGAGAGAATTTTTTTGCTGTCTTTTTTTTTTGTTTGTTTGTTTGTTTTGGTGGGTATTTTTTTTTGTTCTTTTTAAGGGGAGGAAGAAGACAGCAATCATAACACCAAAGCAGGCAGAACTGAGTTTGGGGGTGGTTTTTTTTTTTTTTCTTTTGCAAATGGACATTTTCTAGATCACGGTGGGGAATTTTGACATTGTAAAGGGGATGAAAACATTTGTAGGCAAAAAAAGAACAGTGTCTACTTGCAGTTGTGCAAATGCTTCCAGTGTGTCTGTATAGGCTGTTGGATACATGCAGAAGTCTAGGAGGGTTCCAAAAGACTTTTAACCCTTGGAAAATGCCATATGTGAAAGTTCATGCTTTATGTGTTGCCATATACTACAAGGGGAAAATGTAGATCACTGTAATGATGAACTGTGAAAAATAGATAATTTGTGCCATAATCTTAAATGATGAACTGATTTGTGTTACTTCTAGATTAGGAGGGAAGGATACAGCAAGACACAGGCCCATCCCTAGGGAGCTCAGACTAACTCCACTAACACCTATTGACATGTGCAGTGCTGATCAATAAGCTCATTCTCCAGGGCTGAGGGAAGACAATCCATCACCAATAGAGAGAAAGCTGCAAGCAGCAAAGATCATGGTGAGCCTTTCTTAATTGAGGAGTCACTTCTCTGAAATCACAGAAAGCAATTTGATAACAAAATAACTTCATGTACAAAACTCCTATCAAAATCAATGTAAAACTCCATGTCTGTATCCCAACATCACTACAGACAGCAATGAAAGGAATAGGAGGGGAGAAAGGTAGAGACAGTCCAAGTTCAAAGTGCACTCACAAATTAAAAATAGTCTCTAAAATCTGAAGGTCTGCTAAGGTCAAAACATTTTCACAGGATACACCACACATCTATCTAGCAGCAGTCTATGGGTGGATAGTATGCAGTAGTGGATATTTCACTAAAATGGAGCTGTGAATGTTGACACGGCCAACTCCTAAGTACCCTTCTCTTCTTTGACACTTGATTAACAGAATATATACAAGTTCAGCACAGGGAGCAACTGAGAGTTAGTTAAACAGATTCTCAAAACATAACCAGCAGAATAACAAGGATATTTATACCACCTCTTTATCGCAAGGCTGTCACCGTCCAAGCTTGCCAGGCCCTGACAGATGAACCTCAGGAGTAAAGGGTGGGGCCAGTTCTGCGCACGCTGTGCCTCACCTAAAAAATACACTGCGCAGGCTTGAGGGATTCACCCACTTTTCGAGTGGGTAAAACCCTCCCAAATCTTCATTCGTGAAGTCTAGCCATGATGATATCACAAGGCAAACTATCACTTGCTCAAGTGTAAAATTGCCAATGTGGTATAATAAAAAAATGTATAACATAACAAAATGAGTGAAGGACCTTTGAAGCCCAAAATTATACAAAATGCTCCTAAGAGATTAGGTGTTGCCAAACTGCTGAAAACAGGATGGATAATATAAAACAGATGAGCAGAGTCTAATCTTGAGCCTACTGTTGAGCAGAGAAAGGTGTCTTCAGAGATCACTTTCTCCCACCTTAAGCTAAGAGTCTTAGGGTCTGTGAAACACCAGCTGGGAAGTACTGGACTTTACTCATCCTAAAGAATGGAAGTGTATCTTCAAGCTGCTGTTTAAGCAGGCAAAATAAATTAGGATTAACCCTTAGAGACCACCTATGACAAGTCTGGTTTATGTGCCTTGTTCATTACAGTTTATACACCGAGTTACAGCAACCAGTATTTTCCTCTTGCTAAAGCTGCCTGCCTCTCTTACTGAGTATTCCCATCAGTATTCCCTGGGTAAAGCTAAGCTTTTCCTGCCGTGAGAGAAGGGCCTCTGCTGACAGCTAACTCCTGGCTGGATGCTGTATCTCTAGCAGTGAGATCTTGATAACTGAAGGATTAAATCTGAAAAAGAAAATCTACGTGTGTGCTGGAAGGAGCGTGGAAGAGAAGACGAAGTACAGAAACAAAATTCCTTTGGAGAACTGAATGTGCTGGAGCCTCTGGTATGACAGTCTGTGTACCAACAGCCGTAACTAAAGTGCAGCCGTATCCTCGCAGCCTGCCAGGCTTCGCCCCTGTTCCAGTACAGGCAGACGTAAGGGATCTTCCCCTTCCCACTCACATTTTCTAAAACCTGGATGCTTATTGACACTTGGCTGCATTTCAGAGCCTCTGTGAGTCATTGAGCAAGGGTTTATTACTCACTGCTGAGCAATAGCTCAGGAATTAGGAGCTCTGGGGTTCATGTGTTGGTGGTCACTGTATGCACGATGTTAAATAGGGCAGGTTTGTCTGGGAACCCTCCAAGTCATCCCTGGGAACCCTCCGAGTCATCACTCTTTTCCGTTTATTTATTTATTTAGTTTTCAACAGGGTTCAGGGACAGGGTGTTCCTCCTTTCCGAGTTATTTTGTTACCCTGGGGTGGACAAGCAGACAAACTGTGCAAGAAAACGGATTTTATTAATTGTGGGAAAATGTGTGTATATGGGGGAAAAAAATGTGTTCCACATTCTCTCCACATGATGAATTTAAGATTCATGTGGAGATAAACCAAAAATACCCATGAAAGGGCTTTGGTTTTTGCATTTCGTTTCCACAGGAGTTTCCCAGAGTTGTTTGTTTGAAATAAACAACATAAAAGGAGACCCTCTGCCCACTCTCTGATGTGAAATAGTTAGTAGCTGTATCAGCATTTCCACTCTTAATTCTGCTTTTCATATGGTTTGTTTTAAAAATTTGCTCCAGTCATGAACTTAACATGTAATAATACTTTGTATTTAGAGACGTCTTTCATCTGAACAGCACAAAGTGCTTTGAAAATACTGGTCAATTTAGATTCACAACAGCATGAGAAATACAGGCTTTTTTTTCGAGGATAAACTGAGACATTCAGGATCAGATACCCTGGTGACATTTTGCCTGGTGATATGACAGAAACTCAGATCAGAAACCCAGATTTCTGTTCATTAATTCTGATAATCACTTGAACCCATCACTCTTTCCATGTCCTACTTAAAAATGGCCTTTTTATTTTTCATACTGTGGAGAAATGTGAAACAGTTGCTTCGCTATTTTTTTCTACATAGCTAGATGCAGCTTTAATTATGAGATATTAATATGTTATTTTAATAAATATAAATATTATCAATATTGTTTATAAATATAAATGTGTAATCATCATGAATTATTGTAAGACCTCACTAATGAAGCATGGAGTCAGCTGTTGCTGATCTGCAGTCATCTTGTGGGTGTCAAGCATCAAATATTAACAGCACATACTATATCTGCACTGCAGCTGAGCTTAAAACTGATAATGCAGATGGGGAGTGGAACTGTAAATTATACTTAGGCAACTGACTTACTCTTTAAGTTTCGAAATCCAAGCATAACACCTCTTGTCCATTACACCCTGTGTGTTCCGTACAGTCATATTCCTGTATAGTCATAACTTCTGGAGAGTTATGTGCTGTGGAAGGCTGCCAGAGGGAAAGCCCAATCAGGAAAAATTGGCCTCCAGTTTAGGTGACAATTCATTTCTAAAGGCACTGGAGGTTTCCAAAGGCACTTCCCTCTTTCCATTGACAGACCATGTCATGAGGGTTCTGACTTTTAAAAGATTGCTTCTTAGATGGATACAATTCAGGGTACGACTTAGGTGCTCCCATTAGGCAGATTGGATGTTCTGCAAAAACTGCAGTGGAGTCTACACTGCCCCCAGCATCATTTCAACACTCACTGCATCATTTAGGGCTTGTTTAAGGATCTCTCAGCCCAGTACTCAGAGCTGATTTTCTCCATGAGAACATGTAAATTCACAACACAACACAGCTAAACTATAGGTGACAATCTTGTTTTTACAGAACAAGAAGAAAGCCTAAAAGTCTTAACATTTTTTGTTCTTGCTCCTTTAGCTTATGTAGGACAGCTGCTAAAATGGTTTACACTGTGACAGGGTAGATTACCAATCCTAGTCTTCATGATGTGACATCCAGCCTCAGCCTGTGGGTGTTCTGTGTATTGTAGGAATGACCTATGAAGAGCCAAGTTAGAAATTATCCTTGCCCACTTCCAACGTTGTGCCTTGACGTACAGAAGCTTGCAGAAAGTAGTTATATCATGCAATCAGAAGGAAGAGAAGAAAGAAAAGAGATTTTATAGGAGTGCACATGGCTACTTAGTGCTACTGAATGTGCAATCAAGCAGTTTCAAGTCAAATAGTTACAAAAGAGTTAATTATATGAAGTAGGCATAAAATCAATGTAAAGGAGATGAGGTGCTTTTCCTGACCATCTGCCCAGCTGCAAGCTGGAACAGCTTGGCACAAAAAGTAGTGGCAGGTGTAGGAAAGTTAATAGACACACTAGAGAAGCTGGAGCTGAGCTGTTAAGGTCCTAATAATCTCCTCAGTCACAGAATTCACAAAAATTAAACCAAGGTTGACAGTAGTGCTCTGATATCCTACTTGGTTTGTGACATGAAATTTGCCCTCGATATACCATTTTGGAACAAGACAATCCAATACCTTCGTCAAGAAACTGGAGCCCTGGAAAGAAAACCACAGGAGGCTCCATTTGTGATACTGCAGAGAGAACCATGGAGAGAGGAAGTAAGTCCTCATTAGTCCTGTTCATCTCTATTTCTCTTCCTGAACATGTTCCTTTTCCGGCAATTACAGCAATCAATCAAATTTCAATAGTCAAAGACCCCATGTCTTGCTCCCCTCATCGTCTAATCTCTAATGCAGAGATTAATTACTCATGCTTTACACTTAACAGCATACCTATTAGTATATCAGTAAGTTTCCCTCTGAACAAATAAATTTAAACTTTATATTAACCTTAGAATCATAAAATATAGGTTGCCAGGACCTCCAGGATCATCTGGTCCAACCTGTTCAAATCCCCTGAAGACTAAAACATCAAAGTCTGCATATAAACTCGTTTCCTGACCTTTATCAGGAGAAAATGTATTTCACTTTTAACTCTGGAGAGACAAGAATAAGGAACATACTGCTAGTATGCTATGCAGCACATGACATGCTGGAAAGATTGCAGAGTCATGTATTACCCTGATGACTCTGAGAGGGAGTGAAAATCCTGCTCCACAGTATATTGATCACCAGAGCAGCTGCCAAACAAAACAGCAGTGAAATACTAAATATACATTGAACTTGGTCCTTTTTCACAGTATTTTCTTCCTGGGTTTGTAACTGAACAACTTTGAGGCATGAAATGGTGCTGTTTGCATTAGCTGTGTATTTCTTCTGGGGAACTCTCTCTAAGCATGATGTCAAAATGCTTCTCCTCTTCAGCCTAGTAGTTCTTGCTCCAGTCTCCTGTGATCCCCATTTTTCAGCAGGCGACATGAACCATAACTGAACAGGGTCTTTCTTAGGATCACGTGGGAAGTCTGTGTCAAAACAGAGGAGTTTCACCTGTCCAGCATGGTGCCCTAAGAGCAAAGCCATCTTTCCCATCTGCATTTTCAGTATGTTCTCAGGTATAATCCTTTTTTCTGCCAAACTGTTCCAGTGCTGCATGCCATAGGTCTTCTGATTGCAAGCACAGTAGATACAACTAGAAATAATCCTTGCAGCACTAACTAAGAAGTTGGGGAAATGGCACATGGTAACAAGAGGTGACTCTGATGTATAGCACAGGGCATGGTGGCAGCAAGGGGACTGGTGTAGGGATTGTAAACAAGAAGGTACAGATTTAGACTTTATTTTGTGTGAAAGTTTGTCATGTTGTAGCTTTTTTCTTTTTTTTTTTTAATTAATACTAGGGCCATTGTTGGTGGTATAAAATCTTTTAACAGATTGCTTAGGGCTTGGCCCCCTGTGATCAAGGGCAGCACATTCAGTTCCTGTCATTAAACAGTGCTGCCTTTAATCCCTGGAGTGAATGACATTACCTGTTTTTACAATGGGGCAAATGCTTTGGCAATGCTCAGATACAGGGTATGAGAAAGTGATTTTTACAGACATACATGTAAACATATAAAGCTGTTCTGAGCAAGGTCAGAATAATTCACAATACATATTTTGGCTCAGCTTGAAGATCATCTTCAAAACCTGCATTCAGAAAATAGCAGGCAAGAGTAATAAAAAAAAAAAAAATTATTATGATTTGGTTTAATAGCCCTTTCAGCTGCTCTTTCCTCATACCAATAAATATTGACCATCACCTGCTCAAGAACCTTTGTTTAGTTTGCCATGAACCACATCTCAGAAAAGATGCTACAAGAAAGCTGGAGAGGAACTTTCTACCAAGGCATGTAGTGATAGGACAAGGGGGAGTGGCTTTAAACTGAAAGAGGGCGGGTTTGGATTAGATGTTGAGGAGAAATTCTCTACTGTGAGGGTGGTGAGGCACAGGCACAGGTTGTCCAGAGAAGCTGTAGATACCCTATCCTTGGAAGTGTTCAAGGCCAAGGTGGATGGGAGTTTGAGCAACCTGGTTCAGTGGAAGATGTCCCTGCCCATGTGTAAAGACTTAAAAGAGCAAAATTGCCCATCTCAAACACTGTTAAGACCACAGAAGGACTTTTCCATGAGATAAGCACAGAAGGGAGTGACAGGATGGCACTAACTCCAGGCCTGGTCAAGGTGAGGTCTGGTTAACACATCCTGGGTAATGTATCCAGACAAAAATTCCCACTGTGGCAAACTGCGTAGAGAAGCAACTGCTCTTACATATATTACCAGTTGCACTAAGATCACCCCAAGTTATGGGATAGATGGCATCTGTGACTACCAACAACTACCAAAGCCCACCCCAAAATGTGTCTCTGTGGATATCTGAAACTTGGAGTGCAAGTTCAGTCACCAAACCAGGAACCTGAAATAAAATAAAGATGATACTATTCTCTAGGTATTACTTCAGACGTAGGGGGAGGTTAACAAAGCTGCAAGAGAAGAGTTTGTCACTAATAATGGACACAAAGAACTTTGGCATGTGGTCTCATCTGCACCTTAATTTGGGCAGAGGTATCTCTCACTAATTGGATTTTAACACCATGGCAGGGACGTTGGATCTAGATGATCTTTAACATTCCAACCCAAAACCATTGTATAATTCTAGGATTCCGTATGGGAAGCATGTTTGTGTAGACATTCAATGGGTTGGGAGGACCAGAGTCAAGTCTGGTATTTTACGTCCACACCCAGAACAATTGGAGTCACTTCTCTGTGTCAAAAGTTAATTTCAAAATACAGTCTTGTTTATAAACTATTCCTTTTTAAGGCTAACGCCAGAACATTAGATGCCTTTTGATTGTTTTACCTATTATCCAAGGTTATTTTGTTTGTCTGATAAAATTGCTACTTGAATATTTGAGATTTATCCTGGGGAGCACAATAACAGGATATGGTCAAATCAACAACTGACTAGGAGGTTCAGTAGCCATGAACTTATAAAACCTCAGCTGTTTTGTGGAAACAGCCCTTTGCATGCTTCATCCCCAGGCGCCAGGGAACAAGCTCCCTGGATCAGGCCACATTTATCCTGGAGTATGCTCCAGCAGTTACCAGGACACTCCAGCAGTTACTGGATGCTCTGTGAATCCACATCCTAACTACCCCCTCAACAACATGTTCATTGACCTAAGCCCAAGACATTTTCAGCTGCAACAAACAATAACAGGGACTCTAGCATCAGATAGAGAATATTCTTGTCATGTAAATGATTTTGGATGCTAACAGAGGGCAGGAGCAACTGCTTTGCCAATGAGTGGGTTTTGAGATATGCTTTGAAGGAAGAGAGCAGTCCTGGAGTGCAGAAAGCCTGAAAAGCTAGACTTTTTTTCCCCCCTCCAAATAACAAATAAATCTGTGACCACAGAGTCTGGCCGTTCTGAGTCCTTAGGATACTGGAGGGAGATGATGAATGATTACAAACAGCTGAAATATTGCTTTAAACCTCTATTAATTAATCCTGTAGCAATCCCACTGTCTTCAGGACTTCCTTCAACAGGAAATTTTCCTTCCAGTGTCTGAATGCTGGAGACCATTTTTTTCTTATTATTGTATGTAAAAAACTTTTTTCGAAATGAGTTTATCAGATTGCCCTTAGTGATGCTGTACCTACCAAATTACCCTGCAAACATGAAGAACCATCACAAAGCATTAAACAACTCACTCCACCTATAGGAAACAGCCTGTAGTGCATAAGCATCCTCTTGGGCATGATCACATCTGTGTTCCCAGGACCAGGTATCCAGCTTGGTAAAACAATTACGTTCTGCCTCTGAAAACAAACCTGCGACCACAGCGGGAGGCTGTCATGGGCTCTTCTCTCACAACCTCCTTCCAAAGCTGGGGCTGGGAAGCAGCCTTTGAAGAGGTGCCAACAAGACAAATTGTCCCAAATATCATAAAGAGCAACTCTGCACCTCACTTTATGTGTATTTACGATTCCATCAGTACTAGTGCCCAGGTAGGACACACAGGAGTCATGTGATGAAAACTCCAACAATAAAAGTCCTCATCTGCGGAAGAGGTAGACAGGAGCACACACGAAATAGGTGTTAATTGTGTTGTTCTTGCTCTGCACAACACTGACTCATTCCTTCCATTTTTGACAGGCTATATCCAGAAAAACAACACTCAGTGGTGGCTGGTGCTGCCTGCAATCCTGGCAGAGATACAGCAAGACAGATCACACTTCTTTTTATCACTGTAAAGAGGCAAATGGTGAGAAACAATCAAGAAGGAAGAAGGCATTTTTATTTACTCCACAAAGCTCTTTGAGAAGGGAACACATCCTATCCTGTCCTCTCCACCTTTTTGTCTGGGTTGCTTTGTCCCTGAGTCAGGTCCTCATGTTCCCTACATGGAGATGAAAACATGGGGTCGGTGTCTTACACTGGTCTTGCCTGGTCTTGCATCCATGAGCTCAGCTTGTGCTGACCTTGCTTTGCTCCTGAGTGTGTCAGCTAAGTGTGTGTCATCTGGGAGAGCCAGTGGATTTTTTTGACTCTGACACAAAAGTCACATGGGAATAATTCCTTAAAGCAGAGCCACATCCTCTTAATGGACCTCTACACAGAGAGGAATGATGGGAAGGTTTAGAAGTGCTGAGATCAGGAGCAGTAACTGAAGGATGTAGCTGTTGACAGGAGAAGAGAGGAAGGTCCCAAGAAGCTTGAAAAATTAAACCTCAGCTATCAAAATATCTTGCTGCTGTCCTGTGTTGAGGAGAACCAAGCTCGAATGCCCAAGATAAGGTTGGAAATTAAAATTGGTGCTGCAAAAATATGCTGCAAGGTCCTTTGAAAGCTTGTGGGGTATAAAGTGAGATGGGCAGCATGTGGGAGAAGGTTGCTGCCCCTTCCCATTAGGCACTGACTCGCTTATGACCATGTGGGAAACTGGCAGAGCTGGACCTTGCACATGGGTCTGTGGAGCTCCAACACAGCCAACCTTGTTTGCTGGTTGCTGATGCTACCAGTTAATGAGCTTCTCTCATTAACTGAACAAAGCCTGAATGCCACAAATGTATGAAAGGCAGGTCTACTAATTATCTCACATATGGAAACAAAAAGAAGCACAAACATAGTGTCATCCAAATCTGTGGGATTATGAACATTTATCAGAAAATAAAAATAACCCAAGACCATTGGTCCAAGATGGGACCCAAGACTGAGTCCCATCTCCCTCTGCAGCATGCTGCAATGTGTTCACCTTTACCCTCAGGATAGGGATAGGAGAACAAATACCAAATGCCAGATGTTCTATACATTGCGTAATGTATTACTGGAAAATAGTATTGGGATGAACAAACAGATCAATAGTGAATAATACAAAATAAGTAATAACAAAATTCACTCTCATGCAAGAAGCACTGCTCAGATGAGAAACTGTTATCTATACGAACAAGAGGAAACTCCATCCCTTGCCAGAGTTTCAACTAGCCTTAACAGAGCACTAATAAACACATCAGGAATATGCCTGGAAAACTGATAAATCGTATTGTTTAGATCACTTTCCCATCTATAGAAAAACATCAAGCTATAAAAAAATTCTGGTTTAATACATTCAATTCACATACAAATGGGCTGTTTTTTCACTTAGTAAGATAACTTGTCAGACGCAGACTTCCTTATTTATTCCCTTGAAGATTTTACTGTGTTAGGTAAGAATTAAGAAAAGATCTTTTTTTATCTCATTGAGGAAAAAAAAATATTTTCTCCAATAGTTACTGTTCCCCTGTTCCCCTTATTCCAAACACTGGAACTCATTGTAAAAGAGAGATATGATTAATCTCTTGGAGTAAAACTACATGCATTTGCCCAGGCCACCGACTCCTACCAGATGGAACCTGAACTCTGAGTCACACAGTCCCTTGACACCCCAGCTACCAGTGACTCTCCTGTGTTTCAGTGTTGGCTTTCGCTGTGGTAGCTCTGAGCTACGTGTTCATTCATGCAGTGAAATTTTAAGTAACTATAGCTTGAAGGCAACATCTGCTCTAAGAGACTTAAGGATAAAGGGACCAGCAGGTACTGAGATTGTGTTTTAACAGATGGTTTCCTGGGTTCACGTGCCACTTACGTTTAAGGAGCAAGGTCCATTGCAGGCTTTAAACCCCAAGATAAGATTTACACAGAAGCAAATAGATTGGTGCAGCATTTGACAGAACTGTTGAAAGTCACTGGTAGCTTTCCTTACCTCTTCTTTTCTCCGTGCCTTTCTCCTTCTTACTACTTCCTGGCTCCAATATGGCTGTTTGAATATGCAGTGAAACAACACACTGGACCTGAGCCTGTTTCCTAGAGAAATGCTTGAGATACCTATTGAGAAAGGGTACAGCAAGAAGTGGATGGTGACAGATGTCAAAAAGAAGGCATGGAGAGGGACAAAAAGAAAGGTAAGGATACAGAAAGTAAATTTCTATATATTGCCCCAATAATCCAGTAGAAACACCTAAAAAATGGAGTAGAGAATTGAAAGTGTTGATACAGAGCCAGTGCAAGCAAGTGGACAAATACCAGTCAATTGTGGTATATCAAGCAACTTCTTCCTAACACTGGGGAAAGAGCAGGGAAAGGGAAGGACAGATTTAGATAATGGTATTACTAAGGGATCTATCATCTGGGCATCCTTGCACAAAAGGCTAAAGTCCATGGTTTCATGCTGTAGAATAGAACTGAGGCATTGAAGTTTGAGGTTTGGGAGGGAACATGGGGCTGCCACTTAAGGCATCCAACTGAGAGTTTAAGAATGCAACAAGAGGGCTGCTTTACTACATCTTAATGAGTCACTGCCCATCAGCTCTACACAACAATGTAAAACAACTTCATCTGCCATATCTGCAAGCCAAAATGTGTGAACTGATCCTAACATGAAGGTGGATCCCTTCCAAGGCACTATGAGAGTAGTTTCAGCAAATGCATGTTAATTGCTCTTCAGACAGGTTTAAAACAAATCTGAGGTGCGTGTTATTGGACAGATGGCAAAGTCACAGTAACCACATTGCTTGTATTCAGATAGTTATATAAATTACCCCAGTTTTGGCACTCATAGTCTACAGTCAATTTTCCCCCCATACATTCCATGGTCTTTCCTTATAAGACCCCCTGAAAAACTGCCCAAGTAATTTTTCCTTCTTGTGTTTATAAGAAATATGAATATTAAAAACTGTTCTGGGAACAAGAGAAAGGACTGAGTTTCATACCAATAGCTGCAGTCTTTTTGTTTAACCCAAGCCCAGATCACAAGGCATCCCTTGTGTGTTATAAAGCACACCATGTAAATAAATCATAAGCCTCTTAAGTGGCAGAGTAGTCAGGGACTGCTAACCTTTCCCTTTAGGATCTGTTCTCTAAGTAGTTTAGAAACCTCCCTTTTTTTTTCAGTGCTCCAGGCAGATATTTGAGTTCAGCTAAGCCGTTCCATCAGACATTTCCTAACATTCATATACCTTGTGGATACCCTCCCTCCCAAGCAAGCAGTCATCAGCATTTCTGGTGTATGGTGAAGTCACTCACTCACTCTCATCATTGCATTATTTCACAATTTAGGGAAGCACCAAAACTGCAGGATGCCCAGGGAAGATCCCTTCCTTCTCATGACTGAATCACACAGCATTTTCTGGTGTGAAAAAGACTGTCATTCTGTTTTCTACTTTTAAGGAATTTGATCCTTACATATTAAAAAATCCCCAGTGTGTTCCAGTTCAAACTGGACTGTTGGATACAAATGTAAATGTGGCCAAATTCAATAGAGGACATGTAAACACCACACACAAACACACTCACAGATGTGTGGGAAATGTACATGCAAATAGTGCATCTGAGGAATATGTATGCTTAAATATGGTGGGTTTATGTGCCCTGAATACTGTACCCTTGGATGAACTTTCCCTCAGAGCAAAAGTGTAGGTTTTCATCTTGTACTCATAACTTCTTCCCCATAAAAATATTTTAATGATTTAAGTCCCACAAGCCCAAGAGCTCCAGATGCATATTTTAGTTATTTGTCATAAGAACTATCCAACACAAAAAAAATGACCACCCTTTCAGCCAGAATGAGTTTGCACAATGTCTAATGTTAGAGTGAAGTAGAAGAGTTTTTCATTATAGTGAAAAAAATCCTTATAAAATTGTCATTTGTGAAACTTTAAAACCAGGAAATTAGAATTTTTTTTCATTTTAAATGTTTTGAAATGAAATAGGTCTCTAGAAGGTGAACTCCAGTTCTTATCAAAGGCAGCAGTGACCTTCCAATTGATTTTGGTGGCGCTTAGGTTTTACACAGAGATAGAGCTTTTAGCTTTTTCACTTTTTGACTTTTTGGAGCATTGAATTATTACCATCCTACTGGCAACTCTTCTGGGAAGAGCTATGTACCTATCATATTAACCAAACTCTTCTGCAAGGGTAAATTAATAAAAGTCATACATGTTTTTCTTAAGTCATCTAATAGATTAATGAAATGAAGTACTGATTTTCCAGAGGGCCACACAACACATCGTTCACATGACTGTGACTGTTGCTAAATCAAGGTAAGGCATGGACCTATCCATCTGGCTTCATATTTCTTCACCTCAGAGCATCCACTTTATCAGGGCTTGGATGTGGATGCAACAGAGAAACCAAACAGAATTGCATGTATGGATGGAAATAGATGTGTGTGCTTCAGAGCAAGCTGGAATTGCACTGATTTCTGGAGGCAAAATTCACTATCATCTCCTCATCTCCTGAGAAACAGTATTTGGATGTATCTCTTAGGCCCTTTTCTTCTAAACACGCCAATCTCTACCTCTTGGTGGAAAGTGCTTGCAGAGGGATGTGCCAGAGGGAGCAGTCTGTTTCATGTAAAACGTGATTAATGGAACTTCCACTTCTCATCTCTATACAGGACAGTGTCATTGGTTTCCCAATTCTTTTTCAAACTGCCTTTTTTTTTTTTTTTTTCCCCCACTCCTGGTTAATAATTTTCCCATAAGCAACACTATTTGTTTCTGGAATTACTCAGGTGATGCCCACTTAATTGCTCTGTGCCCTTTTCACCTTGGAATGAACTCAGATGTGGAAAGAGATTTACCTAAAAGGGAAAGTTCTTTCAGTCTTCAGTTAAATATTTACTTAATGCCTTTTTATTTGGTTTTTTTTTGGTTTGCCTTGTCCGTGGTATTCTCAAGTCCTCTGAGACATCAATATCAATTCCCACTGACTCTATAGATGTTCATCTTCTCAAGCAGAGTTACTCAATACTCATGTTTTGGATGCATGTCCTACTATTTAACTTGACTGCAAATATTTTCATATTTGTGTTACAAAGGTCAACAGAGACCTTGTGGACATTTTCCTCCTGTTCTTAGAAATGTACATGCAAGTGTGGTTAGGATGGAGACATTTCCAACTGAGTTCAGAGCGGACTGCAGGACCAGGCTGAAGTATCAACCTATATAACTCAGACTTATTGAGAAATTCCTGAATGAAAGACCTGGGTGACCCTTCCCTCACCAAAGCATATTTATTGAATAATGATAAAATGCATACCAGTGCTGAGGTACTTTGAAACATCTTGGCTTTTCATAAGAGGGAGCAACAGACATGAGCCCAAAATTGGAAAAAAATGAGGTTACATTCAAGATCATGTATAGATGTGGCTTTGCATAGAAGAAGCTACTCCTCATCCTCCTAGTAGTAGAATTTATTTACCTAGACTGCCCTTTTCTGAATAGGGAGAATTTTGAGGCTGCTAAAAGGAAGAAGGTAGTACACTGAATGAGGAATGTTCACAGCCCTGTGGTTCAGGGACTCCCTTGACACCCACGACATTTCTGTTCAAAGAACAATCCCCTTCTCACAGCAGAGTCTTGCTCTCCGCTGACGTTACTTTTGATGACTGTGCCAAGTATCATCTTCTGTGTTGTTATTAAACTGGTCTTTCTTCAGCTCACTTACTTCCCACATTATATTAAGTAAAAAAGTGTTGTTAAGGTCAGACAGAATAGTTTGGGCCAGTGTTGAGTACAATAAGTTGCACAAAGTGGTAGTAGCTACTAAAGGCTGGAGTGATGGAAGGAAGTCCCAGGCAAGGACACTGTTCACCTGGAATTCAGACGAAGAGTTTGAATGGGACCCTTGCTCCTGCCCCAGCTGAGTAATGCTAAGGTGTTACATGAAAGGGCCCTCACATGTGAAGCCGAGACACTTCCCAGATGTCTTGCCCTGTCCAGTTTTTGTACTAGACCAAGAAGCAGATATGCTCTGAGCCCTGTGTAGAAAAAAGGAATACCCATCTTAAGGGGCCTACTGGTGCTTTGTCTTTGATAAAGACCCTGAGCAATGAAGTGGTGACAGGCTGGAGGAGGCCTTATTTATACAGCAAAAGGATGTATTAAGGATGAATGAGGACTTTTCCTTTAGCATTATGCAGCAGCTGACGTGTTTCTAAGGCTGCCAGTGGCATAATGACATGATGGACCTGTTTACCTAAATAATTATTTTAGTGGTTTAGTCCACTATGAACTTGGACTTTCAAATTCTGCACTCCAGAAAAATAATTTTTGCATACTCCTAACTGAACAGAGAAGCTTTTCTGTGTTTTCCACTCTCCTAACAAGGATCCCTCGCTCTCCAGTCAGTTGTAGCTGGACACTTGGGATCTCTGCATGGGCTGGAGTTCAGTAGGAACTGATGGCTCTGTCAGCTTTTTGCTGGTGTGTTCACCTCACTAGATCATTTAGCATTACCAGAATTGCTCATTGGGAAAGGTAAAATCCACGCTTTCTGAAATGCAATGTGCATCATTTCTGCTTGTCCCTTGTCTAGAACTGACATTTATATGGCAAATATACAATGTTAAAATGAAATAGAAATGTTACAGATCTGTTTCTAAGACATTTATGAGCTTTCTCCTGTGTTCTCCTGTGGCTTTTCTACCAAACTCAGCTGTGGATGTTTTTATGTCAATACTTGATTTTACAAACCACAGTGATGCTAGTTTGCCTTTTTTCCTCTTATTGACTGACCACTGACCCTGAGACATCGTTCTGCTCAATCTATATCCACAGATTTCCAGGTTCAGTTGAAACAAGAGAGAATAAAGAGTGCTGGCAAGAACCAGAGTCCTCAAATCAGTGCTTTCCAGCATCCAAATTCTTTATACAAAGGGCACTCTAGAGTAAAAAGGTTTTCCTTGCCTCTCTGAAAATACCTGTGTGCTATCAATCTGAAGACCTGTTCAGCATGTTCAGGGTGGTGGCCAAGCCCTCCCATTTCTTACTCATGCAAAAACACCTCAGGTTACAAGGCTTTTGTGTTTACCTTGAAGATGACTGATCAGATTCAAGACAATATGTCTTGAACAAGCCTTGAGCATGCCTACAGGGATGGAAGGTATTTGGGAAGGATAGGGCTAAGCCCTCTTTGTGTGTTTTAAATCTTAGGTTGCTGATAAGGTTTGAAAAGTGTGGCAAAAAGCTCATTGCACAGTACATACTTTGACACAATACCAAGTCTCTGGTAGAAATGTTGTTTTCTTCCCCTGAAGGGGATCAGACTACTATTTTGTGCTTTCTTCAAAAGGTACCCAGTGATGCTTTTCACAGTTTGCTGGTCCATGGAGCTTGTTATTAAAAAATCCCACTGTCTGCAGCTGTACTAAACCCAACAGACCAGTGACTGTTGCCTGGCATGAAGCCAAAGGGCATGTTATGATTCATATGCACATGACTAAACTCTTTTCCCCCCGAAAACAGGGTGGCCACACCCAGCCTACTTATCGGGAATGGTCCCAAGAATGTGCTGTTCTCTACAGTGTGCTAACAGGTATTGTCTGCTAGCTGATGCTAATCCATGTCAAGGGACCATGAAACAACATAGACAAGGGTGGAGCAGTATTAGAACTCGTGTAATGGCCCTGTTTATTTTACTGGTCTAGACACAGCCATTAATATCAAGAGTTTAGCAGGATTCTTGAAAGGGCCACTGCATTTATACGGCCAGTGAAAACATCCAGAGGAACAAGAAAAATGTTTCAAAAGCAAAAAAACCCCTCAAATCAGGTATTTTGGAATTGATAAAGTATTAAGTTCCTCTGGGGTCAGATTACACAGTTTCTGGTATCCTCCCTAGCAACATCTGGTGCTGCAGGTTTTCGAGAAGAGGATGCTGGACATTCTATGGCCATCCTAGTGCTAACTTCTATGCAATGTTACACTTCTGGCAAAATCTATGAAAAAATGGTGAAAACACCTTGCAGGATCTTTGATTTCCTTGGCTCATTCTCTGAACTGAACAGGGAAGTGCCTGGAGTTGGAAGCTGACAGCTGACTTCTGCCCAGTGCTGCATCAAGACTAGCTGGCCTGAGTGTGCTGGCCACAAAGCTGCTGAGTGAACCTGTTCTGCTTCACACCTGGGATGGCACTTTGAAACAAATATGCATTTAGTTTTTAAGGCAGTTTTACTGCCTGATATCCTTATACTTGTGGGAAGTGTACCTCTAAGCTGTCTGTCATGATTTTTGCACTGAATTCTTCAACTGATCCCCAGCTTAAGCTTTTTCTCATGTTTTCTTATTCAAACCTAACTAAGCAAAGAAGTTTAGTCTCTCCCATGCACACATTCCATGGCTTGTCTCCGGTGTCTCTTCTCTCACCTCCAGGCTTCAACTTGGTATCTTTTTCCAAACTTGCCTGTGGTGTGATGAGTTGTGGAGTTTTAATTTCCACTTGAGGTTCCTTTTGTGACAGTCCATGAGAAGAGGCAGCTTTAGAAGAAAGGGCTGAAGCAGCTGTGTAGAAATGGCAGCATAGGCAGATGCAACCACTCGTTCTTACAGTGGCCAACCCACATGACTTCCCTGGCTGAAAATACCAGTAGATTATGGGAAGTTCAGAATAGCTGTGATCACCTTCACCCTCTTTCCCAAGGGCAGAATCTGGGATACAAATATAGCCATTATATGAAAAAATAGTGGTGCCTGAGTGAAGAACATGTCTTGAGAACTCAGCCAAAGTCCCCAGTCATGTCTATAGCAGGATCCTAGAGGACTGCATGCATAGGTCAGTTTGCATGGCCATGGTACATGCCTCTTACCACGGTAATGAAAGTAGGGATTGTGTAGTCCCTATAGGAGACCCTGAGCCAAAATTACTCATGTCTCACTGTTTGCTTCAGATGAGTGGCACTGCCTTTGATCAGTGGTAGCTGGTCTGAAGATATTTTATCTAAAGTGTCCATTTACATCAAAGAAATGTTATCATGGACAATATTTCTATTCCCCATTCATTACAAAAGCACGTTTCAGGTATGACTTGAAATGTGAAGCCACATCTTATATCTCATTCTGACTCCAAATTCCCACCAAAAAAAGGCTGTGGAAATACAGAATCAGACTCAGAACTGGGCAGATTTTAAATGCAGTTTGTCCCTGTTCTTTCTTGGGGGTGATATTCCATCCGTTACTGAGCCTTGGCACAAAGTGTAGCCAACATTTAAGCCCTCAGCAGGATGTTAAGTGGTGTCTAGGCTTTGTGCTGGGTCTCTGCACTAGTGTGAATTTTTACCTGTGAGGAGAAGGGTTGCTTTGTCCATATTGAAAAGTACACAGCCAGCCTTCTCTGTAGTATGCCTCTTAATTGAGTTTTGATTTAATCCTTTGCATTGAGGGGACGCTGATTGCCCTAAAGGAATAAAAGCTGCCACTCTGAGGCATGTGCCTTTTGATATCCATGCAATCCAAGTAGTTACATTCAAATCAAGTCAAAGCACATCAAGAGCCAACTCTAGAGCAGTTTTTCTTAATTGGCATGTAAATGTTTAGTTAATTTTGTTAATATTTTAAGACAAATTAAAAGTAGTATTTTAAATGCTGAGGATTAAGCAGTTTCATCAGACATGTGAGTACTCCCATACCTCTTACTTCATACAGTCTGCCATTAGCAGCTTTTTGGATGATGGTATATCAGATGCAGTTGTTGTCTTTGTATCATGGGTTTCCAGTGAAAAACTCAAAGATCTGGGCTGTAAAATAGCTATCAAGTTAAAAAAGGAGCTGAAAAACTCTGAGAAACTGTCTGCTGGAATACAAAAACAAAGTTTTGGTTCAGTGGCTTGGTAAATATTTCAGGAACTGCTCTTCTTTCTATGGCATTAGAGGGGAAATCCTCCCCCCTTTTCCCTGTCTCCTTGCAGAGACTGATGTATCTGGTACTCATTAAGGGGTGGTTATAGCAGTGGGATCAAACAAGCTCAGATTATAGTTGCAAGTTGCTGTAGTCTCCTGGTTCAGGCAGGGGGCTGTGACTCAGGCATCCTGACCTGCGTTCCCGTGTTTGACTCACAGTCAGGCTATGGACAAGTCCCAGGTACCCAGATTCCTTTTAACCTGTGTTTTGGATACACATAGTGCTCTCCAGCTGTGTGTAGAGGCTGGGAGAGCCTTCGGTGAGAAGCACTGTAAATGCAAAGTTGCTGGCATACGGGTGATGAGGGAGAAGTCTTTTACTGAGCAGACCTACAGATACCACGGTCAGGAAGAGGAGAGTGGAAACAACAGTCAGCAACTAGTCAAGCGGCCACACTTGTTGGAAGAGAATGATGAGGATCCCTGACACAGGTAACTGGTAACAGCTGAGAACATGAACAAGCCAGGCTTGCTTGGCTCTGGAAGGTCCCAAGTACGAGGGTGTGAGCACAGCATGGGCTTAATGATAGAGCTTAAATCTATGAATAAACTTCTGATTTCCAAGGGCACTGAGCACCCAAATGAGGTTTTCTTGAGTTCTTTTAAAGTATTTATCTTTTATAGACTTACCTTGACAACAGGTGTCAGGCTGTCCCTCTTCCCTGAATAGAATCATCACATGGCTACAGGATGGAAATAATTATCCTTATGCCTCCCATAACTGTGTTGTCCTAGCACATCTCAACTAACTTCTGAATCTTATCTCATACATCTCAGTATGTGCCTCTGCTAATAAATTAAACAAGCCAGAGAATGTTGCAGGGCACGGGGCTGGGACTACTCCTGTACTGCCAGAAGGGCCCTTGACCCTGATGTAGTGGAGGGAACTCACCATGTTTGAACAGTCCCTTGTCATGACCTGGGGACCCATCAGCTCCCAGCTGGAGGTCCCTAGAAATACAACTTGATTAGGAGAGCTGCAAGATTTATTCTCCTGGATAGCAGTTGCCTGGTGCCATCTGAGCTCAGGGCTAGAGCTTGGACACATTTAACTTCCTAATACAGACCAAGTTTAAGATCTGGAAAGATAAAGACACTTTCAAAGTCTGAGTCAGTCCAGTCAGGATCTGAATCACTCTCGAAGGTGTCTATCTCTCTGCACTGGGAGACTTAGGTGTTCTCTTCTGTGGCAGCTGCTTCAGCAGTACAGTGTGTACAGTTCAGGTGTACAGTCAGGGCAGAGGAATTTAGGCAAGTAAGGTAGCCAAGATGTATGGGACTAGATCAGAGGAGTATATTTTCCCTTGTGCTCTGCTGGATGACAAATTAATTAAATGATTTATATTGGTTTTAATACTCATATGCTGGTTCCGCAATCACTGTAATAATAATATTTAGCACTTTGAAAGCTAATCTGGGTGGTTTGGGAATAAGAATATTTGCATCCAACCAAGGGCACAGAATGCTTTTTAAATTTTAATTAATTTTCATAATATTCTCAAGAGGACTCTGAGTAGTAGTGTCCCTGCTCAATGAATGTGTAGACTGAGGTACCGATAAATGAAAGCGTTGTTTAACATCCCCCTGCCTCCCCGGCCTATAGAGCTAGACAGAGATAATGCTGGAAGTGTAGCCCTTGGGACTCAGTTCCTACACTTCCAAATCTGCCAGCCAAGGATATCTCTTCCTTTGTTTTAACAAAGTTCTGTTTGCTGTTTCATTTTACAGACTGTTATCCCAGAATAATGGGAAATGGGTACCCTGATGGGCGACAGGAAGCCTTTATAATTTGCCAAAGGACAATTAATAGCTGGCAAGCTCAAGACCAGCTCTCTTTCAGTACACACCGTTTGGGCTAGAGTCACTTTAAGTTTTCTGTCCTTATGTCTCCAAGTTGCCAGTGTCAGCTGCAGCTCAGGCTAGAATATGAATCCCTCAGCAACCCTGATCCTGCAGAGCCTTCTTAGGAAATATATCCCAGGCTTCCAAGAACATGAGTTTCTTACATCTGGTCAGAATAAAGGCAGAGAGACAGTCAGCAAAGGGCAAGGTTTGATTTGTGCTTTTTAATGGAGTTGTTTTGTCCTCAAACTCTTCACTGAGGTGAATTTTCTTGCCAGGCATTATCAGCTCCAGTGGTTTGGCTGGGATTTTTGCTCCAGATTCTTTTGTCCTGTTGACTTTTGGATCAACTCTGCAATGGCTCTCTTTTGAAAGTTACTTTACTCATATTGATGTTTAACCTAAGCAAGTATTAAATCATAACTTTAACATGGAAATGCTTTAGTCTCTGGACAGTTCCTTTCCTTGCTGCTTTCATGCTCTACATTTGTACAACTTCACTTGGCAGAATTTCTTCTATCTGGTGCTGGTCTCATGACACTCTCTTATTACTGTGGCCTTAATGCAGTGGAAAACAATAAAAAAGCCAGACTATGGTATTGTGGGCAATGCTGTGGTCTCCAGTGAGTCAGAGTGGCCCATGATGGGGGCCTTGAGTGAAGCCTGAAACTAATTTATTTCACATTATATCCATGAGTCTCCATGGAAAGTGTTTTAGGGCTGGGAACTTGGTGGTGAATCTAGAGGCTCTGTGAGGAAGGAAAATGCCTCTTACTGTTGTCATATACCTCTTTACAACCCATCAGTCATGGTTTGGCTATGAGACACCAATAACAGTAAAAAATGGGAGCAAAAAACAGATATTAGGTGTATCAGGACAGTTATTCCCATGAAAAGTATCTTAACTTTCCATGTTGGTCCTACTTTGTGCAGACTTTCCAAGGATCATGGTGATAGAGTTGTTGTGGGTTTCACTGTCCTGAGTTGTCTTCAAGATCTCACAGAATCATAGAATATCTTGAGTTGGAAGGGACCCACAAGGATCATCAAGTCTACCTCCTGGCCCTGCACAGGGCCCTACCCAAGAGTCACACCACACGCCTGAGAGTGTTGTCCAAGCACTTCTTGAACTCTGTCAGGCTTGGTGCTGTGACCACTTCCCTGGGGAGCCTGTTCCAGAGCCTGACCCCACTCTGGGTGAAAAATCTTTTCCTAATATCTGACCCAAACCTCTCCTGACACAGATTTATGCTGTTTCCTTGAGTCTTGGTAGTGGTCACAAGACTGAAGAGGTTGTTGCCTGCCTCTCCACTTACCTTCATGAAGAAACTGTAGACCATAATGAGGTCTCCTCTCAGTCTTCTCTTCTGCAGGTTAAAAAAGCCAAGTGACTTCAGCCTGTCCTCATACAGCTTCCCCTCTAGACTATTCATCATCTTTTGTAGCCCCTCTTTGGATGCTCTCTGATAGCTTAATATCCTTCTTATACCGAGTTATCCAAAACTGAACAGAGGACTCAAGGTGTGGCGGTATGAGCACAGAATAGAGTGGAACAATCACCTCCCTCAATCTTAAAGAAAGGCTTCTAAAGGTTGAATACCCTGAACAGCATAGGCCTAGAGGTTTCCTTTCCTGATGCTACTTTGTCTTGTATTCTACCTTTGCCTGTACCAGCCTCTGCAGAAGATTAATATATAACAGAGTTAAAAGTCACCTGGTCAAGGTTCAAGAGCCATGTCAGAACAGTGGAAGTAAGAGTTAAGGCCTCTCCAAATGGCTATAGGTCTCATTTCATTCAGTTGTGGTTTTTCGTTTGTTTGGTTTCTTTTTGTGGAAAAGGTTTTTAGAGAAAATTTGACGTATTTCATCTTTATGTCCAGCACACCCACCAATAAATAACCTTTGAATTGGGGTAAATGACATCTAATGATGATAGCCATCTTCTGCCCAGTGCTTTTACATTCCCTGCCTTTGCTCCTGCAGGTGAGGGTGCCATCAATTCACATTGCTTCGACTCCCTTTCTTGCCATGTCTCCACTGGGACACATTTTGAAAAAAATGCTGCCCTGCTCAGTGAGGGAGAAGCAAAGCAGCCTACAGGTAAGAAGAGATGCTCCACATATAAATCTCAAGTTATTGTCTTGCTTTTCTATCTCCTTCTAAAGCCCCAGCAGAAACCTCTGCCTTTGTAGAAGGACATTCTTTTTAGTGACTGAGTGAACTCTGTAGACCTTTCTACTCTCTCCGTACATCATGTCCTACCTGCGCCTTCACATCCACGGCTCAGTCTGTGATACTGCACATAAAGCACATCAAGCCCTTTAAGGCACAGGTAGCTGAGGCTGATGAACATCTCCTTGGGCACAAACAGAATGCAAGTGCCTAATTTCTACCTTTTTCAAATGAGCTGGTGGACAGCCAAGGGAGATCTGTGCTTCCTCTTAATTTTAAATTAAATTAATTTTAATTTACTGAATGTATAATAAATTTATTTATTATAATTTTATAATTTTATATAATTATATTATATATAATATTAAATTAAATAAATTTAATTTAGGTGAATCCGGATGGCCTGATGACACTGGGATTATTATCTGGATTCACCAAGCCCTTTTCCTCAAGTTTCAGGTTCTGGGTGGATATGCTCATGGTTTTCAATAAGCTTGCAGTTTATTGTGTGACATTCTCGAAGCATTTTAAAAATCCAATGATTCAAGCATGCAGTGCTTAGCACTGAAATCCTCTCATCTTGGTCGGTGCTCAGCAGATGCTCAAACAGTGCTGGTATTGCCGCCAAGGTCAGAGAGTGAGAGATAAGTGTCCTACTGCTCCTGTGAAACCACTGCGAATAAGCATATTGTACTTGGATTGGAATTTGTGTAAGACTCAGAACTGAACAGCTTTGTCTTACAAAAAGATTTCCGAGTCTTCAGGGAGCATGGGTGGTTTGATCTTCAGATTTATATCTCCTGCTCTTCTGGCAGTATGTGGGCCCTAATGTGCAATGAGATCTTTGCCTGCTATTTAGTCAAATAAAAGTCACTCTCTGTGATGACTGTGAGGGCCTTTTGGAGGCTGTCTACTTCCTTCTAACTTCTGCTGCTGCTCACAGGAGAGATCTCAGCCTGAGGGTAACTTTGGCATCTCTGGCCTGTTTCTTAAAACGGATACCAACAGTATGAGTAAGGCAGGATCCCATGTGACTGTATAACCACTGCTTTCCATGGGAAGATATTTCTCACATTAGAAAGTCCAGAGAGTGGGAGGGGGAAAATCTATAGCAGTGGTTTGTCTTGTGACTGTGGAAAAGATATGTGATGCAAGCTAACCTGTCACCTTCACTGGGCATGGGAGAGATTTTTCCTTCCAACTCCAAACTGGCAAAGACTATGCAAATGAGTATCTACTAGAAGGTGCTGTAGTTCTGGGTTCCTCGCTGTGCTTTATATTTTATTGGATGAAAAAGCCTCAAAAACTTTGGCTTTGTCGTGGCTATAAATAAAAAGACTGGTCAGAATCAATCCTCCAACAGAGTCCCCCAGAAAACAAGGAGGAAGTTCATTCAGTAAAGCTAAAGGGGGTGGTAAGTGAAGCTGTGCACATCATTCCTGGCTCCATCTAACTTATTGAGACAGCTTGCCAACCTCGCTCATCAGTGATAATGTATTCCATTTTCCTCCCCATGACATGTGAAGTTCAAATTAATCCGAGCAGCAAACAGAGACAGAATCTCTATTGACTGATTTTGGCTGGAAGTACATTTTATGATTTCCAACGAAATTCTTCACGGAGGTTAAAATCCTTCAATGAAACAACCATGTCTCCTTGCTTTTCTGAGAATACAGCTGGATTCTACAAAACAGGTGTGAGTCCCTGACTATATTTTAGTCTATATTAAAATAATAAAGGGACTAGAACAAAGGGATTAGATCTGTTTGAAACCTTAAGCTTCCATTCCACAGGAAATTCCAACATTTGAGTGCCACTTCTATTACGGTAAGAACAAAGAATGCTATTGTGACTTTAGCTTTTGGGAATATTAATATAATATAATATAGAACAAAATATGTTTGTAGACAAGAAGTTGTTGTGAAATAAAAAATTAGTCAAACAAATCAACCCAAAATATCATCAAAGTCCTCATTGTTATAGAGGAAGTTTTCAATATAGCCGAAACAAGAACAAGTGCTGTCAGAATATTTTCAGGTAGTCATAGATCCTTTAATTATAGTTGCATTAACAGAAGGTAGACAAAGATGAAATAAATGCAGGGCTCTTTTCCTGGTGAAATCCAGATACTAAGTCAAAATGTCCTTTTGATTTGTACAGTGTCAGCACAGTCTAGTGAGAGATGCAGCTAACTTATATGCATACACACACACATATGTATATATGAGATATATATATGGTTTGTACACTCCAGCAAATATGTGTATAAAAACTTCCCACAGTGACATATTTCCAGGGACAATGCAAAACGACTTCCAGTAAGGAAGTCTTCAGCTTTAAGGAGACATCAGCATTAATGTCTGTGATGGAGGAATGAGCTACCTTTTTGCAGAGAGGATTTACCTAGGGGTCACTGTGGAGGCAGCTGCTCTCCTCATCAGCACTGCCCACAGCTCGTCCTCAGGTCCGGGTGAGCCAAGCTGTGTATCTGTTTCCCCACTTGCTATTAGCCAAGTATGTAAGTCCAGCCTTGTGTTGCAGCAGGTTCTCAGGGGCATGGGACCAGTTGAGATGTTGCCTTTTGAATCACCTGTTTTCACCAGAGGGATATTTTCAGGCTGCCTGACCCAGAAAAGATAATGTATCCCTGAGACGTGGAGCAAGAGAAATGCTGACATTTTAGAACAGTTGGCACGAACCCCTGCCTGGCCACTGGCTCCTTGTCCTTGAGACATTCAAGTTCACATGTGATTTTGATTTGATTGCTGTATCCCTGTAACTTTTCTTTGCCTGCCAGCTGCTCCCTGCACTGCACCAGACCCCTATGGACTCTGCCAAATTGCATTTCTCAGCTGCAGGTAACTTGGTCCAAATTCCCTTATGGCCGTGTTGTGCATCCTTCCCAATTTGTGCAACTTCTTTTCTGCACATAAAGATCTGGGTTTCACAGTGTGAAGATCAGAGATGGAAGAAACAAAGTATCAGGACAGTTACCTGTACATAGCTTGTTTTATCATTGGCTTATTGCCATTCTCTTTCTTCTGCTGGCAGACAGGAGCAGTGTCCAGTTCTGTAACTCCATAGAGCATTTGAATGTATTCAGCTTCTTGGAAAAATCTCTTCTGGAGAAACTATCTTCTGGCCACAGAGTAATCACTAAGTGAAAAAGGCTTTGCAGTCATTCCCAGTCATTCCTTAGAAGTCACTGGAAAACATAAATGCAGAATTAAGGTGGTAACTACCTCCCATTCCAGTATTCTAAGTTCCAGAAGGTTATTTGTGACAGAATCTAGCAAGCCTGGCATCCAAATAATGAGGAGGCTGTAGGAACTACCCAAAGCAGTTAGGCATGGAACTATGTACTTCCTATCCATTGCATTGAAACCACAGTCCAATAAAACGATTAACTTCTATCCCTGGACAGAAGTTTTCATTTGCTGTAAACTAATATGAGAAACAAATACTGACTGATATTCCCAGAAAACAGTGATTTTTCAGCAGAGGTTGTCAGGAACTTGTCTTCTTGAAACTGTTCTTCATAATTCCAGTTTTATCACTAATTTCAGCAAGGGATCATTCCAGCAGAATGCAGGGGGAATAAACTATGACAAGGGAAAATGGACAATGTAGGCTGGACTCCTGATGAGAGATCTGTGAGACTGAAGAATAATCCTCCAAGGGAAATGCATCATGGAGAATTGTAGAGAAATCTACTTTGTAAAGGACCTCTGGAGATACCTAGTCACCCTGCACATTAGAACTCTCCTTGACACTGAGCCCAGCCTTCTTCCCATCTTCTCTGTATTTCCTGAAGAGAGAGTATGAATGGATTATAGCTCCACCTGGGCACATCTGTGCACTCCCAGCCATGCAAACATCCCACTACACCTCTGCAATTGCTGTGATGGCATAGCTCGGCAGCTGCACAGACCTGCAGTTCCTTCTATTTGTTTCCCAGGCAGTGTATCAGTGTTCAGGAATTCCTCAGGATGTCTTCTGTCTCTGGGGAGTACAAGGGTCTCCCCTGGGCTCTGTCTCACCTGTGATTTCATCTCTGTCCACAAACAAACTCACCTTAAAATCTTCCTCAGCAGGTTAGAAAAGAACCAGAGGAGCATTGTGTCTGAGCCAGACAGTGGCACATGGAGCGTTCTGTCAGGCATTCAAATCAAGACCAAGGCAGCAGCAACCATAGTTACCACCAGCTGGAAATCTGGAGACACAGCCTTCTAATCTAAATTCATCTTCCAACAGCAGCACTTTTTGACGTGTTTATCGTTTGTCTCAGCAGAGAGGCCAGAGACTGAGTGAGTAAGGAGGACCCGAGGGTCTACTTGCCTCTGCACAGACACTGCCACATACTAAAGGGTGCTGGTGCACAAGAGGTCTGATGCTGCAGCACACCACTGATACCCAAGGGAAATCTCAGAAGCAATTTCCTAAGCTGAGAGTCTCTAACTCCCACACTCCATGATCTCAGCCAAACTATGACATTAATTAACCACCATGAGGAAACAAACAGCTCCTCAGATAACTTCTAAAATAGGAAACAATTTAACCTCAAAATCTGCTGTTTCCCAGCTCCAGATTTCTTTTGCTTTCTGTTCCTCAAACAATTCCCAGAACAAAGAAAATCAGTTCCACAAATTTACTGTTATCTCCTCAAGCATATTAGAGACAAATAAGAAGTTCTGTCCTTCACTGAATGACACATGGGGTTGTTTCATGGAATCTCTGTCAGTCTCCTGAAACTACTCAGAGAAATAGAGAGTATGAAACAACATGAAATTCAAAAATTACTTGAATCCTTAGGTTAAGGATGGACCTGAGAAACCCAAGTAAATTAGAGTAATATTACCTACTGGAAGGGGGTGGTCTGGGATGCTGGCTTTATTCCAGGTTGTGCCAGTAACAGTGTGCAAACTTACGCAGACTGGTTTTTTTGTCTTTTGAATGCAAAGTAGGATGAGAAAGCAGCTTTTATTTTTCATTTTTATAATGTATAGCACACTGCTGTTCCAAATGGAGTTGGGAATTGTGGGTTTCAGAGAAATGCAAATAATAGAGGCAGCAATACAATACAATAGTGTTCTTAATCAGACAGAGCCCCCATTTATTTCCAATGAGAATATTGCCTGCAGGATCAGGTTGTCAAGTCCTAATCAGGGCTCAGTCAGCTGTCAGCTTTCCCCAACAAGTTCAGTACAGGGGATCCAACTTCATCTCACCCTCCTTCTGCTGCTCGCCTACCCTCACAACAGAGACTCCGTATTCGCATTCAGAACAAGAGCATTCACGACACACTGCCAGGCCTGGCATTTCCCTCTCTTTGTTAAAGTCTGCGCTCGCTTCTGTGCCGTCCTTTATTGTAAGCCTAATAAGTACATAAAGGCTGAGGAATGGGGATCTGAGTAGACTCTCAGCAATGAGCTGCGAGGAGCTTGTTTGCCCGGGCAGACAGACTGGGTAAACAATTAGCTCCAGCTCCAACGTTCAGGTCCTGTAGGAGAATTGGCTGCTTGGCATTGGCCAGTCTCCACGACATTCAAAATTTGGCCTTTCTCCAATCAAATATTTAACATTTGCCATCATTTGTCCAGCCCCACAGCTTCAGTAAGGAATTTCTGCTCCATTCTGTTTTTGTAAATGGAGATCTGGCGATGATTTACTAAGAACTTTGAAAAAAAAATGTACTTAGCTTTACAGCAAGGGTAAAAGACAGTTTGTTTGAAAGTCATATAATGGAACAGGTCATCAGCTACCAGCACATACTACCAATATATAAGCAGTGTACACTTAGGCAAAATATAACTTGGAGTGCTGCTGTCACAGCCCCTTCTGTGTTCATTGCTGGTAGCAAACAGCTGGCTTTTAATGAAACATAATAGAGAATTTGTTATTTTAAAACTGCCTTTCCATTTATAATCATGCCTGTTGCAGTACAATGGAGAATTGTATCCTTATTCCTTCATGTTGGCAATATAGGAAATATTTAACAAGTGCTTGTGAAGTATTTATTTTCAAATATGTTGACAATGTGTCTCCAAATCAGTAAAGTTAGTGTACTTTGAGGCATGCATGCATATAAGTTGTGCCTTTTGCATCATTGTGTTTATTACAATCCACACCCTCTATAGTTTCAGATTGATACAGTAAAAGATGCACAGTATTATCAATCTCCTGGACTCTTATATTTCAACCTATTTCACTTTATCCAACCCATCTCTTCAGTGTGAGTAAAGAACTTTAGTAAGTTCTCAGGAAATTAACTGAATGTATGCAACATATATTCCAAGTCAGTTTTGACATGGTAAATAAATAAATAAAATCTGGTAAACAACATATGAAAAATTGCAGGAAAATATTTTTTAGATGTTTGAAGAAAATGAGAAAACAAGGTTGCTTGTTTTCATGTCAGGCTGGACATGAGCTGGCAATGTGTGTGGGCTTCCTGGAAAGCCAACTATATCCTGGGCTGCATCACAAATAGTGAGACCAGCAGGTTAAGGCAGGTGATTCTGCCCATCTACTCTGCCGTTGTGGGACCCCACTTGGAGTGCTGCGTTCAGTTCTGGGGCCCCCAGCACAGGAAAGACATGAATCTGTTGGAGGGCCACAAGATGAATAGAGGGAAGGAGCACCTCTCCTATGAGGAAAGGCAAAGAGAGTTGGGGTTGTTTAGCCTGGGGAAAAGAAGGCTCTGAGGTGACCTTGTTGTGGCCTTCCAGTACCTAAAAGGGGGCCTGCAAGACAGCTGAAGAAGTGTGTAGTGATAGGAAAGGGGTTAAAACTGAAAGCAAATAGGTTTAGATTAGATATTAGGAAGAAATTCTTTACTGTGAAGGTGGTAAGTCACTGAAACAGGTTGTCCAGAGAAGCTGTGGATGCCCTGTGCCTGGAATTGTTCAAGGCCAGCTTGGATGGGGCCCTGAGCAACCTGGTCTAGTGAAAGGTTGTCCCCACTCATGGCAAGGATTTGGAACAAGATGATCTTTAGAGTCCCTTCCAACCCAAACAATCCTGTGATTTTTGTTTTTCACTTGCCTTTGCAACCAGAATCAAGGTTGCATTATTATGTGCAAGAATCATTCTTGCACATAACCACTAAACTTGTTATTAATTACTTTCTTCAGCCATATATGCACAAGATGTTTAGGAAAGAATGGAATGTAAGGGGAAGATCACTGTGGATGTCACAACCTATGAGGCTGTACATGTTCCTGTAAAGAAGTCACAACCTTTTCAAAGGCAGTGGATGGTCCCTGTTGGATGCTCTGGAAGAGAGGGGAATTACCGAACCTAAAAGGGGAATCTCAGGCTCAGTTTTGGACTTGGTTTTGCTTTGAGAAAGAGGTTGAACTAGCAGATACCCAGTAGCAACCTGAAGTACTCTATGGTTCTCTAAAACAGATTTAATCACTATTGATGGTCTAAATGAGTAACAAGGACAAGTCATCCCATGTACTACTGAGAGTAGAGATCTCAGCAGGGAGTCACTAAGAAGAGTGTTCAAGTGATCTGGAAGAACTGGTAAAGTGTTAGGCAGAATCTAGGTAAGAGCAAGGTAAACAACTGAAGTTAAACCTTTGGGAAATATTGGCCAACTTTTCTTAGGGAAATGTACAGTTATATGGGCTCCAACTCAAGAGAAAGGCATACAGATTTATCTACAATCAGGCTGTGGCATTAAGCAGCTGGAAAAAAAAGAGAAGAGTGAAAATGTAGAGCAAAAGCACAGTCATTAGGTCAAATTGAAAACATCATGAAAGGAATCAGCAAAGCAATTAAGAGAGTTGCAAGGAAGAAAATATCTAATTTTCCTTAAGCTAATACTCAGTCTGGAAAATAACCAAAAAGAATTTGCCTGGTCATTAATAAACATCAATTTGACCTAACTGATATTATCCAATTTAGTGGAGGGATTTCTTTGACCGGACAGTTTAAATCACTTGCTATAACTAAACCAGTAAGCAGTGATCTCAAAATAGCAGAAACTGTATGTCAAAAATGGCATCGTCTCTTTCGCCCACTGGTAAGGGAAAACATTCATCTCAAATGTTTTTGAACCACAGGATAAATATCTGCTTAAAACATCTCTCTGCAGTGCATTGAGAAAGTGACTAAGGCTGAATTATCTGTTCTGAATTTCCCACAGTGTCAGTGGGACTGTCTAAAATAAACTACTTACAATTGTTTTCTAGACTGAAAATCAACACAGAAGAAATATATTTGCCTTGCCAGTTTCAAGAGTTCAACAGCATTGCTCACAGCTGTTTTGAAAATTATACATTTTAAAATCAGGAGTTTCCAGAAACTTTTCAAGATCTCTTGACTGTGACTGTCAATTTTCAGTTAGTTCTAAAACAGAAGGAAAATTGTAAAGCTTTGAAAAAAAAGTGAAGGTGACATGAGTATTTGAATAGGATATATGGAATTACTTAGATAAATGTGGGCTTTTCTACCTGATTCTAATCTCAGATCATATAATGAGATTGGCAATATATTTCACAAAGGATCAAAGTAGTATAATGAAGATTTATGGAAACAGATTTTGTCAAAGAATAATACTGATTTTGATGAAAATGCAAGTTTTAGAATAATAGTATTGAGATGTATATATATGTATATATATATATATACTATGTAATAAAGTATATATACTGACACAGTACACTTGGACTTTTAAGGCCTTTGACCATAAGATATCTTGCTAAAGGATGAAGTATAAATAGAAATGACTAGACAATGATGAATGAAAGGCTGTAACATATACCTACACTCTGGTAATTTTTAGCTCAAGACTCCCTGTTTTTTAACATGTCTTTCTAGTGACCAGGGGCAGAAAAGTGCAGGATGTCAGGCTGGATCACAGTGCTTCCTTCCGACTAGAAAACCGTCTTTGTGTGGGTAACTTGCTTTTCAAGTGAAACACCAAAGTGTTTTGCAGCACCTAAGGTTCTTCTGGACAGGGTCTTTCCTCATAGCCTAGATCCACTACTCCAATCAGTAGTATGGATGATGGGATCAATATGGGATCTTCCTACTAATAAACTAGGATGAGGGCAGTATAAGGACCTTTACTTCTCCTGAGAGCAGCTGAACTACCATTCAGGGAGTATCTCTGTGGATGCCTGGGTTGGGTGCATTGCTCACTCCTTTCCTGTTCCAGAAAGTCTTCCACCAAAGTGGCCAGGGAACGTTTCCATTGAGTTTTACAGGATGCCCCTCAGACCTACTATGTTAGCTGTTGAAAAATGCAGGCAGTATCTATAAACTGCTTGTTAGTTCATATTTTCAAAGAGGATTAGAAAGCTAGGTTAAATTCAAAATGCACTCAAAGGCACCATGTGTCATAAGTAAGTTATAAGAAATCCAGACATGCTATAAATAGTCCTTATGGGACTTGTCTCTGCAAGACATATCATCAAATGCTTTACTTATCTTCTAGGCTTTGAACTGTAGATTGTAGCAATTAGTGCTGGGAAAGATCTGTTTGATTACCTAGACTGCTAGGTGATATTCAGGATAGTTTCCCCTTCCTAATGTTTTGCCTCATACAGTTTATATATCTTGAGGGGGTGGGTGGAAAAGTCCTGAGATACTAATTCATAACCAGTTCGCACAGTCAGAAATTTTTCTGGTGACATTTAGCCCGAGCATGTCTTTTCTAATCTCATTGCATTAAATTCTTGTCATTATACTCTTTAATGTGAAATAATTCCTCCTTAGGGTCCTATATACTCTGAACTGTAGGTACAGACTGTTAGATTCATCCTATGATAAACTATGCAAGTTTTCTTTATTAACCTTTAATTAATGTTTTTTGTTTTTGTTTTCGTTTTTCTTATTTGTCTATGTCTCACATGGAGCTAGGTAGTCAGAAGTAAGTATAGTCCTGCAACTGCAGTCACAGCTGAGAAGCATAAAATTGCAATTAGCAGCTTGTAAATAAAAGATGTCATATGTCACATGGGAAGAAAAAGGATCATAGGTTAGTGAAACATGTTGCCTATTTGGGAGAAAAAGCATCACCATTTTTGTAATTGGATACAGTAGATTTGGAAAACAACCCAAGCTCATCTTGACAAGACATGAACAAGAACCACCAAGAGCAGTTCCCTGGTGAAGAGCACTTAACTCTGAATGGTATATTGCCATCTAACTTTAAGAGACAAACATCCTCTCCACAGGAACTGTCTAGGCTGCCTCTATTGTTGCCCAAGAGAAAAAATTCCAGACAGCAATTCATTCCATAATAACATCAGCATCTAACATGGGCGGGTTGGGTTACCCTCTGGAGATGCCTCCTCTCCTCTGTTTAAAGATGGCCTTCCCTAGGCTACTAGCACCATTTTTAGATGGCTAAAATTAGACAAAGTTAATCTTGCTTACTTGTTCCCAAGATAATCATAACTGACCTCTCCTGGTTCTACTATGACTTCTCTTCACGTTTCAAACCAGAGGCCCCTATCCAATGGTCCCATGTGCTGGCTGTAATGGCTAAACGGCCCTACTGTGCACCCTGGACCCCCCTGTTCATTCCCCTTAGAAGAAGTGATTCACAGAGGGTTATGTGGACTCAGAAATTCTACTAGCAAAGGCTTATTTCACCAAGAAATTAAGACAGAACTGCTCAATAAAGTAGTCCTAATTCCTGGCTGGTTTTCTTTTTACTTTACCTCCCTAAGATGGGGAGGTAGACCTACTTTTGATGTCCCCACACGGCCCACATCCACTGCAGGATGATTTTGCCAAAAACAACACATTCTACCCTTCCTCTCTCCCTGGAGGAGGTTTTAACTGCACAGGCTCTGTCTGCACAGATGGACCATACACTGTGCCCAACCCATCTGCTCTTTGGGGTGGGCTCTCTCAGTGTGGGGAGTACCTCTTTTGCTGTGTGCATTGAATATGGGATTCTCTTTAAACAAGCTGGGCATGAGGTATGATCTCCAACAGGAGTTGAAAAGACATCTGCTAATATCCTCCATGACTTCATAAGTATGCAGTAACTTCATGGTTAATACAGCACTTACAAAGCTCACTATTCCTAGATGAATACATGATGGATTCAAAACCCCAGACAGAGCAGTGAAACTTACAGCAGAATCTAAACCCAGCAGACAGACACAGGTTGGCATGAAAATAAAAACAGTAGTGATTAATTCAATTCAGTTTTGCATAACACTGAAGATTCCCTTTTTCAGGAAACTCCTGAAGTTCTCAGGAGTGCAGTCACAATGGATGTTTTATTTTTAAGGTGTTATTTTGGAATTACTTCACTGTATTGATATGCTGTTTAGCCAAATGGTGAAGATGCAGTGTCTTACAAGAATCTCAGTCTTGCTGGAGCAAATACAGGTGCCTGTTTTATTTCAACAAGTTTTCACTATCGTGAAATTAAAGGGGCACTGTTAGTTTAAATATCGCTAGTCAGATATGTTTTCAGTAATATGAATAGTAGGAATTCCCAAGATCTTTACAGTTTAGAGCATATATAAAATATATAGCTATGAATTTTGAACCAAGCTGAATTCAAAATCTTTTTATTCCTTCTATGCATTTCATAGTTGGATCAAAATTTTCTACATAATATAGTAAATTTATTTAGAGAGGCCTGTGCCATATCTGACAGATAATCCCATTATCCTTTTAAATAGAAAATTCAGGGGGGAATGAGGGGTGGGGTGGGAACCAACTACCACAGAATTATTACTAAATGTATTCCATTTTCACTCCAATGTTACCTCTTCTGTTTCCATATAGTAGTAGATTAGTTTTCCAATAGTTTTAAAAACTTTCTGCAAAGCTTGAGTTTTCTCAGGCAAAGCTCTTTATTTGCAGTTATGTCTGCAGGTGAAACTGTGCATTAGAAACCTTCTGCTGTTTGAGGGAATTGCAGCTAGGTGCTCCAATATCCCTATTCACCTAGGAAGAAGATGGACACACTGAGTGGGGGGTTCACTTCATGTAACTGCAGGCATCAAAAAGTTAGATTTAACCTCTTCTAATAGACAGCAGAAGGAAATGAGTGCTTTTAAGGAAGGATTGTCTGGCCTAACATAGTTCCCATTTTAGGATGTAATAAGTCACCCTCTGAGGTGGCCCCTAAAGACCTGCAAAAGGAACCTAGAGCGGTCAGGACTAGCTTTTAGCTATCTTTATTCAGGAAGAGGAATCTTCTCCTAGGCTAGAGTCCTTCACACTGCTTCATTGCAACAGCTGATGACAAAATTTTTGCCAACACAGGAAGGGCTTTGTATACATTCAGCTGTCAGTTTTCCCACTTGGCAATCATCTTCGTAAACCAAACAACTCAGATTCTCAGTCCTCACATGCTTCCTTTAAGAGCTTGACCGTAAAAGCCTCTTCTTGCTTCTGGGAACTAGGAATAAAAGTCTCCCCTATCACACTTTGCATCCACAGTCTGGGAGAACCTGAAAAGAGAGTTCCTTTTCTCTGAGTGGTATCATCTTATGGTGCTGCACATCTGAGGCAAATGTCTAGCCTCCCCTTCCTGTCAGCACAGCACTCAGTCATGGACAAATCACAACTGTAATTATCATTGTCGCACTGCATTAAGTTTGGGCATGCTCTCACACTTGTTGCACAGATTTGGCAACCACAGCAGCAGAGCCTTCCTGAAGTCCTGAACATAAGTAGTGGCAGGGATGAGGATAGGACTTGCTTCTCCAGGGTATGCATCATCCTAGCCTTCAAAGTAAACTGCTTTCAAAGTGATAGTGTTTTCACCTGTTACTTTTTTCTCCTGAAGTTAAAAATGCTTTGGGAAACAGGGCATTGGTGAGCAGGAATCTGTGTCACAGGGCAAGTAGAGGGATCCAGCTGGGGAGCTGTCATTGCAGTGGGGAACTCCAAGGGCTTTTCTGCTGCATTGCATCAGCAGTGAGCAATGGGGGGACTCATTTGAGCCAACTGTGGGTTGTCATTCTTCCTTCCAAACTCAGTGGCCTCTGAAATTGCTCCATTGTCTGCAGTGGAATCTGGCACAGGCCCATAATGCCAGGTTACTTCACTTCCCTGCAGAATAAAAGATTTCTTCAACCATAAGAAATTATCTCCTGACAGTGCCATTCATTAGTGCTCCCACCTGTAGACTGTTTCATTTTCAGCTTACTCACAAGGTGCTGAAAAGTCAGTGTGTGTGTTATCACTTGACAATATAGTACAGCTAATACCTCTTCATTCCTACATACATTGCCACTTACTGCTCTTTGCCTCAACAATGGCTCACAGTAACATTCAGGTCTTGGACTTCACTCTCTTTTTAAAAAATCTTGTGCAGCCCAATTACACCAGGGCTCTTGTTTCTTTATAATTATACAAAGAGGGAGAAAAAATTTGCTATTTTCCTCCCTCTTTTCAATTAAAAAGTTAAAACATCAGATTTTGTCTAATAAAACTGGACATTTTTTCTTAAGGCAGACATGAAGACAGGTCAGATGAACTGTCTTTTCTGAGCTTACAGTGTTTAAACCCTAAAAATAATAAAACCCAGAAGGTTTTATGGCAACCAAATGTCTCATAACTAAATTTTAAACCAGACATTCTTCTCCACTCCTTTTGTCATGAAGGAAGTTTTGGCCAAGACTTTCTTTGAGGTTTCATACTCAGGAGGGCTGCTGTAGACACCAAGCCTTGGTTCCATCTGTGTTGTACATAGAGACACACTTCATAGGATCACATGATCACAGAATGGCTTGGGTTAGAGAGCACCTCAGGATCTTCCAGTTCCAACCCCCTTGCTATGGGCAAGGACACATTCAACTGGACCAGGTTGCACAAAGCTCAGTCCAGCCTGGCCTGGAACAGTTATAATCGGTATGGCTGGAATACCATGGAGTGCTAGCCATGGACCAGGTACCCAGGTGCTGTACAACAACCAGGTGGCAGATGCTGTACAAACATAGCACAAAAAGAAGATTATCCTTTCCCCTAATCAGAAATACAGAGACAGCAGTCAGTCATAGGAACAAAGAGACACTCCAGGAATCCATGAGAAGACTGGTGGAATGTCTCTAACTGTGGACACTTATGTAGACACTTTTTTTTTTTTGACTGGGGTGCCTTCATGTTTTCCAGGACTTCCTTCCAGCTGCTTGTCCAAGAGGGGAAGGTTTGTAGTCCTGTATTGTATCATGAAAGCCCAGGGCATGCAAAACCCCTAGAGTTAAGTGCGGTAAATCTCACTACATGTATCTTAGCAGTGCCCTGTATCTCTGTTCCGGACTGCTGCAAACATTTCTCTCAGCATCTTCTTTTCTAGGATTGTGTTTATTTGAATTTTTGTCTGGAAACCAAACAGTCATTCATTAGTCAGTCAGAATGTATTCACAGTTGCTGTAAATAAAAAAATGGAGGAAACATATACAGAAGGAAACAATCATGCTAAAATGTATTCCTTTTCCCATTCAAATCCTTGGAAACAATAGTGTGGTACAGGAAGGCTGATACATTTGAGATAAAGCAGAAAAGGGCCATACAGAGAATTGTTCAGCAGAAGATTTGGAAGTGACTGTTGGGCAATCTGCACCTTGTCAGAAAAGTGATCAAAAGGCCTTGTTTGGTGTGATGACCTACCAGAGTTAGGAAGACCTGTGAAAGCTGGGGAGGCCCTGGGCAGTTGTGACACTAGAGGCTGCATGGTCATGGAAAGCAAGAACCCCCCTCTACACCCCTGCTGCAGCCCTGAGTCCCACTCTAACCAAACCTCACGTTTTCACCTTCTGTGAAGTATGGACCAACCTCTTCATCCATCCAAAACAACAGATGTGTGTGCTCAGGGTAAAGTTTCTGAGCAGTGGGACCGCACATCTAGCTGGGAGGTGAGCAGACACAGAACCCAGAACAGGAAAGGTTCCATGTTCAGTATGGTTCTGCAGCCTGCTGATACTCCAGGTGTCTTTCTCACTGTTGCATGGTCATTCCCTCGTGGCCCAAGAGCAGCTGCACTGGTTTCATGAGCCCTTAGTCAACACCAAGCTGTATTCCCTAGCTGTGTTTATGCTGTACAAGCTTGTCCTCTGCCCCTGGGGACCTCTCCCTCACACTGCAGCTCTCCTCTGATCATTCACAGTTAAGAAAGACTTGTCTGAGTAGTTATGATTTTTATAGTACATGCTTTTTCCACTCATTTGGTAAAATCTTTCTGCAGACCCAGACAGGGGCTGGTGTTAGGCCCAAATGAATGCAAATTAGAAAAATCATGTCTGAGGATGTAAGATCCTGTCATATTTCAGCTCCTGACAGAAGGTTCGTGGGCCAGGCAGAGGTTTTGCCCTGCTTCAGGCCCTCCTCATCCTTTGTAAAGGCAGCAGCAGGGTGAAGAGGTCAGTAGAAGGCTACAAATAATTTGATTCCCGTGAAATTTATATTTCCTTTCTGGGCTAATGGCGATCAGCTGGGAATTTTGGCAAAACATTTTTTGTGGATTTTTCTTCTGGAGTTAAAACATTGCAGGACTTTGGCCTTCTTGGCTCTGCTTTCCTCTTTGCTTGCCAGATGTCATTATAAGAACTCAAGAAGGATGAGTAATTAAAACCCATGCAAAGAATGTGTTTGACAATTAAAGTCAAATAGCCGCCTGATGAGGCAACGTAGGTGACTGACCGCAGAGCTCTCGGAGCTGATGCCCTGTGACGGCACGAGGGACCCCGGGGGCTCACCCGCTCCGAGAAGGGACCTGAGGACCCAGACACTGGGGACACAGAGCCTGGCACCTTCGGGGCCGCGGAGACGCCACCGCTGCACCGCGAAACCTCCCACTCCTGAGCTGCGGTGACGGTACGGCAGCCCCTGAGCCGCCCACAGTGCCAGGACACGGCGAACGAAAACAAGGATGAAGGAAAAAATATAAAAATAAAAAAGAAAAATCGTTTACCTCGAGAAAAAAAATAGTAGAAAAATAGGAGAAAAGGGGGGGCCGCGCCGTGGGGCGGGGGAAGCCTGCGCTGGGGACAGGGTCGGTGCGGCTGGAGCGGGGGCCGGTGGCGGTGCCGCCGGGAGCGCCGCGGAGCAGAGAGAAGCAGAGGAGAGCGGCGGGATCCAGCGCCGGGATCCACCTGCGGGAGGCGCCGCTCCGCCCCGCCCCGCCCCGCTCGGATCGCGCCGCCGAGGACCAGCGCCCGGCGGGAGGGAGACAGGGAGGGGAGGCGCCCCCGAGCCCCGCGGAGGCGGCGGGAGGGATGGGAGCGGGATCGGGATCGGGATCAGGATCAGCCCCGCCACCTGGCGTAGCCGCTCCCGGAGACGCCGCCGCGGGGAACTGGTAGGTAGCGGGTCCCGCCGGCTGGGTGGGTGCCGCGGGGTGCGGGTCGCCCTGGGGGACAGAGGGGCAGTGGGGAGGATGGTGAGCGCCTGCTCGGCTCACCTGCCGGAGGGGCCGAGAGCACCCGGCAGTGCGGGGAACCGGGAGCCCCTCTCCCGCCAGGGGCGAGCCCTCCCTCCGCGCCGCGTTTAATGTTTAACCCCGCTCGCATCCACCGGAGCGCACCCGGCGCCGCCTCCCCGGCGGCTGCGGCCACAAAAGGGAGAACGCGACTGCTCCGCTCCGCCGGAGACCGATTCGGAGAGGACGGCGAGCCAGCGAACAGCTGCTAAAAAATGCGCCTTTGCTGCCTTTCACTCTTGGGAGGCGTCAGAAGTAGCGCTCTGCTGCGGTCCGGGGCTTCGACTCATTGCCGCGACTGCGAACAGCAGTACTTTGGGGTGTTTTATTTTTAAGAAATACGTGACACGAGCTCTTCAGTGAAGCGGCAGCTGGAGTTTGGGGCAGTGGTTCGCCTCCTGCCCCGAGCGAGGTCCGAGGGGTCGGTAAGGTCCCGTCGGACCCCTCTTGCGCGGCTGCCCCGGGTGGTTTGGTAGCCCTGGGGATGCAGGTCTTTCCTGCAGTTTATCCCGTTATTCGAACTAACCGTCAGTGTCCTCCCTTTTGGACCGTGACACCGAAGCTGCTTGACTTGCGGGGAGGGAGAAAAAAGAGAGGAGGGTGAAAGAAGGCAGTCAGATTGTTCTCTTGGAACTGCACTAAGTGAGAACCACATACTTGCTTTTCTCTGTGTGCATGTCGCGGACACACGTGTCAAAATACCCGCTGTGCCCGGTGTATATGGTAGCAGACACACCCTTGGCCTGCCAGTATCAAAGTCCTCTTCACGTTTTCTTAGACATCTGCTACTGCCTCACACCACCCCTCAGCCTTGCAGGCAGGTTAGTAGTGATGTGAGAAGGTAGTAAGGCTTTTGTAGTTATTAAAGCCAACTCAGTTATTTTTGCTGTGTTTTAACAAGTTCTGTGACCAAGAAAAGCAGAAGAGGTATTTTGGCATGGCACTGATGGTGGTTTAGTTCTCCTTTATAATTTGGTTTGAAACAGGTTTTTCTCTCTTGCCGTCTTGGTTTTCTTTCTTCCCCTTTTTTTTTTTTTTTTGCTATGTTGATCATTCTGGCTTCTAGCACTGTGGAAGAACTTCCTTAATTTCAAAATGTAATGAGGACTCTTTGGTTCACAGGCTTTCATACTGGATGATCCAAGATTTATTGTTACTTAACCATCTATTAAGAAGAACCACCCCTGAAGTAGTGAATTCTTGAAGAAAAATTACTTGCTTATTAGAAAATGATTCATGTCTGTCCTGAACAAGGCAGTTTTCTTTCACCAACATCCATCTCAGGGCACGAATGCCCATAGCAAGCAGGAAAATGTGTCTGTAAAGTATTTTAGTGGCATGGGGAGCCCTGGGGTAGCTGTCACTGTTTCCATTCTCTAAACAATTTTAATGCCATTAGCTAGTGTGATTATGGACAAACCGCTTCTAGGGGGTTCCTAGGCTGGATGTCAGAGCAGGGCTTTGTACTGAGTCAAAGGGTGGATTGAGTTTATGACACAGTTTAAATAGAAACAGAAGAGTAGTCCTACAGTAGAGCAGCACATCGTAATTCATTCAGTATCTCTCTGTGATAGCTGTGCAGGGAAGCACTCACTTCTTACCTGTTTGTTTGATTTGAGAACACCTTTCAGGATCACCCACAAGTAAGTAGCTGAACGTAGGGAGTTTTAACCCTAGCTTTTTTTTTTGCCTTTTTT